>CM041779.1:173374843-173817500 GCA_023374045.1 Limonium bicolor | reverse complement strand
TGCAAGTCCGGTCGCAAGTCGGTCCATTCCAGGCTTTCCCTCTTTGTAAATCTGGGCTCGACCGACATGCAAGTCCGGTCCAAGGTCGGTCCGGCCCAGTATTTGCATTTTTGTTTCTGTTTTCAGTCCTCTCTTTTACCCATTACTTCCCCATTGTTCCCACACTTAATCCCACATGTTTTACCACTAAATAAACCTCCTAATACACCTTAGTTCATTCATTAACTCCCTACACCTTTCTATACTAATTCACTCACATAATTTTCCAAGTTTCAACTCAACACTCACATTGTTTCTTCCCTTACTACATTATGCTACAGATTTTGACAATTACACTCCTCTTCTATATCTCCCTCTTCTATTGACATTTCTAACACTCCTAATGCATTTAGAATACATTAACAATCTCTCTCAACTTACCCTCTATCTTCCTCAAACAAAATCTGTTACAACACATCTCATTCACCTAGTTTCTAATCCACTAAGTGTTCTAATCCTAGGCAAATTTTGCCATAGTCTCCCCTATATTTCTACACTCTCACCCCATTGTTTATTCACACATTATCATCATCTCACCTGTTTTCAACAACATTAATACACAAGGCTTTCATATACAATTTCCAACATTAAACACTACCAAAAATTCCTGCACTCAACACCTCATTCCCAATCTGTTTGTAACAGTTTTTAAATGTCTTTGAAGGGTTTAAAACACTTACATCCTCTTATACATTACTCTACTACACAATACCATTTTCATTACTAAATTCAAACCTCTAAAATCTGTTACACATACATATACAAGACTACACAAAGGTGAGCATCCTTACCTTGTTTTTTTCTCTAGATTCTTTGTTTTCTTCTTCTTTTTTCCTCTTCTCTCCTCTTCTCACCGGTTTATAAAACCAATTCTAACACTACAACCCAACATATACATATTTCAATACACCATATAACCTTAAACATTATTTGAGTTCTAATGCACATTCTAGGGTTTAGGAATCTCATTACTGCAAGGCTAGAAAAAATGATGGAGTTTTCAAGAAGATTTTACCTCAATAGAACAGGAGAAGAAAGTGGTGCTAATGGTAGGTCTTTTGAAGCTCCCAAATGGGGATACCCATAAAAACCAAAGTTGGTTATTTTCGAATTTGGAAAGGTAGAAGTGTAGCTCTTGGGAGAGGATTCCAAGGTAGTTTTTATTTTTAATTTTTTAAAGCAAGTTTGATGGGTTAACAAGAGGAGAGAAGTGAGGGTTTGTGGGTTGGTGCATAAATCGCCATTGAAGGGCTTCAAAGAGGAAGAAAGGAAATAGAGAAAGAGAGGGAGTACGTGGGAATAGGAGGGAGTAGGAGAGAGAGGGGAAATATTTTGCTTTTTGCTCTCTTTATGGTTTTGTCCTCTAGTGTATTAGACACAATAAAAAAAAGAGAGAGTGTGAGGGGGGAAGAAATCTGCTGGCACCAGCACACCCCTACCAACTTCACTTTTTATTTTAAAAGTGGACACATAAGTTTTGGTTATTTATGTTTCTACCCCACAACTTCCCGTTTTTGACAGTTTTTACTAATCTCTCGTTTTATTGATTTTATTGGTTCTAAAGCTTCACTAATATTTATTAATGATTATTTAGTTGACCAAAATTGTTACATGTCTATTTGACCCGCTTACAGTCACGTTTTCCCGGTTTCCTCGAAAAACGTGCTTTAAGGTTCGGTAGTGATTTTAATCCATTTTAAGGATCCGTTTTCTTCGGGATTTGTTCCCTCATGATTATTTATACTTAATTAAGCTTCTAAATTATTCATTAGCCTAATTAATCACTATTTTTAATTACGGGGTATTTCAGTGCATTAAGCATGTATACATGGAAAGAAAAGGCTAATGAGCCTAAATACCAATAAGGAAGAAGGGGGCAACAATAAAATGGTCACAGGAGCCATAGCGATACACACAAATTAAGTATACAAGTCCACACAAAAACCGGTACTAAACTGACGAAAGTCAAGGAGAAATCACTAAACGACTTGGTTTAAATTAGAATTAGCAACATGCTATTTCAGGAACAAAGTTTCTAAAGGTTGTAAATGTACTAAGAACACATTTAAACTAGCCAAAACAAATTGCATAATCAATGTGAACCCGGAAGCACAAAAAAATGTGTTTTAAGGCATTTTTGGCTATGTAACATACCAAACACATGGTATAAGTCATTATGAACGAAATTAATTCATCAAATGTTACATAAATACAAGGAAAAACAAAAAAAATCAGATCAAATGAGGTATAGGGCTGCCGACCTCAAATGGTGAGTCACTATGTCCAAAAATGCTTTAATTTCTACTATTACAACTACTTAGACTTTCATTAATTGCCAAAGCATCTTGTCCCCTTAGTGAATCATTAATCAGACGCTTACCTGTCAAATGAGAGCTCCCAAGGTCGTATCTCATCCTCTCTTTGAGAAACAACACAAAACAATTCCAATGTTCTTAGTTTTGAGCCTTAAAAAACACCTTGCCTTGTAGAAATCATAACTTTCTCGTCCTAACTCCAAATCACAAGCTTGATAGCTCGTTGGAATCCTCTTTTCAAGCGATTTACAACCATAGCTCATGAGCCCCAAGATTCTCAGGAAAAACCACAAAGAAGTGCCTTTGATTCTCGAGGTAAAACATTGCCTTCTTGAAAACTTCTTGTTCTTTGGTTTTTGTTACAGCCGATTGGCATGGGATACTAACCCATATTATTCTTCATCTTATTGTATATTTTTGGAGCCAATTTCTCTAGCAAATTGCTGTCAAAATTTCTAAGGAAATTAAGCTTAAATATTAAGCTAATGGTTAATATACAAGGTAAATCCTATAACTACCTATTTCAAGGTTCTAATTGTTGATCTATATATGATCTAACATATTGTTCATCTTATTTTTTATTGCCGAAATTTTGGTGATTAATATTCAGTTTTTAGCTTATTAAAAGTTAATGTTTATTAAATCTAAGAATAGATTTATATTCCTTGTGATATAAGCTATCACAATATACAAGAAAAATTCATAAACTTTGGTTTGTATTGTGGCCGAAAATTAATGGTATTAATTGAGTTAGAAAAAAATATCTAACTTGGTTAAATTAAAGGAATTAGTATAATTAAGAGTAATATGTAAAATTTAAGAAGTTTTAGTACCTAATGGTGATTACCGAAAATATATGAGGTCAATATGGAATTTTTGAGAGTTTAGATAATGAGAAAATAATTGTAGAATTAAGTTTACAATTTATAAAGAGTTTATAAGTGTTATAAGGAATTTGTAAGGTTTTTGGTATATTTAAGGTTAATAAAGGATGATACATATATACTATAACATTAGATAATTAAATCTGGTGGTTTAGAGATGTTTAAAATGATTTTTGATGTTCAAAAATCTGTAGGAAAATTAGTTACGAAAATTAGAAATTAATTAGAGTTAAATTGGTTAATAAATGAGTTAGGATAAAAGAAAATATCACAAGGGTAAAATGGTAATTTCCCTGGTCAAACATGGTCAAACTTGGTCAATGACAGTTTATGAAATGTTTAGAGGAGATAGAATAAAATTGGTAGCAAAATATTAGATATTAAAAGGATAAAGGAATAAAAAGGTAAGTTAAATTAACTTTAGGGGTAATATTGTAAATTATGGAAAGTTAGGGGGTTTGACCATAAAAGACTGGTCAAACTTGGGTATATTTTGGTAATTGACCAAAAGTATAAAAGAAATTAATTAAGTAAGACTTTGGAAGAAATTAGAAATAAAAAATAACAAGTTTAGAACTTGTTATGAGTTAAATAGAGATTAAGAGAAAACTATGGGTAAGTAATGTAAATAACACATTTTTATGTGTTTAGAAGGTTAAGGAAATTAAATAAAGAATTTAGAAACAAGTTGTAAAAGAAACAGAGTTAAGACGGGGTTAAACGAGACCCGTATATAAATTAAGGTATACGAGGGGTATACCCGTAATTTAATAAGTAAAGGAGAAATCAATACTTAAAGTATTTTTAATGAAAATACAAGTTATATTGGAAAAAAGAAATATACGTATTGATACGGAGTATCAAACGGGCATATACGTAAATTTTGGTATACATGGAAAATACCCGTATACATGAATAGTAAACACATATACGTGAATAGTAAAATACGTATACGTGAATAGTGAAATACGGTGAATAGTAAAATACGAGGCCGTATAAATGAATAGTAGAATACGAGACCCTATAAATGAATAGTGAAATACGGTGAATAATAAAATACGAGGTCGTATAAATGAATAGTAGAATACGAGACCGTATAAATGAATAGTGAAATACGGATGAATAGTGAAAAATACTAAAACCTAATACAAGGTTCGTATAAGTCTAAAGTTGCTAACTGTGCAACTAAGTAACTGCAAACGACGTTAGTGTGTTAATGAATTGGAATTGAGCTCGAAAACGCTCCAAAATGAACGAACCCATTTAACGGTATACTATTATACCCGGGTTAACCTAGGAAGAGGTTTAAGTTGAAAAGAGAACCAAATTAGTTCTAAGACAAAGGATGCTAATACTAGTTCTGGTTACAGATCTAGATAAGTTAGAGGCGTTCGGCGGATTAGGCGAACGAGGGATTAAGAGCTAGCCAATCTCCGGTGTACGGTATGGGATTCTTGTAGCTTGTTTGCTAACGAGGTCTACCTCGGTTTGTGTGCTATGTGTTTTTGTGATACGACCAAACAGGGTTAAACATAAATCCGATTTATTATATTGTTATTGTGCGTACATTGCACACTAACACGATTCGATTCAGGGCTTGTTCATTGACTATGTTTAATAACAATTGTATAAGGTTACAAATATTCCCTATTGTTAGTTGGTTAATACCGAGAGAGGTTTAACTAACCAATCGTCAAAGAGACTTCAGCTAACTGGAACTTGTGGAGAGAGGAATCCGGGACTGACTCCGGTCATGCATGTTTAGGTTAGGAGGTCAGCATCTGTATCAGATCTGTCTTCCGCATATGGCTCGTCTACGACTTGTCGCCTAGGGTCGACAAACTGACCCGACCAGCTCGAGTGAACAGTTCGAGGTGGGAGGCAAATTTAGGAGGCGCGGGAGGGTCAAGCCTACTCCCCTCATAACTTAAGAATTAATGTTTATTAAACCAATGGAGCTAATAACTCATTGGCTAGGGTTACTTGGACCCGACAAAAATAAACAATTCAGTTAGAGAACAACCAGTTCTATTAAGAGAACGGTTGACACTTATAAAGTATGGTCAAACACGAGAACTAAACAATTCTCAGGCCTCAGGAGTTTGCAATCTAACTTACTCATTGATGGCATCCATTACGACGTTCAATTTATTTGAGCTGTGAATATTTCACATAAATGTGTTGTTTGTTATCGTACTTCTTATTATTATTTGTATGAATAAACAATTGCGTGTATATGACAAAGTAGTCGTGTGTAACCCTGTGTTGGTGTAAAATCTAACGGTAAATTGTTGTTGGGGGTTTAACCTAACGACAAGTGTACCGGTCGATTATAGCAAGTTTGAATCTCGGAGTATTCCCTGAGTATCGAACCAAAGGAGGCAGGGTCTAGTTTAATTTCTACTTACACACAAACAAGAATAATATAAATAATAGGAAATTGGGGGTTTTGTGTGTATGATGGTGAATGTTGTAAAAGAGTTCAATAAACAATAAATAACAGGTAAATAATTGATTTGGTTTTTGTTCGATAAAGGACATTCCGGTTTACTACTGCTCTCTAGATTTGCAATTTCTTCTCCTAAGTGATTTCTATAGAATTATGAATAAAACCCTAGAATAATGATAACTCGTATTCGGTCTCCCGTTCCATGAACTCTAATTAGCAAAGACTGAAACCTAACTCTCGTTATGAATCCACTGTTTACTAATTGCTTTAAGCATAGTCTAGATTAATGGTCAGCTAGTGGTTTAGAGGAATTGCCATCTCTATACTAACTGGTTCTTTTCCCTATAGTCAATTGATAGCTGCAGTTCTCACTTATAAGCTAACAAACTGGTAAACTCAATAATTGATCAGATTAAAAAGTTTAGGAATTCATAAGGGAAAAGAACTTTATTCTAAAGTACTGCAGAATATCACAAAGGTTCAGAAATAATAAATCTAGAGATACATAGCAAACCGAAATGAAAGTGACTACTCAGCCATAGACAAAATAACAATGCTCAGTATAAACAGCATAAGGATGGAGGGATTTAGCAGAAAAACTGATTTTAGAAGCCGTTGATGATTCTGCAAATTCCACTCTCGTCTGTGTCACGTCCGGCTGTCTGGGGTCGGACGCAGATCCGGACGCCTTGTCCTGGCCCTATCCGGATCCGGACGTTGATTCGGACGCGTCTAAATGAAGTTCCGCAAGCTGGTTTCTGTCTGTGAGTGAGGGGGAAGGGTTACGGATGAAGATTTATGAATGGAGATGAGGGGTTTATCGTGAATGAGCGGAAGATATGGAGGGAGAGGAGGAGAGTGTGATGTTTACCCTCAGAGAGTCTGGTACGAATTGAAATGGCAGCAGGAGCAGGGTTTAAGTAGGATTAGAAGAAGAACAGAGGTTAGTGGAAGTTTGGTGAGTTGGTGATTAATTGAGCATGGGCGTGTATTAATAAATGTTGCAGTATGGGTTAAACCGCCGCTCGACTGATAATTGCGCCGAAAGCCCGATTATCAGCGCATGTGAAATACCCCAAACCTAAGTATGCTAAGTAAACATCAAATCATGATGTAGTAAGGCTAAAATATGCCTTAGAAAGATTGGTAGACAATTTTAACCAAGGGAAACACAAGAAAGTGCCTTAAAGGCAATCAGGGCAAAAACGTGCTCTAAGCTTGGAGAGACTTGGGTGAGTACCCAAATATCATGATAAGACCTTAGTAATATCCTAATGGTCATTTTAAATCAATTAGCAAAGAAAACCAAGCTTGAAAACAAGTTAAAACACAAAAAGTGCTTTAAGAAGTCTTAAAGCACATTTTTGAGAAATTGTCTTAGAATTGAGTTTTGAGTGGCTAAATGTCCATCATTACTCTTTAATCAACATGTGTACTAATTAGTATCACATTAGGAGGTCTAAATCAATGGGAAATCAAAAATTTCCCGATTATGTGCCTTGATTAGTGAATAGTAACTATTTAGTGACTAGTTTAAGTTTTAATCAATATAAGTCAATTAATTGGTCAACAAAGACCATGTTAGCCTTATATTAAGAGGGTGGCCGGTTTTTATGTGGGGAGTCACCACATGAGTCATCAAATGAGAAAGGAAAAGAAGAGATAAGTAAAGAAGTTACTATTTGCTTTATTAAAGCAAAATATCTTATATTAGCTCACTTCTCTCCTTTATTCTCCATTTCCCTCCTTCACCCACGGTTTCTTCTTCTTCTCTCTGTTCCAAAACCGAGAGTGTTGCTTCCCCATGGTTCTTCATCTTCAATCACTTGCCAAATACAACTCCAAGCTCCAAATCCAAAACAAATTGCATATTTGTCTTAGTTAGGTCAAGACCTATCTTTCTATCTTTTCAAATCTTTCAAAGCTCCATTTTGGTGCCATGAGAAAACTCCATTGATGGAGGAAAACCAAGTTTGAAGAGCTCATTAGCTTCTCCATTCTCTTAAGGTAAAGAAAATGTAAGAAAAACCATGTTTCCATCATTTCTTGTACATGGCCGAAAATTCCTTCTCATGAGGCTATGTTTTTATGCCTTGTTCTAGCTTGATTTATTCACCAAGGACTAGTGGAGGTCCTATTTCATTCAATGCCAAAGTCTACCTTGAGACTTCAAAGGTAATCATCCACTTTTATGCCTTAGAACACATTTCTAACCTAGGTTTTTATTCCTTGAGGTTAGTGCATTGTTTAGTACTCATATGAGTCCTTAAATATGATTAGAACATTGGCAAAAGGAATTTAAGTGGTGGCCGAGATCTATGCAAGAAGAAGGCCTAAGGAGGAGATTAAGATAAGCTTGAGAAAACAAGGTAAAATGCTTACCTAATGGTGGTTTAAGATTAAGGAATGAGTTTTAGATAAATACCAATGTGGCTTAGAGCTTACATTGTGTATTGGGTTATATAACCTAAGGAAAAAGAACTTAAACAAGCTTATGAACTTGTGATTAAGGAGCTAATGAGAATGAGTTAGTAAATAAGGTTAAGGTGGATTTTAAGAGCATTATAACTATTATGAGATTGATGAGTGTATTTGCAGGTTGAAAGCTTGGTATATATGTGGGAAATTCAGTGTTTAAGTTTAAGTCATTTAAGGGCCTAAGAGCCATGTCATTTAAGAGCCTTAGTGCTATGCAATTTAAGATTATTGCAATATATTGAGTTGTTGTGAATGAGTTGGTTTGGGTGATGAGATATGATGAGAAAGAACTTGAGGTGTGTGAAATGGTTAAATGAGGAAAAATAATGTGTTTGGGCATGATAAGATACTAGAGGAGCTATGGCGAATTTGAGTAGAAAACAAAGTGTTTAAGTGGTAGTGGTGAGCTAATATGCCCTAGGGTTTACTAGGGAGCATGAAAAGAAAATTGGGTGGAAATGAGTTGACTAAGGAGTTCTTGAGGTTTAGAATGACCTAGAGATGTCTAGGAGGAATTGGAGGATTGGTGAGTGTTTTTGAACACACCAAAATCATGAGATGAGGAATGTAAGACTTGTGCATAATTTTAAGGAAAGGTGTATAATGCCTTAAGGAGATTTAGGTATGAACTAGAGAATAAGACAATGAGAGTTTTGAGAACCTTGTGTAATTGTGATGATGTTAGTGGTGGACTAGTAAGGTTTAGTTGAATGGTAAAGTGTGGACTTGGGTGATGGAAGTGAAAATGTAAGAGAATGTTGTAAATTGTCAAGGAAAAGACTAGGAATGTATAAGAGTGTATGATTATGAGAATGGTGTGTAAGTTGAGTAAAAGAGGTGTAGATGTCTAAGAGGGACTAGGGGATCCAACTGGTTAAGTTAAAGCACCAAAACCATAGTGAAGGAATCTAGGAAACTTGTACAAACTTTGAAGGAAAATAAGGTATAATGACTTGTAGGCATGTGCTAGAGTACATATAGCTTTGAGAAGTGTGAGTAAAGCAAATGGGTTGTGCATGATGATGCTTGAGGAGTACTTGAGATAGTTGTGAAGAAACACTTTGGATAGTTGAAGTTTAGACAAAGTTTGCATGTTGGAAATGTAAGGAATTAAGTTATAAGTGTTAAGAGTTTAGTAAGAACTTGAATAATGATCAAGGAATTTAGAGGTGAGTTGATCCATGAGTTAGGAGGATTTTAAGTGCTAAAATGGTGTTGGCACATGTGTTAATACATGGGAAAAGGTTAGAAGAAGTTTGGACAAAAGAACAAGTGTGGAAAGAGGTTCAAAACTGTAAAATTTGACAGTTTAAAATGTGGTCCGGGACTTAGTCCTTGGATAAAGTCCCGGACCAGCACTAAAATCAGGCCGAGAATGTACCCAGGGGTTGTCCGGGACCTTGGGTAAGTACCAAGTCCCGGACCATAGCTAAAATAAGGCCGAGACTAAGGACAGCCATTGGTCCGGGACCTTAGGTCCGGACCATGTCCCGGACCAGGCAAAAATACAAAGAAAGTGTGCTTTTCAAGAGGTAAATGAAGGGGGCTTGTTGGGGAATGTTATTATAAGGATGTTAAGAGTTGTTTGGTGGAGTTTTAAGGATATTGGAGTGTGTGAACAAGTGTGAGGTAAAATGAGAAATAAGTACACAAGAGGTTAAGCTTAAACTACAATGACTTAGAGGTACTTAGTTGGAAATCATTAGTGATTAAGTAAGCTAGGTTAATTAAAAGTAATTAACCACCCAATTTGGTGAATGTTTTAGGGTTTGAGAATTTGGACTCCGGAGGAGAGTAAGCGACCGAACGACCAACGGTGAACGGTACAGTTCTCTTGTGACCTGCTTGCTAACGAGGTGTCCCTCGGCTTGTGTGCTATTTGTTTTGTGTGCTCACTAACAAGATAAAGCATGCAACCGGAACATATTATATATTGTATTGTTGTGTGATGTTTGAAAAACTAACACAACATACCGTGAGAACTTACTAACCAATGTTAGTAAGGAATTGAGTGAGACTAAGAAACGCCCCCTAATGAGGGACGATATGAACCGAAAGAGGTTAACCAACAAACAGGGTCTTGAGATAAACTACTAACTGGAACTTGAGTGAGGAAACCCGGGACCGATCTCCGGTCATGCATGCTAAGGAAAGGGGGTCGTTATCTATAGTAGATTCGACCTCCGATTAAGGACTTGTCTTCGGACTGTGCCTAGGGCCGGTTGCCGGCTCAGCTACGCTGGACTCCCGTCCGAGTAGGTGGCATTAAGATGGTGCGGTGGGATCACCTAAATCCCAGGTTCGAATTAGATACGGCCAATCCCTTCCAGGAAGGTTTGTATATTGAGATTAAGATTGAGATTAAGATTAAGATTAAGGTACGATTAAGTTAAGTTACAATCATTCCTTTTTAAAGGATGATTTGTATTATTAAGATTAAGGTAAGATTAAGTTAAGTTACAATCATTCCTTTTTAAAGGATGATTTGTATTATAAGATTAAGATTAAGGTGAGGTTAAGATAAGTTGCAACCATTCCTTTTTAAAGGATGGTTTGTAATATTAAGATTAAGATAAGCTACATCCACTCCTGATTAAAGGATGGTTGTTTCTAAGATTAAGATAAGAATTAGATTGAGGTAAGATAAGGATGGACTAAGATTAAGAGGAACATTACTTAAGGAGTTAAATAACTAACTCTCTAATTAAGGGAACGCATTTAAGTCGTTCATTGTGTGTGAACTTTGATTGTTCATATCTGAGTTGTTGTTTACTGCACTTTCTATTATGTTGTGCATCTAATCAACCTCCATGCTATCGACAATTAGTCGTCGTAGCCACGTTAGCTTGGGGGCCATGAGAGGATCATACCAGCATTCGTGCTGACCCCCTTTGGGGGCTGTTTTTACTACACAGGTACATCAGGAAGCGATCGTCGCAAGAGTAAGAAGAGGATACAGCGGTTAAGGGTTTAGGGTGGCCTACGAGTTGTGCATGTACACTCGTATGCAACCTGAGTTAGTAAGATGTATAGGATGTGAGGGGGGTTGTAAGAAGGTTATGTAAATGGTTAAGGTTGTAGACTAATGTTCGGTATTCTGTAGTCAGACCGTGGCAAGGTCCTGGATTGTAAAGAATTCCGCTGTGACAGGTGTATATATATATTGTTAAGTTGCGAGACCACAATTGGATTGAGTTGGGGTGTTACAGCATGTGTTTTTAATTTTCGTTTTTTTGTGACGTCCGGATCTGGACGTGACACAGAACTTTTAGATCTGAAACTCGGGTTATGTCCGGATCTGTCCGGATCCGGACAAGACACAAAACTTTTGGGGCTAGATCTCGGGTCACGTCCGGCTTGCGTCCGGATCCGGACATGAGACGTCCAGATTTGCGTCCGGCTAAGTTAGCCCAGACGTGACCAATTTTTGTGTCTCTTCTCCTGATTTGTTCCCCGTTTGTTGCGTTGTAATCCTTATGATGTAAAATCTTCATTTCCCTGGGTTTTTTCCTATTAGCATATAAAATACATCAGTCTTATCAAAACATCAATCTTAGGAAAAACACATAATAAGTGGGAAACATTGCCTGAATTGTACAAATTATATGGTAATTAAACCCTAAAAAGCCTATATGTTTCACACATTATCAACTTCTCACACTTAAGCTTTGTTGTCTTCAAGCAAAATAAGGAATAAGAATATCTTACAACGTCAAATAATCTCAAAATTTAAACAAGTGCAGGGCGAAATCAAACAAAGTGATAAATGAAAGAATAAACTTGCTGTCTAGAGGTAGGTTTTCACAAACAGTGAAGCAAGAACAATTTTTGTAAAAGCATAGAGAAACTAGATTGTAGAAAATAAGTTAACTTAGCTTGGGACTTTCAACCAATTTTCATTCCTCTAACCTTTGGATGACAAGGGGTGTGAAGTAATTCCTTATTCCGCAATACCTTTCAACACCACGCACTCATGATCAAAAGAATAAATTTAACTGCAATTATCTCTTCTGTAAGCGAAAACATTCTTCTTCATGAATTATGTATAAAACAAGCTAATATTGAAATTTTTTGCAGAGTTATTCCGTAACCCAGACTTTTCTCTCTATCCTTGAGATGGTGTTGGGCCAACTATCCCAGATCCCGAGACCTTAGGTAGATAGGTGTTAAATCACCCTTAAGACTTAATAACCGGATAGACGAGGCGTGCTATTGTTAGGAAAAAAAATTTTGATCAGTGGAGTACCTTGCCTTATCCTTTTCATTCCAAGCATTCACTTCATTTCCAAAATCCCAAGCTAAAATAATCTGGTTTCCACAACTAGCCAATCTACCAGATTTTAGTGAAAAGAGGGTATTTTTAAATAAAATTATTTATACAAACCTCATCAAGCAAAAAGATTCCTACGGTTTTCACTTGGTTTAATTTCACTCGGTGTGCACAGGCATTAGAGCAGCAAAAAACAAGTGTGGCATTAAAGAACAACTAGCATGTTTTCAGGGAAAGGTCTTTCCTTCCTCACACTTAAGAGGAGCAATGTCCTCATTGGTCATAGAAGAAAAGCAGTGAAAAGAGCTTTCAAAACATGCTATACTAATAATAGATGCAGATGCAATAATTAACCCTCAACGCAAGAAAGGTGGAACATTAATAAGTTAAATTAGGAACTGAGACTCCCCTGGTGTTATAGATTGAGGAAGATGTTCTTACTCACACTTGAAGTTTTGCAGGGGTCGAGATATTCCTCATGAGTCACAGATAGTATGCGTGTTGTGCAGAGAAAAAGGTGCTAATTTTTCACTGGCATGTACAACCACAGAATAAAGTGCATTAGCTCGACCGACAGAGAATATTTGAATCATAGGAGTTATATTTAGAGAAAGAATACTCCCCATCATTCAAGCTTAGCAGACGTTCGCAAGTAGTGTGGTTCCATTTCCTGTACTTATAGCCGTTTGTTTCACAGTAGAGGTGACATGTAAATTAACCATTTAAGAACGCTGCACTGCTCAGAGTGAAATACCCCAAACTTATTAAACATGGATTAAATATTTAATTACATTAATTAAGGCCTAAACATGCCTTAAAAGTCAACTGAGAACAACAGTGGTCAACATAAAACAAGATGTTGCACCCTTTGACTGTTTAGGGTAAATAAATACCCAAATGAACTACTTAGGACCTAAAAATTTGTCCTAAGAATATTAACACATTACTAAACATATTATAACCGTTGGACAACATTCCAACACAAAGAACAATCACTTTCATGCTTCAAGGTCAAGTAGAGAAAAAATGTGCTCTAAGAATACCTTAAAGGTCTAATGACCTCTAAATGATATAAAATTGGATACCATGATCAAATATCATGTAAGGAACACAAAAAAACCGTTGTCAAAGAAAACAGAGGTCAGAAACACCTTGCGACACAAAATGTGCACTAAAACTCCTTAAAGCACGTTTTTGTGTAATTGCCTTCTAAATTGGTTTTAAATGGGCTAAAAGGTTATAATTACCTTTAAATATGATAAAATATCATATTATATCATATTAGGAATTTAATTCCAGAAATTTACGAATTTTTACAAATTTAATATTAAAATATTAATAAAACCCTAAAGTGGGGCCCGTTTGGGTCAACATTGACTAAGTTGGTCAATGTTGACCATTGACCACGAATTGGACCTTATAAATCAGATTCTTAAGGCTCCTAGACAGACCATGTGACAATTAAATATACACCTTACTTTTGCATAAAATAAGGAAAAAACAAACTTTAACATTTAAAACAAAAAGTTGTCTACCACTTACCTTACCCATGTGAGCCAGCCAATTTTGGAGCCTCTTCCTCCTTGTTATACGGTGCTCCAAGCAAGAACAAGACGAGCATGGTGAGTCACCTATTCATTAATTGATTAAAGTAACATTATTACTTCATTTTTGAATCAAATTGAAATCAATCACCACCCATCTTTCTCCTATCATGGACGGCTGCCCCCTTGCTTGTCTCCACTGATTGAGCCTCTAATAATCAACACCAATCAGTCATTGGTGAGTCATCAAATCATTAAAGACATAAAATAAGGAAAAATGTGCTTTAAGGCAAATTTAGGTCATTCTCTTTCATTTCTCCACTTCAGCCGAGATTGCTCCCTCCTTGGGCTCTCTTTGGCTCCTCTTCGCCGTAGGTAAGTGTTCCATGCTCCATTGGAGAGAGCTCATGCTCTAGGTAAGCTTCTAAGGCATAAAAATGCCCATTTTCTTCATCTTTCTTTCCTTTTTCCATTGATCTAGACTCCAACCTTTTCTATACATCTATGTAGAGTGTTTTGGAGGTTAAAGGAAGGATAAATTTCGGCCATAACCAGATCTAAGGAGTAAAGTTCAAGTCTTGACCATTTAAGGTAAAAATGTGCTTTAAGCACATATCTCTCCTTCCTTGTGAATTTCGGTTGTAAACATTGGATCCCTAGCCTTATTTTCTTCTCCTTTTCATGTGGATTCAGTTGGTATACCAAGATCTACAAGGAGTAGCTAGATCTAAGCCAAAACACCATTTTTGGCATCTTAAACAAGGTAAAACTTAGCTATCTTCCAAGCTAGCTACCCACGGTTTTGTACCTTATCTTGAAGAGTGTTTTGATACTCTTTCTCTACTGGAAAAATAGGGCCGAAGTAGATCTACAACAAGCTTGAAGATCTAAGGTAAAAATCCATGATTTTCATGACTTAAATTACTTCTTATGGTTAGATCTTGCTTGGAGACTAACTAGGCCTTGTTTGCTGTTTGAAAACATGTAAGAGAAGCTTTGGAAATTTTGTCCTAGGCTGGCCGAATCCAAACAAGGATTTATCTAAGCTAAATCAAGGTATAAATCACTTAAATCTACACTTGGTATATTAATATGTGTTTATACATATTTATACATATATGCCGTGAGTGAAGAGTATATTAAGGTCTTATTTTGACCTTAGGTGATTAAGGAATGGTTTAATAAATTTTATAACTAATTAAACAAGCATAATTGTCAAATTTAAGACATTATGTGGAAGTTTGGTAATTGAATAAAAAGTGTGTGGTGAGGCCGAGATTCAAAAGCATTTTTGGGACATTTATGTGTAATTTATTTGGTGAGCAAATGTTTGTAATAAGGCCATGTACTTTAGGCCATTTTATTTATGCATTTATAAGCTTTTAATTAAGTTTAAGTGGTGAAAATGCATTACCGAAAAGAAATGGGGTATTAGGTGTAATTAAATTAAATTTAGGGGCTTTATAATAATAAGGCCGAAAATTAGAGGTAAAAAGGATTTAAAATAAAGTTTATAAGATTTTATAAAGTTTTGGGGGTTAAATGGTAATTTCTGAAAAGTATAGGTGCAAACCGTAATTATAAGGACTTAATGGTCAAGGAAATATTAAGGTGGTCAACCTTGACCATATGGTAGGTTTTGACCAAATTAGATAAGTTAAATAACTTATTTAGGGTTTTATAATAAGTTATGTATTTAATGGTAATATTTTTATAACATATGTGGTAAATATGTTATTACCGAAAAAGTAAGGGTGTATAATGGTATTATAAACACCCATGGGCTATTAGGAATTTTTAGGAATTTATTGGGTTGTTTTTGGAATTAAGATAAACTATATATGTATAATATATAGTTATTATATCATTATGACACTTTGGAGAAATATAGATGGTGGAATGGTAAATACCGAAAGTATATGGGTTAATAAGGATATTTATAACCCTTTGGTGAAATTTGGAGATTTTTAGAATTATATAAGAGTATTTATTAAGATATGTGTATAATATATGGTTTTAATGATATGGTAAAACTATATGTTATAAATAGGGCCAAATGGCAATTATAGAATAGCACAAGGGCTGTTCGGAATTTACAAAAATAACCATAGGTTATACTCTTTTATAAGTTAGAAATGTTATATTAAATGGTATATATAACATGGTATAAATGATGGGGAGATTTTGTGAATAAAGGAAACTATGGTTTATGGAAAAGAATAAGGTTTAAAATATATGCCTATGAGGCAATATATAATAGTTTTGTATAAAGACTATAGGTTATAAGTTAAAGGAAATAAAAATATCATATCAAATGATATTAGTATGTTGGTATAACATTACATAATGTTATGTGGTCAAAAAGGGAATTTAAATAAATTCAAGGGCTATACCGAATTAATAAGAGTTGGAAAATGAATTTTAGACTATGGTCTACTATGTTATAAATATTATAACAATTATATGGTATTAAGGTGGTTTAATGAAATTAATATAAGGAAGGATATACACATTAAAGAAAGTGGCAAACTATAAATAAATGAGATTTATAACTAAGGTATCTATGGAATAAACCTTAGGAGTTGTAATTATGCAACATAAAATGTTAGATAATATTAGGATAATAATCTTAATATAAGTTGTACAATATAATACAACTAATGGGAGTAATCATCTAATAAAAGATGATAAAATTTAACATAAAATATAAGAGTTTATTAAACTCATGGGAATTACCTACATGGTAAATATATACATACACAAGAATAATGTATATAAGGTGGATATATATTTTGGTTGGAAACCATATGATTTAATGGTGGTGGTTATTTAAAAAAAATATAGTTACGAACTATAAGTTATGAGTTTTGGATGTAAATATTATTTGCTAAAGATAAATGGATTATATAATACATTGTATTATAATGGATGGTGGGAAAATAAAACAATACGAAAAAGAATATAATATAATATAATCATGCATGCATACATGCAACTAAAGGTTATGTATCTATATTTATTGGTGGATAAGATTTAAGAAATATAACGAATTAAACTTAACAGTTGAAATATTATGACGTACGAGTTTTAAGTAACAAAGCCGACTGTTTTAGAGAAACCTGTAACAATAACTGTAGAAAACAGGGGTGAACTGTCGGGGTTACTTGTTATTCGGAAATCCCGGATGTAGTTAGTCATGGAGATTGACTTATAGTTTTATTACCGTTTAGAGTATACTTCTGACAAGGACGCTTAACGAGCTAGCGGACTACACGGAGCGTAGGATCTTGCTGATTCATACTCCACCGTAATACGATCAGGGTGAATGGTATGTAAAGGGGTTTGATCTGAGTTGTCCTAAGGATGCTCCTTGGGCTCGGATTTGGTTGATATAACTTGTGTGTTTTGTGTGTGGATACATGTATGTGATTAAGTGTTACTGCATTATTTATTTATGCACGAGCGTCCTACGGGACTAACACTACGTCGACTATAGATCGACTTATATAAACATACATATGCGTTAATGTGATAACATGATGGTTACTTGATATAATACCATAGTATTAATATTAAGTATATGGTGACCTAAGTAAAACACTTAGGAAACGAGTCACGACATTGTCGGTCTCTAGAGCATGGATCTCGAACATGAAAATAACCTAGATTACTTCTAGGTATGTGTGACCCATTGGGCCGCTGATTAATAAATGATATTCTCCATAAGACTAAGAGCAGATCTTAAACATTATGAGAGAGAGATGGTATGAGATTGAGGTGAGGAATCCTGGTAGTTTATGAACTGCTTGGTTGCGCATTTGTGATCACTAAGGGGTTTCCTAATTGGATTCCGCTCTAGGTTATATCCAACGAGCCCAAACTGGATCGTGGATCAGGTGGCTACGACCTTTTTATGGACGTCTTACAAGACATAAGAGAGTCAGGGGCCTCCGGACCTCTGGCGAAATGAGCACCTTTGTGTGTACAGGAGGACTACTGTCCATGGTGAGGATATCGGGTTGTCCTAACATGACGCCCTACTGATATTAATTAAACATGGTTGGATGGAGCCTACAAGGCTAAGGTAAATTAAATATGAAAACTGTACGCTACGGCGAATGTACATTGTACATGTGGATGGGGCCTTAAAGGCCAAACTAAAATAAATTGACAATGGATGGTGAATGCTACGGCGATTGTACATTGTACAATATATTGTTGTTATTCGATACGTTCGATATATAATTGTGGTTTGTGATATTTGAATGATTGTTTGGATTGGATGGATGGTTAAGTGTTTATGAATATTTGGATGGATGCTTATGTATATTTATACATTCATGTTACAGTATTGTTTATAACTGTAAAATGGTAAAGCATGAAACCAATCTAATAACAAGATGGTTAAAATGGCAAGTGACCATTAGGGTCCAGGCCCGGCATACTCAGCGTCTATCGCTGATACTACACCATTTCAGGTTGTTGATCATTGTCGAAGCCGAAGAGCAGGATCAGGGTAATTGGAGTTTTATTTTTGTTACCACACATGGAGATGCTGTATAGCAATGAAGATGGTGAATTGTATTATGGTAAGGTTATGTATTTTCAGGATGGGGTAGACGCTCACTTGTCGATGTATATGATTTGTGGACTTAGTTTGATGTATAGGAGTTTCTCGTTATCACGGCGGTTAGCAGTTTGTTTATGTTGGAAGTTGGATGTAGTTTGGCTTCGTTGCTCGCATGGGCGAGTAATGGCCGGTGACACCCGAGTGAGTTTTGTAATTGTTATTCAATTTCCGCTGCGAGACGTTTTATTTATTGCTACGTGAGGGATTATATCGTGATTATGGAGAGGGGTGTTACAAAAGTGGTATCAGAGCGGAGTACCGCTCTGATGACGAGAAAGTAGGATAAGACAGTGAGCTTAGGACTTGGGGAAATTAAGGGAAACGTTTGGGAGGTACGAGACGATTCGTCTTAGAAAGATATTGTGTCTAGTAACGCACATTGCGTGACAGGCTAGCCTTTAAGGCAATTCAATATCTACTAGTTGTGTACGGTAATTTACCGAGTATTTATGTGACATACTGTACTACAGATGTCTGGTGGAACTAGAGGGTGTGGTACAGGAAGAGGTGGAGGCGGTGACCCCGGCATTCCAAGAGTTGCTGAGACGGTTGCAGCCGTTCTTGCACAGCTGGGTACTCAGATAGGAGGAGCACCAGCCCACCCGCCACAGCCCAGGGAAACGAACTGGCTGAAGTCAGTTAGTGAGACCCGACCACCTACGTATTCAGGGGAACCAGACCCCGTAGCTTTGGAGCGTTACATTGTTGAACATGAGAAAGCATATGAAGCTTTACAAGTACCTGACGACAAGAAGGTCGCCATTGCTGCTTTCCATCTAAAGGATGCAGCCAGCACTTGGTGGAGGTTGGTCAAGGACCAGTACCTGGCTACGCCCGACTTTTCGTGGGCTGCCTTTGTCGAGTTACTGAGAGGGAAGTACTACCCGGCGCATCTCAAACAGAAGAAGCGCCATGAGTTCGAAACATTGACCCAAGAAGGTCTGACCGTGGATGAGTATTACGCTCGATTCATTGGTCTGCTGGACTTCATCCTCGGTGTGGATTACTCAGAGACCGTGAAGGTCGAGAAGTTCCGGGGAGGACTATTATTTCGCATCCAGATGGCGATGGGTGCTACCCTCTACACTTCTATCCAGGTATTAACATGAAAGCCATTAAATTCTTTACTTACTACAGTACCGTTTAACATTGTGAGAACTTACCAATGAGATTCCAGGAGTGTTACGACGCTGCCTCGAGCACGGAGCTAATGCTCCAGACTCGGGAAGAGACTCTAGGGGCAAAGAAGAGAAAGAACCCTGAGGGAGAGTCTGAGGGTGGAGGAGTATCTTCAGGCGATGGCCAGAAAAAGGGAAAGTAAGGACTTATCCCACTCTAAATTGTTTACCATATGAAATACCTTATGAATGCTGACCCGAAACCTTGAATAGGAAATTCTTTCCAAATAAAGGGCAGCAGGGTCACCAGGGAAAGAAAGGGAAAGAGCCCGTCCTTCAGTTGACCGGCCCAGCTATTGATGCTAAGCCTCTGAGATCTGCACCTCCTAAGGGTGAGAACACCTACCTCTTAAATTGAATTGTGACCTTAACTTTTATACCACCAGATTTTAACTTAAATTTAAATACTACCATCAGGCACCGGACAGCCCCAATTCCATTTTTACTGTAAGCGTTGTGGGAAGGACCATCCTGGGGTCGATTGCGAGGGCCGCAAAGTCGAGTGTCGGTGCTGCCACAAAGAGGGCCATAGGGAATTCGAATGCTGGATGAACCCAGAGAGCCGTAATTACAGGCCACCAAAGAATACTCAAAAGACCTCAGCTGGAGGATCTGGAGTACCACGAGGCGGTCAGGATGGCCAGACATCTACTGATGCTGGAGCCCTGAAGGGCAAGGGAGTAGATAGGGCATGAGTACCCTAACTCCATGAGACCGCTGGTGGAAGACTTTGCTTACTGTGATATGTACGTACTTGGGATGTTAGGAAGAAACATGTTATGAATATGTGGGAGTGTGTCATTGACCACTCGCCTTTTTGTGTATAACCTTGGAGACTAGTTGCGTGTACTCAGTACCAATAAGCTTTAAGCCTTGACGGATATATATAAGAACAGGATGTTAATGCTTACATTATCATGTAGCAATGCTCAAATGACAAAGAGTCAATGAGTCCGATAATTACTGAACCAGAATTTCCACCTGCATGGCGCACTTGCTATTGCAAGCGCTATGACAAGTAAACCACTGAAATTTCCATCTGCCTTGCGCACTTGACAGAGCAAGTGCAGCAACAGCAACACAACTGCAAACGCAACTGCAACAACTACTACTTTTTTAGTCTTTTATTATAAAAAAAAATGTTTTTTCAAACTTTTCATACAAACCTTCAATTTAGAAACCTATGCAACTTTGGAAGGACCGTTAGTCCAACCACTGCAACTGGAGGAAATTATACAGCCACTGTGACTGTAAACCACACCAACTTAAACGTTCAAGGAATTTTCAGATAGGGCTTATTAGCCAAATACCAACCGTGTATACCCGCATTTAATGCTAATCACTACCAGTGATAAATGTTTAGTCCCTATGGACAAGCATACCCTTTGTAGATGCACTACCGTCAGTAAGGATGGTTGGGAAGTGAAGAGCCAAGTTGCTCAAGCTATTATGCAATCTGCAATACATCCAATTACAGGGATGAGGGAACGAATATGAACTATGGATGAGATATGACCAGGAAAAAAACAGGGAGAAAAAGAATATGTGTTGTACTCTATGAGATCGAAAAAGGAGAAACGAGCTTGCTAATATAGCACGAATTTTATTTACACCGAGTTGAATAATACCAGTTTATGACACGAACTACCACTGATGCCATTAAGGCAATAGCACTTACAACAAGATAACCGACAACAGGAAAAAAAAAGAGAGAAGGAAAAAAAAAGAGAAAAAGAGGAGGGAAGAAAAAAAAAGGATATCCATCACAGGGAGATTGACAACAGAATACTTCACAATAACCGTGTGACAGACATTACCAGTTTACTAAACGAGACATGGGACGACCGCACTCCGTTAGGAGCATGTGGGCCTGACAGACTTATTTATAAGTTAGTCGAGTAAGTAGTAATGTATCAGTACGGTACCCCATGCAAGTAGACAAGTAGTGTTAGGAACACGAGAAGTAGTCAACTCCGTACTACTGACAGTAAGACATATTACCTCGAAGATGGACGAGAAGAGCCGCAGTTAAACCAACGGGCTAGAAAAAAAAGAACCTTCAACAGAGAACAGTGGACAGTATACAGAGAAGACAAAGGAACCATTTAAGGACAGGAAACCGAAAGGAAAAAAAGAAACAGGAAAACCCATTATGGACGAATAATATGTAGAATCCTCATAAGGATCGAGTAAATTCTTGCAATCCAGAGGAAATCTACAAGATGGTATGGACATAAACGTGTGACTACGCGTGGATAAAACACAAAGCTATATAATAGCGGATACCTTAAGCAAGGAACAGTGGATTTGGAATCTACCACTCACAGGATAATTCGCACATCTTATCTGTTGACTCATGAGATATTAGATGCTGAGAGTTTACGCCTCTGCACTTTGTAGGACTGAGTGTTTTGGTATTGCACTTGTGCAGTTATTAATCTAGTGGGAATACAGGAAGATGCAATGGATATCAACACGAGTGTGTACTAGTAAAAAAAAAGAGAGCACTACAACAGTGTGTTACTCCGGAACAAAACCACCAGGAGACATGGATGACAAACATCATCTTTGTGGACATATAGGCTGGTACGTCTTAGTATTACAAAGACAAGTGCAAAGAGCACTAAGTACTAATAATAGCCAATGTCATATTACACCTCAAGCTGAATATCAGTGAGAGAAGACACACGCATGTATGCTAGTGATCCAAATGAGAGGATACACAGCAATGGAAAAAAAGGAGGCAAACTGAGCCTATGTTCATGGGTCTGCACCTCATACGGAGCGAGTGAGCCCATAAGAATGAACTTGGGAGAGAGCACGAATTGATCAGTGCCTCACCTTTATGTATTGTGGAACCCCAGAAGGGCTAGAGTCATACCCGTCCCTCTGATTTGAGGATAATCCACGAGTTGGTGAACTCTTTGAGAGCCAAGTTGTAACACCCCAACTACTAACAACACACTTAACAACACTTTGCAGCGGAAATCACAACTCACAACATAACTTAACTCCTTGGAGTTACACGCCGTTAGCCAACCACGTGGCTAACAAGGCTAACATACATACATTGTACCGGTCTGATGGACTAAACTCCCGAGCAACTACACATAAATCCCGTTCCATGTTCAACGATCTTTATACACTTACATACAATGTACCGAGTATCTTCCAACTAACGCCGATACAAATTCGGTCTTACTACACCTACAATACATCCACAATTCTCATGGCTACCACGTACAAATAACTACCCCATCCTACTCTCGAACGGCTTCCAGCTCCTTGTACCTGAAATAGAAAAGGAAGAAAAGGGTGGCCCCCAAGGGGCTCAGCACCTTTGCTGGTATGGTAATCCCGCAGCCCGCATGCTACCGGGCCACACACAACTAATTGTCGTCTTAGCATGCGGTTGATTTTATTTAAAACATGCACACATTACACACATACATCATGCTTAAAAGCACACATCCGTTAGCAGAACACAAACACAAGGTTAGCACACACAACATAACAACACATTTCACTTAATAACATACACAAACTTAATTCCGTTCTTCTTAGAGGACATAAACTTTGCTTAGGGAGTGCCGGGGTGATATAAGCCCGAGCACAACATACATACCTTTTCTTTACTTAGGTGTGGCGGCCTCATATAGGACCGATCACACCTTACACAATTTCCCCCTAGCTCCAATAATGATGAGGTAGGTAAGCCTTGGTTAAGCGTGTGGGTGGCTGTAATTCAAGGAGGAAAAACAACCGTAACATAATAAAGAGGGAGTCGAAGCGAACTTAGGCATCAACACCCTACCAACATTAAACATGATTTCCCCCTAACCCGATTGGAAGTTAGGTAGGTAAGCTTTGGCTAAGCTAGTGGGAGGTCGAAATCCAACGAAGGAAAACAACCCTAACATAACAGGATGGGAGTTGATTCACATATATACATCAACTCCCAAAACAATACGCGCGACCGGAACGACCGGATTCCTCACCATACATAACATATATATTATTAAAGGTTCCTTTATGGAACTCATCACATACATACATCAATAGTGTTACTAACTCTGTTAGACCATAAGGGGAGTAACATCCCTTTTTAACAAACATGGAAACTGTATCCGATAGCAGCAACACACAAAACAAAGTCACATACATCACACATAGTCACAACATACACAAACGCACGGATAGCCGTAGTTAGAACGTTCCCGTGGGTTGGGACGTTTATTCCAAATACCGATCTCTTATGTGAACCTAAGGTCGGTTAACTATTATTTAGCACATACTTAGGGTTAAGCGGTATCGGAATTAATTACGCCCAATAATGAATTACTATAAACTCATTTCATGCTTTATCTTGCAAGGTGGCAAACACACAGAAAAACACATTGGCATATAAGCCGGTGTAATCCGGTAGGACACAGGTTGCAAGAAAACCATACCTTACACCATGGGTTACTCTACCGTGTTCCCGAGGGTTCACTCCAACGCGTCATCTCGCTCCCCGGGTAGTTTTGAACACTGGTAATATTTCAAATGTTTTATTAACAAACAAAATCTTATGGTATGTAAACTTCTATTACTCCCGTACTTACCCCGTTATCCCGTTATTCGGTTTAACTTAGTGTACTTAATTCCTTAACTTACTCACTCATTTCCAACACTTGTTTATACCTCTTAGGACCTTTATAAGTCACCAAACAACTCCTAAACATCATCCACCCAAGACCAATACCCATCAATCCCCCACCTTTTAGCCACTTAAAAACACATACGGGTGAATTCTGGGGGTGGTCCGGGACCTGGTCCGGACCCTAGGTCCCGGACCAACACTGCTGCTCAGTCTCGGCCTTTTTAATAGGGGGGTCCGGGACTTAATACTCACCCCAAGTCCCGGACCAACATGCCTGCACACTCTCGAACCATTTTACAATATGGTCCGGAACTTGACACTAAACCTAAGTCCGGACCTCTGCTACAGACCTTCAAAAATGGCATTTTCAACCCTTGTTCCACGTGTTCTCTTCACCCATTGTTGTACCAACCTTCCTAATGTAATTAGATATATTCTAAAACATAATATAACATCTTAAACTTGCTTAAATATCATCATACACTTACTACCCAATTCTTGATTGAATTTAACAAAACCAATCCTCACATCTTGCAATTTGCATTCTTATGCATTTCTAACTCCTTCTATGAAAATTGCTACAAATTTTCATCCTTCACTTCAGCCTCCCAAATGCCATTTCAAGGCTATTAAACCTTCCTAAACACTACAACCCCAAGGTTCTCCCATTCACCAAGCCAACATCAAAACACTCATTTTCTACCAAAATTTCGCCATTTACAATCCTAATCTAACCACACCCTTAAAGGGTCCTACCAGCACATAATAAATCCTCAAAGTCCATCAACAAAACTTAACTCCGAAATTCTCAATAACCACAATATGGCCACAACTCAAAACACTTGGGCCAAGGCCCTTTAATTCACAATTAATTTCACAAATCCCTCAATCAACTAAACACATTACTTTCCGCATTTTGGGGTCATTATTCAATTTAACCCATCCCAAATTCTTAAACAACTAAGATAGTTATTAAGGTAGTTTTCTACCTTAAATTCACAAGTCTCTTTAATTATCCTCTTGCTCCTCATCTCCTCAAAATCGGTCAAGAGGGAATGGAGTTAAAAACTCCATCCAACCATTCAAAACACGAAATACATCCATTAATTATCTAAGCCCTTAGGAAACTTTAATTCAATCAAAGGGCTTAAAACATAAGGTTAGGGTTTACCTTTTTAGCCTTTTTAAGAGGGATTTCACCCTTGAATCAGAAGGCATTATCCACCATTGGAGGGTTTGTAAAAAGCTCCAAAACAAGAGAAAAACAAGGTAAGAGAGAGAGAGGAAAATCGGCTACCATAGGAGGAAGAACAAAAATGAGTTTTTCAATGAGATTTTACTGTTTGAAAGAGGAGGCTCCAAGCTACACATTGGTGCTATTTTCTCTTCAAATGGGGAAAACCCATGGAGGTCAACTTCATCCTTTTGGAATTTTGAAAAGAGAGGATGATAGAATAGGATGAGAGGAAGAAGAATATGTGATTTGTTTTTTGATTTGGAGCTCAAATGGAGCTTGGGCATGGCATTGAAGTTGGAGTAGCCATTGGAGGAAGGGGAGAAAAATCGGTGGCTTTAGGAAGAAGAGGGAGCCGGCTGGGAATAAAGAGAGAGAGGAAAGAGAAAAGGAAAGAGAGAAATGAGAGGAGAGAGAGGGAGAGAGGGGTATAAGTGGTCCCTCTCTTTTTTTTTGCTTTTGACTTAATTAATTTGTTCACTAGCCTTGTGTGAGTGGGCTGTCTACTTTAATAAAACCGGCCCACTACTGTAAACATGCTGGAGCGTTTTTCGTCTTTTAACAGGAAACGCTCGTTTATTCACCCGGTTTAGCACTATTCACTAACCGGGACCGTTTTCCGAATTTCCTCATTCCTTTAATTTTAATGGTTATTTAACTCCCATTAATATTTAATTATTGTTACATAATCAACTGTGATTTATACGGGGTCATTTAATGGTTTAAAGTCACGTTTCCGGGTTTTCTCGAAAACGCGCTCTAGGACTCCGCTAGCGTTTAAACGCATTGTTTGGATCCGTTTTCTTCCGGAATTTTTCCCACACGTTCTTAGTGTGTTAGTAAGGTATCAAAATACATTTATAACCCTAATGAAGGTTATGTACCCCCTAGAATGATTAAATACGCGTTTTCACATTTTGTGACTTTTACGCATTTTCTTTTTCTTTTTGGTTTTCATTTCTTCACCAATGATCTTAAGGACTTAATTAGCCCTAGAAAATTATAATTACACAATTAATTAACACATTAAGGTTTGGGGTATTTCAATCTACCCCCCTTAAAAGAACTTCGTCCTCGGAGTTCACACTTCCCACACATCATTGGTTTAGGATACAGGGATTACTTGCAACATAAAACCTCCATAACAACATATTTTACATCACAACCTCGGACTTAACGGTCCGGGTAACACATCCACATCCACGCATATATAACATACTTGCATAGTAATCTCGGACTTGATGGTCCGGCTACCTTAACAACATTGTTCCTCCATAACAACCCTTAGACTCTTAGGTCTGGGTAACATAACAACATTTAGACACTTAGGTCTTGATAACATAACAACCTTTAGACACATAGGTCTAGGTCACATAACACTTCCGGAACTCAACCACATTAGGACTCGAGGTCAAAAACAATATTTATTACATATACCACGCAACATGTCTTAGCATGTATATCAACCAAAATTCCTTTTCCATCTCTTCATGGGTTCGAGACCCATGTTGAGTACGTATACACTGTGATCCCGCAGAACCCGGTCGCGATGGACACCTTCTGGTCCCCGTTCCTTTGGGAGATCAAAACAATTGCATACATCTTTAAAATATACTTCTCATGTCACCGGTCCGAAGACCAAGGCTCGTACGTCCTCAGCTCGTGAGCAAGTAATACGAAAATACTCTATATGAGGTTAAGTAGAATGGAATCCTTTATTGGAAAATACCAATTGAAGATCCTTTTTACAAGGTCAAGTAAAAGTAGTCCTTCCTTTGAAAATACCACTTAAGAATCTTAGAATATTAATTGAAGTCTTGAAAATACCAATTGAAAATTTGAAACCCAATTTAAAATTCTTTGAAAACTCAATACAACTCCAAGTCCAATTGTTGCTAACTGCATCTTATTCTTGATGTGGTTATTTGTGGTCACTTATAGGGAGTTTCAAGAATCATCCAACACTAATGTGATCAGCATCAGTGTTGAACTATCTTTCCACCCCAATTTGTGTTCGGCTTCCCTTGATCTCATGATAATCAAGTTTCACCTCCCACTTCATTTTCAAACAACAACTAATTCAAGCACGTACCATTTTCTATCTTTTAATCCATCTAGTCATAATCATTACATCTCCAAGGGATAGAACTCCGTCTATCAATCATCACACAAATTCAACTTAATCCGAGTTACCTAGGGAATTTTAATTCTTACTAGGTTCTATATCGGTGTCATACCTTTTCATAAATCACAATACTTGTATATATACACACACATATATATATATATATATATCAAAATATAATATACAATATCACATTTGGTATCATATGACCATATACTGTCGGGGTTTTAGTTCCCCGAGAGTTTTTCTACTCCCTTACACTTATACTTTCACATACATCCGTTAACACAATAAACACACTTATCACAATGGTATTCGCATCTTCTGTGCGCAATTACCACAATTACACCATGAATGAATGTGTATGTTTATGTAACACACGCACATCAATCATCAAAACAAATTATTTTGTGCTATGCACACCATTGTTCACGTACACTTGTACGGTAAAACACACTAAACGGTTTCACGCTCTACCCCCCTTAAAAGGGATTACGCCCACGTAATCAATCACTTAACCACTGGTTTATAACGTCCTACCGTCGTGAAGTGTTGTATCTCCACGCGGTTTACTATACAATATGTTCTGGTTTGAGGATCTTAGCCATATTGGCGGTTTAGTCCCTAACCAAGAGTTCTCCTTAGAGTTTATTTAATTCATAACCAGTTTCGATTCTGGCCTGCGAAACTTCTAGGCATTAATAATTGCCATTCACTCATGTTCACAACGCACATCCAACTCTTGAATCGCTGGCTCACTAGTTTCTGCTGCGCGACTCTTGATAACTTCGAGCTTAGTTTGCCCCATACATTATTCTTACTGTATTGTATATCTTCGATTATCATCTTCATCTTGGTAATAACGATTTCTCAACCGACGCGTGGTATTTCTTATCAAGAGCGAATTTGGTGAGTTCCACACTGACTTACTTAATTTCTTCCGACTTACTGTCGGTTACGTTTGAGCTACTACCTATTGTGTAGTAATTTGTAGGTTATTTCCAACACTCGAGGTATGTTCCATACCGATATTTAATAGCCGTGTTACTGTAGTCACTTATGCCAATCAAGTACCCTTTGATTGGTACGACCGTGCTTCTCTTATGCATCGGTTTTATCACACCATAAGTCTTGTTCTTCTATCACATTTAACATTTCCCAAACTTCCTAGCTATCTCATTTGATCATTACCGCGCAAGAGCAATACCAAAACACTCAGTCATACAGAGTGCAGAGGCGTAACTCTTGACAGTAAATCTCTTATGCGATGGCGATCGGAATTCACACTGAGTTCTCGTCACATAGTACTGACTACAGGCTTATTGCCCAGTCTGTTTGCTATCACTTACCGTTGTATCTCCACTGTGTTTAACTCATAACTGGTCTTATTTGCCATGTTATTATATGGCGATATTTATATAACGGTCGCTTACTGCGCACCGTGCTCCTTCTCACTGCATAACACCAACTTACACTGCATCCCCTATTATTTTAGCTTCCGCCATTACACTGTGCTTTGCCAGGCTGATTGCTGAATACTCTATCCTTCGAGTCTTTATGCTGCTTGAGCGTTGTTCATCACACATTTAGCATCACACACCTATAGTACTCATTCAAATCACTCTTAGGTAACAACATCATGGTCCATCCCTAACATATCTCTTAAACTTGGTTCACATAACTACCGCCATTGCGGTCTCACAGCATCAAGAGGTATCCCCACTCTTAAAGCAGTGGTTCGTTATCCGCTTACTTACTTATATAACATAAACTTTCGTAATCAATAACATTTTCTTAACACATTCTACTTGTGGCTTACAAGCCTTATTGCCTCGAGCTCTGCTCGTTGTAGGCTATCCACACACATTACATGGTTTAGATTGGTATTGGGATCCATGACAAGGTCGTAGTCTCACGGTTTCTTTCATGGGATGCCCCTTCAAGGATGTCAGACTTCTCTCTGACGACTTATGTTTAAACTTGGTGTTAATTTCAGCCTTTGCGTTTCTGTCACGTATCTTGTTCAACCATTGTCGACCCAAACACCCTTTTAAGGATAACTCCTGGGTGTTATTAGGTTATGCCTTTTCATCTGGCTTGCACTCATTGGTATGTTTAATTTCTACTTCGCCCCGCGTTCTTTGCTAGGTTGAATATTCTCCTTAGTGAGATTGATATCTCTAGTGATCATCTCGGAGTCTCATCCCGATCATTGCACATTAACATATCCATAGTAGGCATCTGCCTCACCATATATAGGCTGGGTACTTACTAGCTATTGTGTTCATCCATCCAGATCCTAAGACATATGCGATGTCTTTACTTACTAGTCAGTGCACTTCACACTTCTAGATTCTTAAACATTTCCTCGAATAACTCACTAATCCTTTTAGTCCTCTTAACTTAACTGGGTTCCTTTACTTCAACCATTCGATGGTAGTTTATTACTCTTGTCTGACTTTTACTTCGGACCGTAGTATGGAGTCGACTACTTCCCGTGTTCCAGACTCCACTCGTATACATATGGGGTATCCTACTGATACATTGCTACTTACCCGACTACCCCATAAGAAGGTTTGTCAGGCCCACAAGCTCCTATCGGAGTGCGGTCGTCCCACATTACTGTTGGTACACTCGTAGTGTCCGTCACACGCCTAGGTGAAGTATTCTGTTGTCAACTCCTCTTATATTATCCTGTGATAATATGCATTCTACGCTTCCCGAACTTAATTAAGGGAAATGTATCCACTGTTGTATTATTATGAACTCAATTCATTCCTCGGGTTGTTACCCTTGGGTCTACCGGTTTCCATCCGGTTATCTTAAAAGTAACTGGGTAAAACTTACCTACCATGTGGCACTGAGGCCCGTGTAGGTCTTCTGGTTTGGTTTAAAGAAAAGGGCGAATTAAAATAAAATGGGTTTGAAAGAAAATCTGGTTTTGAAAAAGGTTTGAAAGTGGATTTAAGTTGAAAGAAAAAAAAATTCTCCTGGTTCTACAACGTTTCCTTGCCTTAACCGAGTCTAGCTTCCTGTTGACTGGTGTATTTCCAAGTACTGAGGTCAGGCTATTAAGCCCTTCCACGGTTATGATAATCCCACTTATCTTCATGGTACTTTACTAAGTATCGGTAGTTGTTTAAAATTTTCCGTACAGTCTTGTCATAGTAGCACTTGACATGGCAAGTGCGCCATGCTAGCTGGTTCTCGGTTCAATACACATTGGTTGCGGTATTGTTTTCATCCGCACTAATATCAGTGGCCTTGCTGGACACCTTGATCTTGCAGCCTTAACGATAAATTCCCTGGGTACCTCTCACTGTCTTCACATGATAACCATTGACTAGGGTGTTTCCCTTTTCTGGGAGACCCCCTTTTTGTATTGTATCCTCCTCATACTACGTTGTAGTTCCTTAATCGGTTGGTATACCGTTGCTATATTAGTTAACATTCATGATCCCGTAGACACTCGTCTCGGTTTTCATTACTCCACTTCTCCACTATTGCACGATGGGTGCGTTGCAAGCTGGTTGTTCTCGATTGCTCCGCATGTCGACCCAGGTTGCCGGAAATTCTATTCCTTTAAGCATAAGATTCTTCACTTTTCGCTATTAAATGCGGCAAACATTGTTCAGATGGAAACCGTCTTCGGGATTCACACCCTTCGGAATCTACCGTATGACAGGTTCTCTATACTTACAGAGGTAAATATCAACTGCCAGATCGGGTTTCCCCGAGTAAGAGATGACTCCCATCTCTCTGGCGTTCTTCCCAAGTTATAAAATAGGGTTTGTGGAGGGCGGGATGGATATTGTAGGTATCCAGTACACACTGGCATTTCCTAACTAGCGTACTTCTCACGCTATCACTCAACCCTTAACCCAAAGCACTAAACTCTTAACTCGGTACTTCCTAAGCTCGGTAATTCAGTCATCAGAGCGATACTTCGCTCTGATACCACTTTTTGTAACACCCCAACTACTAACAACACACTTAACAACACTTTGCAGGGGAAATCACAACTCACAACATAACTTAACTCCTTGGTGTTACACGCCGTTAGCCACCCACGTGGCTAACAAGGCTAACATACATACATTGTACCGGTCTGATGGACTAAACTCCCGAGCAACTACACATAAATCCCGTTCCATGTTCAACGATCTTTATACACTTACATTACAATGTACCGAGTATCTTCAAACTAACGCCGATACAAATTCGGTCTTACTACACCTACAATACATCCACAATTCTCATGGCTACCACGTACAAATAACTACCCCGTCCTACTCTCGAACGACTTCCAGCTCCTTGTACCTGAAATAGAAAAGGAAGAAAAGGGTGGCCCCCAAGGGGCTCAGCACCTTTGCTGGTATGGTAATCCCGCAACCCGCATGCTACCGGGCCACGCACAACTAATTGTCGTCTTAGAATGCGGTTGATTTTATTTAAAACATGCACACATTACACATATACATCATGCTTAAAAGCACACATCCGTTAGCAGAACACAAACACAAGGTTAGCACACACAACATAACAACACATTTCACTTAATAACATACACAAACTTAATTCCGTTCTTCTTAGAGGACATAAACTTTGCTTAGGGAGTGCCGGGGTGATATAAGCCCGAGCACAACATACATACCTTTTCTTTACTTAGCTGTGGCGGCCTCATATAGGACTGATCACACCTTACACAATTTCCCCCTAGCTCCAATAATGATGAGGTAGGTAAGCCTTGGTTAAGCTTGTGGGTGGTTGTAATTCAAGGAGGACAAACAACCGTAACATAATAAAGAGGGAGTCGAAGCGAACTTAGGCATCAACACCCTACCAACATTAAACATGATTTCCCCCTAACCCGATTGGAAGTTGGGTAGGTAAGCTTTGGCTAAGATAGTGAGAGGTCGAAATCCAATGAAGGAAAACAACCCTAACATAACAGGATGGGAGTTGATTCACATATATACATCAACTCCCAAACAATACGCGCGACCGGAACGACCGGATTCCTCACCATAAAACATATACATATTAGTTAAAGGTTCCTTTATGGAACTCATCACATACATACATCACATAGTGTTACTAACTCTGTTAGACCAGAAGGGGAGTAACATCCCTTTTTAACAAACATGGATAACTGTATCCGATAGCAGCAACACACAAAACAAAGTCACATACATCACACATAGTCACAACATATACAAACACACAGATAGCCGTAGTTAGAACGTTCCCGTGGGTTGGGACGTTTATTCCAAATACCGATCTCTTATGTGAGCCTAAGGTCGGTTAACTATTATTTAGCACATACTTAGGGTTAAGCGGTATCGGAATTAATTACGCCACAATAATGAATTACTATAAACTGTAACACCCCAACTCAATCCAGATGTGGTCTCGCAACTTAACAGTATATATATAAACATGTTACAGCGGAATTCTTTATAATCCAGGACCTTGCCACGGTCTGACTACAGAATATACCGAACATTAGTACAACAATCTTAACCATATACATATCCTTCTTACAACCCCCTCACATCCTATACATCTTACTAACTCAAATTGCCATACGAGTGTACATGCACAACTCGTAGGCCACACTAAACCCTTAACAACTGAATCCTCTTCTTACTCTCGCGTCGGCCGCTTCCTGATGTACCTGTGTAGTAAAAACAGCCCCCAAAGGGGGTCAGCACGAATGCTGGTACGATCCCCTCATGGCCCCCAAGCTAACGTGGCTACGACGACTAATTGTCGATAGCATGGAGGTTGATTAGATGCACAATATAATAGTAAGTGCAGTAAACAACAACTCAGATATGAACAATCAAGTTCACACACAATGAACGACTTAAATGCGTTCCCTTAATTAGAGAGTTAATTATTTAACTCCTTAAGTAATGTTCCCTCTTAATCTTAGTCCAACCTTATCTCACCTCAATCTTAGTCTTATCTTAATCTTAGAAACAACCATCCTTTAATAAGGAGTGGATGTCACTTATCTTAATCTTAATTATACAAACCATCCTTTAAAGAGGAATGGTTGCAACTCATCTTAACCTTAACTTAATCTTAATCTTAACAATACAAATCATCCTTTAAAAAGGAATGATTGTAACTTATCTTAATCTTAACTTAATCTTAATCTTAATAATACAAATCATCCTTTAAAAAGGAATGATTGTAACTTATCTTAATCTTAACTTATTCTCAGAATACAAACCGTTCCTGGAGGGGAATGGTTGTAGCCTAAGTCCAAACCTGGGATTTAGGTGATCCCACCGCACCATCTTAATGCCACCTACCCTGGACGGGAATCCAGCGTAGCTGAGCCGGCAACCGGCCCTAGGCTACAAGTCCGAAGACAAGTCCTTAAGCGGAGGGCGGATCTGATTCAGATACCGTCCCCCTTTTTCCTTAGCATGCACGACCAGAGATCGGTCCCGGGTTTCCTCACTCAAGTTCCAGTTAGTAATAGTCTCAAGACCATGTTTGTTGGTTAACCTCTTTCGGTTTATATCAGACCCATATTAGGGTGTGTTCCTTAGCCTCACTCAATTCCTTACTAAACGTTAGTTAGTAAGTTCTCACGGTATGTTGCGTTAGTTTTGAAACATCACACAACAATATAATAATCATAATATTCCGGTTGCATGCTTTATCTTGTTTAGTGAGCACACAAAAACAGATAGCACACAAGCCGAGGGACACCTCGTTAGCAAGCAGGTCACAAGAAGAACTGTACCGTTCGCCGTTGGTCGTTCGGCTGCTTACTCTCCTCCGGAGTCCAAACTCCTAAGTCCTAAAACATTCATTCAGTTTTAGGCTGTTAATCACTTAACTCAATTCAATTTACTTATCTTACTTAACTTGTTTAACTTACTTAATTCCTTAATGATCCCCACCTAAAACCTCTTAAGTCTTACAACCTAATCTTACAACTTAATCTTAAACTTTTAAGTCTATTCTTAACTTAATCCCTTAGGTCTTTATACCTCTAATCATCATTGCCCCCTTAATGGGGTACCATTAATACCACTAAACTCTCTTAGGTTTTCTTTCCTTTTTTTTTTTTAAGGGTCGTCCGACCCACCGTCCGACCCACCCTCTGGGTCGGACCATTCCAGTAACTTTCGGGTTTGAAAAACCCTACATGTCCGACCCACATCCGACCCAACCAACTGGGTCGGACCATTCCAGAAACTTATTTGCCCTCTAATACTCACCCGTCCGACCCATTTCCGACCCAAGCCCTCTGGGTCGGACCATTCCAGAACCTCTCCCTGGCGGTAAACAGAGGCCGTCCGACCCAAACTTGGGTCGGACCCCTGGGTCGGACGCCACCAGAACATGTCCAAAAATTGTTAAATTTTCACCAAACTTCTCCTAAAACCTTCTAATGTATTCTAACATCATTTAGACCTTTAAGCCCACCTTTAATCATCCTCCAAACTCATTTATAATAGCCTCCAAAGATCATCCTAACCTTTTGCTCAATTCTTGTATGAAATTCCTAGCACTTGTTAACTAATCCCTTATCTCTCTAACATGTGCATTTTATCTAAAACTTCAGCTAACCAAAGTGTTTCTTTCCTACCCATTTAACTCCTCCTTAACATCGTTGCACTCCATCTTTGCTTGTTAAACCTTCTAAGGTCATCTTGCATGTCCATGCACAATTCCTTTCTTTTCACTTATTACTCATCACTCTTAAACTCTTAAGCTTGCTTATACATTTCTTTCCATTATCTTAATACCTTGACATTGTTCTTCATTTACCTTAACCATGCTACACCCTCCTTGGACATTTCCACTTCTCTTATGCAACCTACTCACCATTCTCGTGATCATACCCTCTTATATGTTTCTAGTCATTTTCCTTGACGACTTACAACATCCTCCCACCATTGTCACTTCCATCACCCAAGTCCACACATTACCATTCAACTAAACCTTACTAGTTCACCACTAACATCACCATCTCTTACACAAAGTTCTCAAAACTCTCATTGTTTTACCCTCTAGTTCATACCTAAATCACCTTAAAGCATTATACACCTTTCCATCCAGATTCTTGCACAAGTCTTACCACTCCTCATACCTTGACTTTGGTGTGTTCAATACACCCATCTAAACTCTAACTTCCTCATAGACCATTCTAGGTCATTCTCGTCCTCAAGAACTCCTTAGTTAACTCATTTCCACTCAAATTCTTCATAATGACTCCTAGTAAATCCTAGGTCATATTAATTCACCACCATCACCTAAACACTTATTTTCTGCTCAAATTTCGCCATAGCTCCTCTAGTATATTCTCATGCCCAATGCATTATTTTCCTCACTCAACCATCTCATTCACAACAAACTCAATATATTGCAATAATCTTAAATTGCATAGCACTAAGGCTCTTAAATGACATGGCTCTTAGGCCCTTAAATGACTTAAACTTAAACACTGAATTTCCCACATATAAAAGCTTTCAACCTGCAAATACACCCATCAATCTCATAGTAGTTATAATGTTCTTAAAATCCTTCTTAAACTTATATTACTAACTCATTCCCATTGGCTCCTTAGTCACAAGTTCACAAGCTTATTTAAGTTCTTTTTCTTAGGTTATATAACCCAATACACAATGTAAGCTCTAAGCTACATTGGTACTGATCTAAAACTCATTCCTTAATCTTAAACCACCACTAGGTAAGCATTTTACCTTGTTTTCTCAAGCTTATCTCAATCTCCTCCTTAGACCTTCTTCTTGCATAGATCTCGGCCACCACTTAAATTCCCTTTGCCAATGTTCTAATCAATATTCAAGGACTCATATGAGTACTAAACAATGCACTAACCTCAAGGAATAAAAACCTAGGTTAGAAATGTGTTCTAAGGCATAAAAGTGGATGATTACCTTTGAAGTCTCAAGGTAGACTTTGGCATTGAATGAAATAGGACCTCCACTAGTCCTTGGTGAATAAATCAAGCTAGAACAAGGCATAAAAACATAGCCCCATGAGAAGGAATTTTCGGCCATGTACAAGAAATGATGGAAACATGGTTTTTCTTACATTTTCTTTACCTTAAGAGAATGGAGAAGCTAATGAGCTCTTCAAACTTGATTTCCTCCATCAATGGAGTTTTCTCATGGCACCAAAGTGGAGCTTTGAAAGATTTGAAAAGATAGAAAGATAGGTCTTGACTTAACTAAGACAAATATGCAATTTGTTTTGGATTTGGAGCTTGGAGTTGTATTTGGCAAGTGATTTAAGATGAAGAACCATGGAAGAGCAGCACTCTCGGTTTTGGAATGGAGAGAAGAAGAAGAAGAAATCGTGGAAGGAAGGGGAAATGAAGAGAGAGAAGAAGAAGAATAGCTTATAAGAGATATTTTACTAAAAAGGTGAATAGTTACCTTACTTTATTTACCTCTCTTTTCCCCTCTTAACTAACATGTTGTGGTGACTCACCACTCTTAGAAAACCGGCCCCTTTATAAAATAAGGCTAGTCATGGTCTTTGTTGACCAACTTATTGACTTATGTTGACTAAAACTTAAACTAGTCACTAAATAGTTACTATTCACTAAACAAGGCACATAATCGGGAAATTTTTGATTTCTCATTGATTTAGACCTCCTAATGTGATACTAATTAGTACACATGTTGATTAAAGTGTAATGATGTACATTTAGCCACTCAAAACTCAATTCTAAGACAATTTCTCAAAAATGTGCTTTAAGACTTCTTAAAGCACATTTTGTGTTTTAACTTGTTTTCAAGCTTGGTTTCTTTGCTAATTGATTTAAAATGACCATTAGGATATTACTAAGGTCTTATCATGATATTTGGGTACTCACCCAAGTCTCTCCAAGCTTAGAGCACGTTTTTGCCCTGATTGCCTTTAAGGCACTTTCTTGTGTTTTCCTTGGTTTAAATTGTCTACCAATCTTTCTAAGGCATATTCTAGCCTTAATACATCATAATTTGATGTTTGCTTAGCATACTTAGGTTTGGGGTATTTCAATCTACCCCTCTTAAAAGGACTTTGTCCCCAAAGTTCCTATGCATCTTTTCTCATTAGAATACATGTGTCACCACATTCCTCAGATCATATAGATCATACTTCTGTATACTTAATCTCATTAGATCATTAGATCCGCCATATTCTTATACTTAAATATCACACAACATGCTTAAGCATGTGTAGCACTCAAAATTCCTTTTTGTTCCTTTTCGATGATTAAAACATTCACATAACTTCCAACGTATTCTCCCATGTCACCGGTCCGTAGACAATGGCTCATTCGTCCTCGTCACCATGGGCCAGAATACAAAACACCCTGCTCTCCCCATGTCACCGGTCCGAAGACAAAGGCTCGTGCGTCCTCGACTTCATGGGCGAGACTCAGTAAAAAGGTAATCCTTTTTACGAGGTCATGTGAGGAATAATTCCTCTAATTAAAAATACAATCAACTCCAATTTCATTTTACCCTAAGGCCTCTATCCTTAGGTGATTTAATTGTGACCACTGGTAGGGAGTTTCAGAAATCATCCAACCCTGATGTGATCAGCATCAGTGTAGAACTATCCTTCCACCCCATTTGTGTTCGATTTCCCTTGATCCCTAGAAAATCAAGTTCCACCTCCCACGTCATTTTCAAACATCCAAATAATTCACTCATGTCCAATTTTCTATCTTTTTAGTTCTTCTAATCATAATCAATACATCTCCAAAGTGTGGACTCATTCCATCAAACATTCCCAATTCATCTCTTAGTAATTACCTCAAGACTTAAATCCCTACTAAGTTCTATAACTGTCCCATACCATTTCTCACCATCTTATATCTCATAGCATTACTATCTTCTTCCTCATACTCATGTCAAATGGTATCTCATAGTGTTTTCTTATTCTTATCTCACACCTAGTCGCATATCGACTCATACCTCATATATTCCTTATTTCTTAAGTCTCCTTAAACCTCCTCCTTAATTCTCTTAACTTGTACTCACACCGGAGTTAACAAGATAGGTACTTAATATGTATGGTATTCACATATTTTGTGTGCAATAACCATGATTATCTCAAAATGTTTATGTAAAACATATTCTCAAATTATTTTGTGCTATGCACACCGTAGTTTATGTACTCAGTACACAAACATACGCTAAGCGGTTTTCGCTCTACCCCCCTTAAAATGGATTACGCCCACGTAATCAGCGTCACATCATCTTTGAACATAAGTTCAAGATGTCTAATTCTCACCAAGCATTCTAGCTTCCATGTTATCTATCTTACTTATAATTCGATCAGAAATGACTTAGTCTTTGTATCGAGGATTCTTAACGGTACCTATACCGTATTCTTAACTTAGTTTGGTCTAATCTCAAAGTAGTGGTCTGCTAGCTTCCGCTGCGCGCCTCTGATAATCTTAGGCTTAATTGTCTCAATGGACACGTGTTATCTTTATATATACACGGCCTTAATGAGTTGTAACTCGTCTATCCATTCTCCTTGAAGATCTTACGCTCATACTCTTAGTATTTTCTCGAATGTCTAAGTTGTTCTTTCCAACTGACCTTTGGTTTGAGGATGATCCTTAATTTGAAACTACTTTTTAGTGCGCATTGCGCTTTACAGTCTTAATCCCTTACATCTTAAGACATGTCCAATGTCTATACTTAACAATCCGTGCTCTTCGCACTTCATAGTCCTTAATTATTTGTTCTCTGGTTCCTCTGTGTTGCTGGTTCGACTGAATTCTTCTCTTCGACTGTTTGTGGTAGTAGCTGCTCTTGTCTGATCTTGTGTCGTTGTCCGTGGTACGGAGTCGACTACCTCCCGTGTTCCTTACACCACTCGTCTACATGCATGGGGTACCTTACTGGTACATACTACTTACCCAACTAACTCATAAATGAGCGTGTCAGGCCTGCAAGCCCCTGTGGGGTGCAGTCGTCCCACGTCTCGTTTTAGTAAACTCATAGTGTCTGTCACACGTTTAGCTATTGCTAATTATGAAGTATTCTGTTGTCGATCTCCTCTTTCATCGTTCCATAATAACATTTATTGTTCTTCTTGAAGTTAATCAAGGGAATGCACTTGTTCTTGGTTGTATGCTCCAGCTCCTTTCTATATTCCGTATTGATTCTATTTCTTAGTAGCTTAGGTCTCTTCCATAGAGCCTCTATCTTCTTTCTCATATTCATTCTATTAGGAAAGCACTTCCAGTTCCTTAAGGAATGGGTAGTGTGCTTCCTGCGAAATCTTACCTAACCAGGTCCAGACTACTGGCATCAACGCTCAGTTCGTCTACCATCTTATTTCCTTACTTATACTGGTCTTAACTCATAAATCTAATTGCCTCAGTGTCAATATTTGACGGCTCATACATAATGATCGTCTTACCGCGTACCATGACTTAATCCACTTATCTAACCATTGTACTAACGACCACTACTATCATGGTAGTTGGCCCTTACCATGTTGCCCATCAATGGTGCAACCTCTTATTCATTCATTCTAATGTCTTACCTTATACTCAATCCCTTTTTGGTGTAAACACACGGGGAGTTCTCTCATTCCGGTGTATGGCGGTTGTCATACTGTGCTGTAAAATAGTTAACTCTTAATACGAAGACGTTCTGCTCCAATCTCAGTTTCGTAAGCAGGCTAATTTCTTTCGCTATCTTTCACCCTTAGTGATGTTACCTACCATGTAGTTTAACTGGTTACTGAAGATGTCATCCACTGAATCACAAGCTCTTCTGAGCATTGATTAATTGACGTGCCACAATGTGCAGTCACAATGTTTATCTCTGACCATTACTAATTCTTACATCCTGGGTGTTGGATAAGGGGTCTGTCTGTGCGACCTTCCTTATTAGTCAAATGTATCTGGTATGTTCTAAGGTAATCTCAAGTTTACAGTTTCCATTCTCTAACAAAAGCGTATTGCATCTCTAATAAGTGAAAGCCCTTTTGAGGGGTTCATTCCCACTCATGGCCTCACAACAAGGAGAGGTATCCCCACCCTAAAAGGCATGGTTCGTTCTCCGCTCCTGTCCTTAGCATTAACTCAATATTCTCATTGGTACCCTTTCTTGGTAATGTTTTTCCCAATCTAAATTATAGGTTTGGTAACCGTTCACATCTACAAATTGTAGTCCCTCGTGGCTTAAACAAGCTCTCTTATAACTTACTGCGCCTCGGGCTCTGATGTGGTTAACATCCTTGGCTCGTAGGCTCTTAATGCTTAATGTCTCAGTTCATTATTTGTACTCTTACTCATCTGCAGGTCATCCCTATAAGATTTTGGTCCTTTGAGCACTATCCACCGTTAGGTTACATACTAAATGTAGTATCGGGTTTCATGATAAGTTGCTGCAACCTGCTTCCTGCTATGGAAGTTTATTCAGGTGATCTGCGGTTACTTAGTGTCTTTGACAATACTGTCATTTTACAAGATTTATGTCTTTTAATAGTCAAGGTTATTAGGCGTTTGCCTCACGGTGTCCAAGTCGGATATCATCCTGTCGTCTTATACTTCCATCTCAACGCTTCGTTCAACTTCCGTTGACTATGCCACCCGTTGATGGTCAATCATACTTGGGTGTTAATGAGTTAAACAAACAGTGTTAATTGTCATTCATCAGTTGTTCGGCTCGACTATGCCCGCTCTATGGGGGTAGTCCTCTGAGCTTTCCTTTTCCAGGGTTGTACGTCTTTAATCCTTAGCAGGTTATAGCTTACGTTTATTCTCATTTACCCTTGTCTCTTGGGTTTTCCAACATCTTCATTGAGGAATGCTGTTATTGGTATCCTTAATGGTCACTCTGGGAATCTTATCCCGTTTTCGTTGCAAGTCGATGCTTCAACGGTCTCAATAGTATCTTATAATACATCCCTTGTATATCATTGCTTATATAGCGTTTTTGCTCGCATTACCGAGCGATCTCTTAGGTTTTTCCCCTTGGAGTTCGGGATTGATGTTCTTACCGCACTGTCGGTTGTTGTCGTACTGTTGCTAACATCCATATGGTCTAATATTATGTCCAAGTTCTGCTCCCGGCTGACTGGTGTGTCACCTCATCTCATCATGGTCAGGCTGTCGGGCCTTTCCATGGTCTTATTTTTCTGTTCTTATGGATTTACGATCCGGTATTAATATGTGCTACAACTGTAGCGTTCTCCTTTTTCCATGATGCTTTCGTGTAGCTTAACCGTGGTAGCACTTGCTATGGCAAGTGCGCCATGCAGGATGGGCTATTGGTGCAAGGTACATTGGTAGCGATACTTCCTTCTAATTTCCATGTAATTGGTAGCCCTCGGGACTCCTTCGATAATCCCTTATGTTGGATAACCGTCCATCCGCAGTTCCCTTGTTGCTTGACAGTACTGTCATTTATCAGGGCGTTCCTCTTCTGAGGGAACCCCTTAATATTTCCTATGTCTTAATCCTCGCACTAGTCTCCACAACTCTTGTTGTGGTTACTAAGTAATGATTCTTCTTTAGGCACTACTTCGCAGCCCTATTTTGGTATACAATTTATATGAGTTCCTATCGTCGTCCGCACTATGTGGCCAGGTTTATAACCTTCCTCATTGTATGGGGTTGGAGTTCCCGTTTCCAACTGGACTTCCAGTAATCTCAATCCTCATGCTTTGTATTATCCCACTGTTATGCTCACTCGACCACTGTCCGTACTCATGTCTCTTATCATTTCCTTATCCATTGCACGCGTAGTGCTTTCCTTACCATTGGTATCGCGGGTTATTTCGACTGCGTAGCATGTCGACCCATGTTGCCGGTAATTTCCAGCTCCCTTACTGATAGTATTCCATAGGTAGCGCAGTTTCTCTGTTGCCTCCATTGCAAACCTCCAAGTTCTCCATAACTGTTGTGCACAAGATGTTTCTCGTATTGCTCACTGTTAGCTAACTGCCAGATCGGTTTCCCGAGTAAGAGAAGGCTTTCTTCTCTTGGCGTTTGTTCCACATATTTCGGGTTAGGGATGTGGAGGCGGGCCTAGGTACTATGGATATCGGTAAACACCGGGAAGTCCTGGCTAACGCACCCCACACTCTATCTCTCAACCCTTAACCCATAACTCATCTCAACCTCAACATTCTCCTAGTTCGGTATTTCTTGTCTTCAGAGCGTAACTACGCTCTGATACCACTTTTTGTAACACCCCAACTCAATCCAGATGTGGTCTCACAACTTAACAGTATATATATAAACATGTCACAGCGGAATTCTTTATAATCTAGGACCTTGCCACGGTCTGACTACAGAATATACCGAACATTAGTACAACAATCTTAACCCATACATATCCTTCTTACAACCCCCTCACATCCTATACATCTTACTAACTCAAATTGCCATACGAGTGTACATGCACAACTCGTAGGCCACACTAAACCCTTAACAACTGAATCCTCTTCTTACTCGCGTCGGCCGCTTCCTGATGTACCTGTGTAGTAAAAACAGCCCCCAAAGGGGGTCAGCACGAATGCTGGTACGATCCCCTCATGGCCCCCAAGCTAACGTGGCTACGACGACTAATTTTCGATAGCATGGAGGTTGATTAGATGCACAATATAATAGTAAGTGCGTAAACAACAACTCAGATATGAACAATCAAGTTCACACACAATGAACGACTTAAATGCGTTCCCTTAATTAGAGAGTTAATTATTTAACTCCTTAAGTAATGTTCCCTCTTATCTTAGTCCAACCTTATCTCACCTCAATCTTAGTCTTATCTTAATCTTAGAAACAACCATCCTTTAATAAGGAGTGGATGTCACTTATCTTAATCTTAATTAACAAACATCCTTTAAAGAGGAATGGTTGCAACTCATCTTAACCTTAACTTAATCTTAATCTTAACAATAAAAATCATCCTTTAAAAAAGGAATGATTGTAACTTATCTTAATCTTAACTTAATCTTAATCTTAATAATACAAATCATCCTTTAAAAAGAATGATTGTAACTTATCTTAATCTTAACTTATTCTCAGAATACAAACCGTTCCTGGAGGGGAATGGTTGTAGCCTAAGTCCAAACCTGGGATTTAGGTGATCCCACCGCACCATCGTAATGCCACCTACCCTGGAGGGAATCCAGCGTAGCTGAGCCGGCAACCGGCCCTAGGCTACAAGTCCGAAGACAAGTCCTTAAGCGGAGGCGGATCTGATTCAGATACCGTCCCCCTTTTTCCTTAGCATGCACGACCAGAGATCGGTCCCGGTTTCCTCACTCAAGTTCCAGTTAGTAATAGTCTCAAGACCATGTTTGTTGGTTAACCTCTTTCGGTTTATATCAGACCCATATTAGGGTGTGTTCCTTAGCCTCACTCAATTCCTTACTAACGTTAGTTAGTAAGTTCTCACGGTATGTTGCGTTAGTTTTCAAACATCACACAACAATATAATAATCATAATATTCCGGTTGCATGCTTTATCTTGTTTAGTGAGCACACAAAAACAGATAGCACACAAGCCGAGGGACACCTCGTTAGCAAGCAGGTCACAAGAAGAACTGTACCGTTCGCCGTTGGTCGTTCGGCTGCTTACTCTCCTCCGGAGTCCAAACTCCCAAGTCCTAAAACATTCATTCAGTTTTAGGCTGTTAATCACTTAACTCAATTCAACTTACTTATCTTACTTAACTTGTTTAACTTACTTAATTCCTTAATGATCCCCACCTAAAACCTCTTAAGTCTTACAACCTAATCTTACAACTTAATCTTAAACTTTTAAGTCTATTCTTAACTTAATCCCTTAGGTTTTATACCTCTAATCATCATTGCCCCCTTAATGGGGTACCATTAATACCACTAAACTCTCTTAGGTTTTTTTCCTTTTTTTTTTTTAAGGGTCGTCCGACCCACCGTCCGACCCACCCTCTGGGTCGGACCATTCCAGTAACTTTCGGGTTTGAAAACCCTACATGTCCGACCCACATCCGACCCAACCAACTGGGTCGGACCATTCCAGAACTTATTTGCCCTCTAATACTCACCCGTCCGACCCATTTCCGACCCAAGCCCTCTGGTCGGACCATTCCAGAACCTCTCCCTGGCGGTAAACAGAGGCCGTCCGACCCAAACTTGGGTCGGACCCCTGGGTCGGACGCCACCAGAACATGTCCAAAAATTGTTAAATTTTCACCAAACTTCTCCTAAAACCTTCTAATGTATTCTAACATCATTTAGACCTTTAAGCCCACCTTTAATCATCTCCAAACTCATTTTATAATAGCCTCCAAAGATCATCCTACCTTTTGCTCAATTCTTGTATGAAATTCCTAGCACTTGTTAACTAATCCTTATCTCTCTAACATGTGCATTTTATCTAAAACTTCAGCTAACCAAAGTGTTTCTTCCTACCCATTTAACTCCTCCTTAACATCGTTGCACTCAATCTTTGCTTGTTAAACCTTCTAAGGTCATCTTGCATGTCCATGCACAATTCCCTTCTTTTCACTTATTACTCATCACTCTTAAACTCTTAAGCTTGCTTATACATTTCTTTCCATTATCTTAATACCTTGACATTGTTCTTCATTTACCTTAACCATGCTACACCCTCCTTGGACATTTCCACTTCTCTTATGCAACCTACTCACCATTCTCGTGGTCATACCCTCTTATATGTTTCTAGTCATTTTCCTTGACGACTTACAACATCCTCCCACCATTTTCACTTCCATCACCCAAGTCCACACATTACCATTCAACTAAACCTTACTAGTTCACCACTAACATCACCATCTCTTACACAAAGTTCTCAAAACTCTCATTGTTTTACCCTCTAGTTCATACCTAAATCACCTTAAAGCATTATACACCTTTCCATCCAGATTCTTGCACAAGTCTTACCACTCCTCCATACCTTGACTTGGTGGTTCAATACACCCATCTAAACTCTAACTTCCTCATAGACCATTCTAGGTCATTCTCGTCCTCAAGAACTCCTTAGTTAACTCATTTCCACTCAAATTATTCATAATGACTCCTAGTAAATCCTAGGTCATATTAATTCACCACCATCACCTAAACACTTATTTTCTGCTCAAATTTCGCCATAGCTCCTCTAGTATATTCTCATGCCCAATGCATTATTTTCCTCACTCAACCATCTCATTCACAACAAACTCAATATATTGCAATAATCTTAAATTGCATAGCACTAAGGCTCTTAAATGACATGGCTCTTAGGCCCTTAAATGACTTAAACTTAAACACTGAATTTCCCACATATAAAAGCTTTCAACCTGCAAATACACCCATCAATCTCATAGTAGTTATAATGTTCTTAAAATCCTTCTTAAACTTATATTACTAACTCATTCCCATTGGCTCCTTAGTCACAAGTTCACAAGCTTATTTAAGTTCTTTTCTTAGGTTATATAACCAATACACAATGTAAGCTATAGCTACATTGGTACTGATCTAAAACTCATTCCTTAATCTTAAACCACACTAGGTAAGCATTTTACCTTGTTTTCTCAAGCTTATCTCAATCTCCTCCTTAGACCTTCTTCTTGCATAGATCTCGGCCACCACTTAATTCCCTTTGCCAATGTTCTAATCAATATTCAAGGACTCATATGAGTACTAAACAATGCAAACCTCAAGGAATAAAAACCTAGGTTAGAAAGTGTTCTAAGGCATAAAAGTGGATGATTACCTTGAAGTCTCAAGGTAGACTTTGGCATTGAATGAAATAGGACCTCCACTAGTCCTTGGTGAATAAATCAAGCTAGAACAAGGCATAAAAACATAGCCCCATGAGAAGGAATTTTCGGCCATGTACAAGAAATGATGGAAACATGGTTTTTCTTACATTTTCTTTACCTAAGAGAAATAGAGAAGCTAATGAGCTCTTCAACTTGATTTTCCTCCATCAATGGAGTTTTCTCATGGCACCAAAGTGGAGCTTTGAAAGATTTGAAAAGATAGAAAGATAGGTCTTGACTTAACTAAGACAAATATGCAATTTGTTTTGGATTTGGAGCTCGGAGTTGTATTTGGCAAGTGATTTAAGATGAAGAACCATGGAAGAGCAGCACTCTCGGTTTTGGAATGGAGAGAAGAAGAAGAAGAAATTGTGGAAGGAAGGGGAAATGAAGAGAGAGAAGAAGAAGAATAGCTTATAAGAGATATTTTACTAAAAAGGTGAATAGTTACCTTACTTTATTTACCTCTCTTTTCCCCTCTTAACTAACATGTTGTGGTGACTCACCACTCTTAGAAAACCGGCCCCTTTATCAAATAAGGCTATTCATGGTCTTTGTTGACCAACTTATTGACTTATGTTGACTAAAACTTAAACTAGTCACTAAATAGTTACTATTCACTAAACAAGGCACATAATCGGGAAATTTTTGATTTCTCATTGATTTATACCTCCTAATGTGATAATAATTAGTACACATGTTGATTAAAGAGTAATGATGGACATTTAGCCACTCAAAACTCAATTCTAAGACAATTTCTCAAAAATGTGCTTTAAGACTTCTTAAAGCACATTTTGTGTTTTAACTTGTTTTCAAGCTTGGTTTTCTTTGCTAATTGATTTAAAATGACCATTAGGATATTACTAAGGTCTTATCATGATATTTGGGTACTCACCCAAGTCTCTCCAAGCTTAGAGCACGTTTTTGCCCTGATTGCCTTTAAGGCACTTTCTTGTGTTTTCCTTGGTTTAAATTGTCTACCAATCTTTCTAAGGCATATTCTAGCCTTACTACATCATAATTTGATGTTTGCTTAGCATACTTAGGTTTGGGGTATTTCATAAACTCATTTCATGCTTTATCTTGCAAGGTGGCAAACACACAGAAAAACACATTGGCATACAAGCCGGTGTAATCCGGTAGGACACAGGTTGCAAGAAAACCATACCTTACACCATGGGTTACTCTACCGTGTTCCCGAGGGTTCACTCCAACGCGTCATCTCACGCTCCCCGGGTAGTTTTTGAACAACTGGTAATATTTCAAATGTTTTATTAACAACAAAATCTTACGGTATGTAAACTTCTATTACTCCCGTACTTACCCTGTTATCCCGTTATTTCGGTTTAACTTAGTGTACTTAATTCCTTAACTTACTCACTCACTTCCAACACTTGTTTATACCTCTTAGGACCTTTATAAGTCACCAAACAACTCCTAAACATCATCCAAGACCAATACCCATCAATCCCCCACCTTTTAGCCACTTAAAAACACATACGGGTGAATTCTGGGGGTGGTCTGGGACCTGGTCCGGACCCTAGGTCCCGGACCAACACTACTACTCAGTCTCGGCCTTTTTAATAGGGGTGGTCCGGGACTTAATACTCACCCCAAGTCCCGGACCAACATGCCTGCACACTCTCGAACCATTTTACAATATGGTCCGGAACTTGACACTAAACCTAAGTCCCGGACCTCTGCTATAGACCTTCAAAAATGGCATTTTCAACCCTTGTTCCACTTGTTCTCTTCACCCATTGTTGTCCCAACCTTCCTACATGTAATTAGATATATTCTAACACTAATATAACATCTTAAACTTGCTTAAATCATCATCTAAACTTACTACCCAATTCTTGATTGAATTTAACAAAACCAAATCCTTACATCTTGCAATTTGCATTCTTATGCATTTCTAACTCCTTCTATGAAAATTGCTACAGATTTTCATCCTTCACTTCCTAGCCTCCCAAATGCCATTTCAAGGCTATTAAACCTCCCTACTCAACACTACAACCCCAAGGTTCTCCCATTCACCAAGCCAACATCAAAACACTCATTTTCTACCAAAATTTCGCCATTTACAATCCTAATCTAACCACACCCTTAAAGGGTCCTACCAGCACATAATAAATCCTCAAAGTCCATCAACAATAACTTAACTCCAAAATTCTCAATAACCACAATATGGCCACAACTCGAAACACTTGGCTCCAAGGCCCTTTAATTCACAATTAATTTCACAAATCCCTCAATCAACTAAACACATTACTTTCCACATTTTGGGTTCATTATTCAATTTAACCCATCCCAAACTCTTAAACAACTAAGATAGTTATTAAGGTAGTTTTCTTACCTTAAATTCACAAGTCTCTTTAATTCTCCTCTTGCTCCTCATCTCCTCAAAATCGGTCAAGAGGGAATGGAGTTTCAAAACTCCATCCCAACATTCAAGAAACACGAAATACATTCCATTAATTATCTAAACCCTTAGGAAACTTTAATTCAATCAAAGGGCTTAAAACATAAGGTTAGGGTTTACCTTTTTAGCCTTTTTAAGAGGGATTTCACCCTTGAATCAAGAAGGCATTTACTCCACCATTGGAGGGTTGTAACAAAGCTCCAAAACAAGAGAAAAACAAGGTAAGAGAGAGAGAGAGGAAAATCGGCTACCATAGGAGGAAGAACAAAAATGTGTTTTTCAATGAGATTTTTACCTTGTTTGAAAGAGGAGGCTCCAAGCTACACATTGGTGCTATTTTCTCTTCAAATGGGGAAAACCCATGGAGGTCAACTTCATCCTTTTGGAATTTTGAAAAGAGAGGATGATAGAGGAGGATGAGAGGAAGAAGAATATGTGATTTGCTTTTTATTTAGAGCTCAAATGGAGCTTGGGCATGGCATTGAAGTTGGAGTAGCCATTGGAGGAAGGGGAGAAAAATCGGTGGCTTTAGGAAGAAGAGGGAGCCGGCTGGGAAGAAAGAGAGAGAGGAAAGAGAAAAGGAAAGAGAGAAATGAGAGGAGAGAGAGGGAGAGAGGGGTATAAGTGGTCCCTATCTTTTTTTTTGCTTTTGACTTAATTAATTTGTTCACTAGCCTTGTGTGAGTGGGCTGTCTACTTTAATAAAACCGGCCCACTACTGTAAACATGCTGGAGCGTTTTTCGTCTTTTAACAGGAAACACTCGTTTATTCACCCGGTTTAGCATTATTCACTAACCGGGACCGTTTTCTGGAATTTCCTCATTCCTTTAATGTTAATGGTTATTTAACTCCCATTAATATTTAATAATTGTTACATAATCAACTGTGATTTATACGGGGTCATTTAATTGTTTAAAGTCACGTTTCCGGGTTTTCTCAAAAACGCGCTCTAGGACTCCGTTAGCGTTTAAACGCATTGTTTGGATCCGTTTTCTTCCGGAATTTTTCCCACACGTTCTTAGTGTGTTAGTAAGGTATCAAAATACATTTATAACCCTATTGAAGGTTATGTACCCCCTAGAATGATTAAATACGCGTTTTCACGTTTTGTGACTTTTACGCATTTTCTTTTTCTTTTTGGTTTTCATTTCTTCACCAATGTTCTTAAGGACTTAATTAGCCCTAGAAAATTATAATTACACAATTAATTAACACATTAAGGTTTGGGGTATTTCAATCTACCCCCCTTAAAAGAACTTCGTCCTCGGAGTTCACACTTCCCACACATCATTGGTTTAGGATACAGGGATTACTTGCAACATAAAACCTCCATAACAACATATTTTTCATCACAACCTCGGACTTAACGGTCCGGGTAACACATCCACATCCATGCATATATAACATACTTGCATAGTAATCTCGGACTTGATGTTCCAGCTACCTTAACAACATTGTTCCTCCATAACAACCCTTAGACTCTTAGGTCTGGGTAACATAACAACATTTAGACACTTAGGTCTTGATAACATAACAACCTTTAGACACATAGGTCTAGGTCACATAACACTTCCGGAACTCAACCACATTAGGACTCGAGGTCAAAAACAATATTTATTACATATACCACGCAACATGTCTTAGCATGTATATCAACCAGAAATTCCTTTTCCATCTCTTCATGGGTTCGAGACCCATGTTGAGTACGTATACAATGTGATCCCGCAGAACCCGGTCGCGATGGACACCTTCTGGTCCCCGTTCCTTTGGGAGATCAAAACAATTGCATACATCTTTAAAATATACTTCTCATGTCACCGGTCCGAAGACAAGGCTCGTACGTCCTCAGCTCGTGAGCAAGTAATACAAAAATACTCTATATGAGGTTAAGTAGAATGGAATCCTTTATTGGAAAATACCAATTGAAGATCCTTTTTACAAGGTCAAGTAAAAATAGTCCTTCCTTTGAAAATACCACTTAAGAATCTTAGAATATTAATTGAAGTCTTGAAAATACCAATTGAAAATTTGAAACCCAATTTAAAATTCTTTGAAAACTCAATACAACTCCAAGTCCAATTGTTGCTAACTGCATCTTATTCTTGATGTGGTTATTTGTGGTCACTTATAGGGAGTTTCAAGAATCATCCAACACTAATGTGATCAGCATCAGTGTTGAACTATCTTTCCACCCCAATTTGTGTTCGGCTTCCCTTGATCTCATGATAATCAAGTTTCACCTCCCACTTCATTTTCAAACAACAACTAATTCAAGCACGTACCATTTTCTATATTTTAATCCATCTAGTCATAATCATTACATCTCCAAGGGATAGAACTCCGTCTATCAATCATCACCCAAATTCAACTTAATCCGAGTTACCTAGGGAATTTTAATTCTTACTAGGTTCTATATCGGTGTCATACCTCTTCATAAATCACAATACTTGTATATATATACACATATCTATATATATATTTTTTTTATCAAAATATAATATACAATATCACATTTGGTATCATATGACCATATACTGTCGGGGTTTTAGTTCCCCGGGAGTTTTTCTACTCCCTTACACTTATACTTTCACATACATCCGTTAACACAATAAACACACTTATCACAATGGTATTCGCATCTTCTGTGCGCAATTACCACGATTACACCATGAATGAATGTGTATGTTTATGTAACACACACATCAATCATCAAAACAAATTATTTTGTGCTATGCACACCATTGTTCACGTACACTTGTACGGTAAAACACACTAAACGGTTTCGCGCTCTACCCCCCTTAAAAGGGATTACACCCACGTAATCAATCACTTAACCACTGGTTTATAACGTCCTACCGTCGTGAAGTGTTGTATCTCCATGCGGTTTATTATACAATATGTTCTGGTTTGAGGATCTTAGCCATATTGGCGGTTTAGTCCCTAACCAAGAATTCTCCTTAGAGTTTATTTAATTCATAACCAGTTTCGATTCTGGCCTGTGAAACTTCTAGGCATTAATAATTGCCATTCACTCATGCTCACAACGCACATCCAACTCTTGAATCGCTGGCTCACTAGTTTCTGCTGCGCGACTCTTGATAACTTCGAGCTTAGTTTGCCCCATACATTATTCTTACTGTATTGTATATCTTCGATTATCACCTTCATCATGGTAATAACGATTTCTCAACCGACGAGTGGTATTTCTTATCAAGAGCGAATTCGGTGAGTTCCACACTGACTTACTTAATTTCTTCTGACTTACTGTCGGTTACGTTTGAGCTACTACCTATTGTGTAGTACTTTGTCGGTTATTTCCAACACTCGAGGTATGTTCCATACCGATATTTAATAGTCGTGTTACTATAGTCACTTATGCCAATCAAGTACCTTTTGATTGGTACGATTGTGCTTCTCTTATGTATCGGTTTTATCACACCATAAGTCTTGTTCTTCTATCACATTTAACATTTCCCAAACTTCCTAGCTATCTCATTTGATCATTACCGCGCAAGAGCAATACCAAAACACTCAGTCATACAGAGTGCAGAGGCGTAACTCTTGACAGTAAATCTCTTATGCGATTGCGATCAGAATTCACACTGAGTTCTCGTCACATAGTACTGACTACAGGCTTATTGCCCAGTCTGTTTGCTATCACTTACCGTTGTATCTCCACTGTGTTTAACTCATAACTGGTCTTATTTTCCATGTAATTAAATGGCGATATTTATATAACGGTCGCTTACTGCGCACCGTGCTCCTTCTCACTGCATAACACCAACTTACACTGCATCCCCTATTATTTTAGCTTCCGCCATTACACTATGCTTTGCCAGGCTGATTGCTGAATACTCTATCCTTCGAGTCTTTATGCTGCTTGAGCGTTGTTCATCACACATTTAGCATCTCACACCTATAGTACTCATTCAAATCACTCTTAGGTAACAACATCATGGTCCATCCCTAACATATCTCTTAAACTTGGTTCACATAACTACCGCCATTGCGGTCTCACAGCATCAAGAGGTATCCCCACTCTTAAAGTAGTGGTTCGTTATCCGCTTACTTACTTATATAACATAAACTTTCGTAATCAATAACATTTTCTTAACACATTCTACTTGTGGCTTACAAGCCTTATTGCCTCGAGCTCTGCTCGTTGTAGGCTATCCACACACATTACATGGTTAGATTGGTATTGGGATCCATGACAAGGTCGTAGTCTCACGGTTTCTTTCATGGGATGCCCCTTCAAGGATGTCAGACTTCTCTCTGACGACTTGTGTTTAAACTTGGTGTTAATTTCAGCCTTTGCGTTTCTGTCACGTATCTTGTTCAACCATTGTCGACCCAAACACCCTTTTAAGGATAACTCCTGGGTGTTATTAGGTTATGCCTTTTCATCTGGCTTGCACTCATTGGTATGTTTAATTTCTACTTCGCCCCGCGTTCTTTGCTGGGTTGAATATTCTCCTTAGTGAGATTGATATCTCTAGTGATCATCTCGGGAGTCTCATCCCGATCATTGCACATTAACATATCCATAGTAGGCATCTGCCTCACCATATATAGGCTGGGTACTTACTCCAGCTATTGTGTTCATCCATCCAGATCCTAAGACATATGCGATGTCTTTACTTACTAGTCAGTGCACTTCACACATCTAGATTCTTAAACATTTCCTCGCAATAACTCACTAATCCTTTTAGTCCTCTTAACTTAACTGGGTTCCTTTACTTCAACCATTCGATGGTAGTTTATTACTCTTGTCTGACTTTTACTTCGGACCGTAGTATGGAGTCGACTACTTCCCGTGTTCCAGACTCCACTCGTATACATATATGGGGTATCCTACTGATACATTGCTACTTACCCGACTACCCCATAAGAAGGTTTGTCAGGCCCACAAGCTCCTATCGGAGTGCGGTCGTCCCACATTACTGTTGGTACACTCGTAGTGTCCGTCACACGCCTAGGTGAAGTATTCTGTTGTCAACTCCTCTTATATTATCCTGTGATAATATGCATTCTACGCTTCCCGAACTTAATTAAGGGAAATGTATCCACTGTTGTATTATTATGAACTCAATTCATTCCTCGGGTTGTTACCCTTGGGTCTACCGGTTTCCATCCGGTTATCTTAAAAGTAACTGGATAAAACTTACCTACCATGTGGCACTGAGGCCCGTGTAGGTCTTCTGGTTTGGTTTAAAGAAAAGGGCGGATTAAAATAAAATGGGTTTGAAAGAAAATCTGGTTTTGAAAAAGGTTTGAAAGTGGATATAAGTTGAAAGAAAAAAAAATTCTCCTGGTTTTACAACGTTTCCTTGCCTTAACCGAGTCTAGCTTCCTGCTGACTGGTGTATTTCCAAGTACCGAGGTCAGGCTATTAAGCCCTTCCACGGTTATGATAATCCCACTTATCTTCATGGTACTTTACTAAGTACCGGTAGTTGTTTAAAATTTTCCGTACAACCTTGTCATAGTAGCACTTGCCATGGCAAGTGCGCCATGCTAGCTGGTTCTCGGTTCAATACACATTGGTTGCGGTATTGTTTTCATCCGCACTAATATCAGTGGCCTTGCTGGCCCTTACTTGATCTTGCAGCCTTAACGATAAATTCCCTGGGTACCTCTCACTGTCTTCACATGATAACCATTGACTAGGGTGTTTCCCTTTTCTGGGAGACCCCCTTTTTGTATTGTATCCTCCTCATACTACGTTGTAGTTCCTTAATCGGTTGGTATACCGTTGCTATATTAGTTAACATTCATGATCTCGTAGACACTCGTCTCGGTTTTCATTACTCTACTTCTCCACTGTTGCATGATGGGTGCGTTGCAAGCTGGTTGTTCTCGAATGCTCCGCATGTCCACCCAGGTTGCCGGAAATTCTATTCCTTTAAGCATAAGATTCTTCACTTTTCGCTATTAAATGCGGCAAACATTGTTCAGATGGAAACCGTCTTAGGGATTCACACCCTTCGGAATCTACCGTATGACAGGTTCTCTATACTTACAGAGGTAAATATCAACTGCCAGATCGGGTTTCCCGAGTAAGAGATGACTCCCATCTCTCTGGCGTGCTTCCCAAGTTATAAAATAGGGTTTGTGGAGGGCGGGATGGATATTGTAGGTATCCAGTACACACTGGCATTTCCTAACTAGCGTACTTCTCACGCTATCACTCAACCCTTAACCCAAAGCACTAAACTCTTAACTCGGTACTTCCTAAGCTCGGTAATTCAGTCATCAGAGCGATACTTCGCTCTGATACCACTTTTTGTAACACCCCAACTACTAACAACACACTTAACATCACTTTGCAGCGGAAATCACAACTCACAACATAACTTAACTCCTTGGTGTTACACGCCGTTAGCCACCCACGTGGCTAACAAGGCTAACATACATACATTGTACCGGTCTGATGGACTAAACTCCCGAGCAACTACACATAAATCCTGTTCCATGTTCAACGATCTTTATACACTTACATTACAATGTACCGAGTATCTTCCAACTAACGCCGATACAAATTCGGTCTTACTACACCTACAATACATCCACAATTCTCATGGCTACCACGTACAAATAACTACCCCGTCCTACTCTCGAACGGCTTCCAGCTCCTTGTACCTGAAATAGAAAAGGAAGAAAAGGGTGGCCCCCAAGGGGCTCAGCACCTTTGCTGGTATGGTAATCCCGCAGCCCGCATGCTACCGGGCCACGCACAACTAATTGTCGTCTTAGCATGCGGTTGATTTTATTTAAACATGCACACATTACACACTACATCATGCTTAAAAGCACACATCCGTTAGCAGAACACAACACAAGGTTAGCACACAACATAACAACACATTTCACTTAATAACATACACAAACTTAATTCCGTTCTTCTTAGAGGACATAAACTTTGCTTAGGGAGTGCCGGGGTGATATAAGCCCGAGCACAATATACATACCTTTTCTTTACTTAGGTGTGGCGGCCTCATATAGGACTGATCACACCTTACACAATTTCCCCCTAGCTCCAATAATGATGAGGTAGGTAAGCCTTGGTTAAGCTTGTGGGGGTTGTAATTCAAGGAGGAAAAATAACCGTAACATAATAAAGAGGGAGTCGAACCGAACTTAGGCATCAACACCCTACCAACATTAACATGATTTCCCCCTAACCGATTGGAAGTTGGGGTAGGTAAGCTTGGCTAAGTAGTGGGAGGTCGAAATCCAATGAAGGAAAACAACCCTAACATAACATGATGGGAGTTGATTCACATATATACATCAACTCCCAAACAATACCGCGACCGGAACGACCGGATTCTCACCATACATAACATATACATATAGTTAAAGGTTCCTTTATGGAACTAATCACATAAAACATACATCACATAGTGTTACTAACTCTGTTAGACCAGAAGGGGAGTAACATCCTTTTTAACAAACTGGATAACTGTAATCCGATAGCAGCAACAGACAAACAAAGTCACATATCACACATAGTCACAACATACACAAACGCACGGATAGCCGTAGTTAGAACGTTCCCGGGGTGGGGTTTATTCCAAATACCGATCTCTTATATGAAAAGGTCGGGTTAACTATTATTTAGCACATACTTAGGGTTAAGCGGTATCGGAATTAATTACGCCACAATAATGACTATAAACTCATTTCATGCTTTATCTTGCAAGGTGGCAAACACACAGAAAAACACATTGGCATACAAGCCGGTGTAATCCGGTAGGACACAGGTTGCAAGAAAACCATACCTTACACCATGGGTTACTCTACCGTGTTCCCGAGGGTTCACTCCAACGCGTCATCTCACGCTCCGGATAGTTTTTGAACAACTGGTAATATTTCAAATGTTTTATTAACAACAAATCTTACGGTATGTAAACTTCTATTACTCCCGTACTTACCCCGTTATCGCGTTATTTCGGTTTAACTTAGTGTACTTAATTCCTTAACTTACTCACTCACTTCCAACACTTGTTTATACCTCTAGGACCTTTATAAGTCACCAAACAACTCCTAAACATCATCCATGACCAATACCCATCAATCCCCCACCTTTAGCCACTTAAAAACACATACGGGTGAATTCTGGGGGTGGTCCGGGACCTGGTCCGGGACCCTAGGTCCCGGACCCAACACATACTGCTCAGTATCGGCTTTTGTAATAGGGGGGTCCGGGACTTAATACTCACCCAAGTCCCGGACCAACATGTCTGCACACTCTCGAACCATTTTACAATATGGTCCGTGAAATACCCCAAACCTTGGTATGTTGTGTAAATGTTAAGCTATGGTATTTAAAGGCTAAAAAGTGCCTTAGAAACATAAATGAAACATTTAAACCATGGTAAAACACAATAAAACACTAAGACACGGTTTTGAGCAAAAACATGCTCTAAGCTTGGAGTGAACTTGGCTAGACCCAAAGAGCCTACCAAGACTTGATAATATTTAATTAGGACTTTATAAGGCTAATTAAGTCCTTAGGAAACTTTGGTAGACAATGAAACCAAACAAAACACAAATAAATACCTTAAGGTCAATATGGGCTAAAATGTGCTCTAAGCTTGGGATAAATGTGTATAAGACCTAATGGTCATACCTATGCCTTATTTATATGTTAATGAACATATTAAATCAATACTACAAAGGAAAACCAAGCTTGAAAACAAGTTAAAACACAAAATGCTTTAAGAAGTCTTAAAGCACGTTTTGAAAAATTGGTCTTGTAAATGAGTTTTGAATGGCTAAATGTCCATCATTACTCTTTAATTAACATGTGTACTATAGTATCACATTTGGGTGGCTATATCAATGGGAAATCAAAAATTTCACTTCTATGTGCCTTGTTTTGTGAATAGTGATTTTTATAAGCTAGTTGTAACATATAATGTTATAAGTAATTAAATTGTCAACAAAGATATTATACCCTTCTATAATAAGGGGGCCGGTTTTTGGTAGTAATGAGTCACCAAACATGTTAACTTGTTTAAGTAAATAAGGGACTCATAGGTTACTATTGCTTTAAGTTATAAAATATCCTTAAAAGCAAAACCAATCTCATTTCTCCCTTCCTCCTTCATTTCACACGGTTTCTAGCCTTCTTCTACCTCTCTTCCTTCTGTTCTCACGGTAATGCTACAGCAACAGCACCAAGGCCATCTTCCATTGCCAATATTTCTTGGCTCACTTAACCAAATAAAAAAACAAACACCACCATTCTCTTCCTCTCATCAAGCTCTTCATTTCTACCTTCTCAAAACTTCAAGAGCCCCATTTCGGTGCCATGGAGTTCCACCATTGAAGGAGCTTGAGCTTGTCTTTCCACATATTATTGATCTCCTTTGCTTCTAGGTAAGGAATCTCAAAGAAAAAATCAAGTTTCCTCCATGTTTTGTGTGTGACCGAAAATACTCATTGATGGAGCTCTTTGTGTGACTTTGTTCTAGCTTCATTCCAATCCCTTATGGACTAGGTGGGTCCTCTCTCATAGAGATTCAAATCCCTTCAAAGACCAAGGTAAAACAAACATTAATATTTTTGAAATAATGTAAACCTAGGGTTTACAATGAGATGAAGCATAAAGCTTATATACTCATTTCAATGTTGGTATATTGTCTAGTAGTTGACAAGAATGAAATGCATTACCGGTTTTAAGAGGAAACAAGAAAGAAGTTTTGTGTGGAAAAGAGGTAAACATACTATCTCAATGTGGTTAATGCCTTAGGAGAAAATGAGCTTATAATGCTTGTTAAAACTACCTAAAGAGCAAATGGTGAATGACCTAGTAAAGTGTTCTCAAGGAGACTAGTAAAAGAACATATGATGGTGTATGTATTTGCAGGTCAAAGGCATTATTGATGTGGGAAATTCAGTGTTTAAGGTTATGCAATTTAAGGGCCTAAGAGCCATGTTGTTTAAGGGCCTAAGTGCCAAGCATTTAGGTTATGCACTATATTGTGATGTAGTGCTAAATGTGTGAAGTCTTGTGTATAAAAATGTGTTTGATGGATTTTAGGTGTTCTTGAATGAAATAAGGTAAAAACCTAAGTGTTGGATGTGAGTAAATACAAGAGAGCTATGGCCAAATTTGGGGAAATGTGTGAGAAGTTCTAAGTGTTTAAGAGAGTTTTTGGTGAACTAGGAAGTATTAAAGGTGAACAAATGTTTCACTAAGGAAGAAAACGTGCATTAAGGTGTTACAAGGATTAGGTGCTATCTTGGAAGTTCTAGGAATTTAATGAGTGTTTTAGGATGTAATAAAGTCTTGGAGAAGTTTGTTTAAAGTTTGGGTAAAGTTGATGAATAAGGAGGAAATGATGTTTAGGTAAGGTTTGAGAAAGGAATTCAAGAAGTTGTGAAAAGAGGATTTGGTTAGTAAGAGAGATGCTTGGGAGATGATGTTATGAAGGTGAAGAAGCATTTTAGTGTAGGGGTCATTATAGGTGAAATACCACCTAGAAATCTTAAGGAGAAAACATTCCAAGTGCTAGGAATTTTGTAAGAAATTTGTGAATGATAAGATGGTTTGGTGAGAGATTTAAAGAGCTTAGAACATGGCTAAAAGGTGTGTTTGATGTGCCAAATGATGTTAGGAAACATTATGAGGCTTTAGGAGAAGGTTGGTGAAATTGGTTAAGTGTTTAAAGACTTGGAAATTGAATGTTTTGCCGTGTCCGAACTTCCGTCCGGACATGGAAGTTCGGACAGGCTCTGTTGGGTAAAGGATTTTCTCATTCTCGAACTGTGTCCGAACTTGGGAAGTCCGGACACAAGTTCGGACGTGACTGTTTCTATCTGGGATTACTCTCGAACTGTGTCCGAACTTGGGAAGTCCGGACACAAGTTCGGACGTGTGTATGGTTTTTAGTATTAGGTCGCGGCTTGTGTCCGAACTTGGGAAGTCCGGACACAAGTTCGGACAAGGCGCTGTATGGACCAAAAACATTGTTTAAGGTATGGAAATGGTGTGTAATGATGGGGATTGATGGTTAATGATGTTATGAGGTGTGTTAAGGACATGTTAGGTGAGTTTTAATGACATTAAGTGGGTGAAAGTGAAAAGTTGTAATAAAATGTGAAAGTAAAACAAGTTAAAAATTGAAGTTATGTAACTAAGTTAACGGGGAAAGAGTTATAAGCATTAGACATTAAATAATCATGCTACCCCGATGTTAATAAAAGTACATGTAATGTTATCAGTTGTTCGAGAATTGCTCGAGGAACATAAGTGGAGGTGGTAAAGTGGACTCCGGTGACAGGTATGGTTTCTTGCAACCTGTGTCCTACGGATTACACCGGCTTGTATGCCAATATGTTTTACTGAGTGTTTGCCACCTTGTAAGATTAAAACATGTAATGAGTTTATAGTAATTCATTATGTGGCGAATTTGGCCTCCGATACCATCTAACCTCAAATATGTGTTAAACCTTAGCTAACCAAAAACTAGGAACACATGAGTGATCGGTATTCGGAGTTGACGGCCCAAACCTTGGGAACGTGCTAACCACGGCTATGTGTGAGTTAGTTGGATATTGTTGTTGTATGCAAGTGTGTGAACCTCCCTTGTGTGCTTAACTCGGTTATGATACCGTATGGTGTGTGGATGTGGTAGGCTCCATAATGGATCTCTAACTACTTATTTATAAGTGTATATGTACTAATGGGGGGTGAGGAGTCCGGTTGTTCCGGCCACGCGTGTGATGGACGGGAGTCGATATCATATCCGGTTCGGCTCTCTTGGTGTATGTATGGGTGGTATTCCAATTTGGTTTCTACCTTCCCTTAGCTTATCCAAAGCTAGTTACTGACTCACGTCGGGCCACAGGGGCATACGAATGTTATTTCGGTGTGCTTGGGATCACTATATCCGACACACCTTGGGTTAAAGTTAACCGTTCTATATAACTGGACGGTAACGAGGTTGGTAACGAGCTTAACATGGGATTGGCAAAAATCCCTAGGCTCACATGGTATACTAACTATGGTGGAAGGTTCCTTGTGAGAACCGATTTTATGGTGTTATGTAATGTTATGGTGTTATGCAAATTCCCTTGCTATGCTATGGTATATATATATTGGATGTTTTAAATGAATGCGATGTCATCATATGTACGTTGAAACAAGAAAGGTGTTGTTATGTTTTATTAGTGAGAAATGAGATATGTGTATGTTATGGAGTGTGTGGATCATGGAAATGAATCCCAGTTTGTGACAAGAGGCGTTTAAGGATGACCCGATTAATGGGTACGTGTCGTTCATTAAGGAAGTAGCTCCGTTTAGAGGAGAGCCACTCTAGGGTTTAAGGAATCATTGGATGACTCGTTAAGTGTGGATGTGTGGTTATAGGTTGAGCCCATAGAGGCGAAATGTTATGTTGTGTGTTTATGGTTTGCATGCATGATTTGAATATAATCAATTGCATGCTAAGACGACAATTAGTTGTGCGTGGCCCGGTAGCATGTGGGCTGCGGGATTACCATACCAGCAAAGGTGCTGAGCCCCTTGGGGGCCACCCTTTCTCTCCTTTTCTATTTCAGGTACAAGGAGCTGGAAGCCGTTCGAGAGTAGGACGGGGGGTAGATGTTTATACATGGGTAGCCATTTAAATGGCGTAAGCATTGTAAGCGTAGTAAGACCGAAATTGTTATCGGCATTAGTTTGTAAATACTCGGTACAGTGGGAATGTATGTATATAATAAATGTTGAAAATGGAATGAGGATTGTATTGTGTAGTTGCTCGGGAATCTAGTCCATCAGACCGATACAAATGTATATGTATTAGCCTTGTTAGCCACGTGGGTGGTTAACGGCGTGTAACACCATTGAATTAAGTAATGTGATGAGTGAGATTTCCGCTGCAGATTGATGTTAAGTGTACGGTGGTGGTTGGGGTGTTACAGTCCGGAACTTGACACTAAACCTAAGTCCCGGACCTCTACTACAGACCTTCAAAAATGGCATTTTCAACCCTTGTTCCACTTGTTCTCTTCACCCATTGTTGTCCCAACCTTCCTACATGTAATTAGATATATTCTAACACTAATATAACATCTTAAACTTGCTTAAATCATCATCTAAACTTACTACCCAATTCTTGATTGAATTTAACAAAACCAAATCCTCACATCTTGCAATTTGCATTCTTATGCATTTCTAACTCCTTCTATGAAAATTGCTACAGATTTTCATCCTTCACTTCCTAGCCTCCCAAATGCCATTTTAAGGCTATTAAACCTCCCTACTCAACACTACAACCCCAAGGTTCTCCCATTCACCAAGCCAACATCAAAACACTCATTTTCTACCAAAATTTCGCCATTTACAATCCTAATCTAACCACACCCTTAAAGGGTCCTACCAGCACATAATAAATCCTCAAAGTCCATCAACAATAACTTAACTCCAAAATTCTCAATAACCACAATATGGCCACAACTCGAAACACTTGGCTCCAAGGCCCTTTAATTCACAATTAATTTCACAAATCCTTCAATCAACTAAACACATTACTTTCCACATTTTGGGTTCATTATTCAATTTAACCCATCCCAAACTCTTAAACAACTAAGATAGTTATTAAGGTAGTTTTCTTACCTTAAATTCACAAGTCTCTTTAATTCTCCTCTTGCTCCTCATCTCCTCAAAATCGGTCAAGAGGGAATGGAGTTTCAAAACTCCATCCCAACATTCAAGAAACATGAAATACATTCCATTAATTATCTAAACCCTTAGGAAACTTTAATTCAATCAAAGGGCTTAAAACATAAGGTTAGGGTTTACTTTTTAGCCTTTTTAAGAGGGATTCACCCTTGAATCAAGAAGGCATTTACTCCACCATTGGAGGGTTGTAACAAATCTCCAAAACAAGAGAAAAACAAGGTAAGAGAGAGAGAGGAAAATCGGCTACCATAGGAGGAAGAACAAAAACGTGTTTTTCAATGAGATTTTTACCTTGTTTGAAAGAGAAGGCTCCAAGCTACACATTGGTGCTATTCTCTTCAAATGGGAAAACCCATGGAGGTCAACTTCATCCTTTTGGAATTTTGAAAAGAGAGGATGATAGAGGAGGATGAGAGGAAGAAGAATATGTGATTTGTTTTAGATTTGGAGCTCAAATGGAGCTTGGGCATGGCATTGAAGTTGGAGTAGCCATTGGAGGAAGGGGAGAAAAATCGGTGGCTTTAGGAAGAAGAGGGAGCCGGCTGGGAAGAAAGAGAGAGAGGAAAGAGAAAAGGAAGAGAGAAATGAGAGGAGAGAGAGGAGAGAGGGGTATAAGTGGTCCCTCTTTTTTTTTTGCTTTTGACTTAATTAATTTGTTCACTAGCCTTGTGTGAGTGGGCTGTCTACTTTAATAAAACCGGCCCACTACTGTAAACATGCTGGAGCGTTTTCGTCTTTTAACAGGAAACGCTCGTTTATTCACCCGGTTTAGCACTATACACTAACCGGGACCGTTTTCCGGAATTTCCTCATTCCTTTAATTTTAATGGTTATTTAACTCCCATTAATATTTAATTATTGTTACATAATCAACTGTGATTTATACGGGGTCATTTAATTGTTTAAAGTCACGTTTCCGGGTTTTCTCGAAAACGCGCTCTAGGACTCCGTTAGCGTTTAAACGCATTGTTTGGATCCGTTTTCTTCCGGAATTTTTCCCACACGTTCTTAGTGTGTTAGTAAGGTATCAAAATACATTTATAACCCTAATGAAGGTTATGTACCCCCTAGAATGATTAAATACGCGTTTTCACGTTTTGTGACTTTTACGCATTTTCTTTTTCTTTTTGGTTTTATTTCTTCACCAATGATCTTAAGGACTTAATTAGCCCTAGAAAATTATAATTACACAATTAATTAACACATTAAGGTTTGAGGTATTTCACAAGTATCCAACGCTCCTTGTTGAGCGGCTGTTGTATACTTGTGGGGTACGGGGGCGTAACCCTTTTTAAGGGGGGTAGAGCCTCTTGGCTGTGCACATGAGTGCACTAAGTTTTGTTTGTTTCATATGCATTGCATACAAAAAAAAAAGAATTGGTGGTGTGCGGGACATACGAGGGTTGTTTGTTTAGTATGCATGGCATACAGTGAGTTGTTTAGTATGCATGGCATACAGTGAATTGGTTTTGTTGGTTATGGTTGGTACGCGGGGCGTGCGTTGTTTGGTTTGTTTGTGTGTAATGCGCACTTGTATGTATGTATCTTACGAGATACCTGTATGAATGTTGTGTTTACACCCATGTGGGTAACACTTTTCTTATGCTATTTGTGATATGTATTCATATTGCTTTATAGAATGATTACATATGGTATCGCCTAGATACGAAATGAATCATTAGATATGGAATGTGGAACAATGGAATGTTATGGACACCTCAGGGAGGTTGTCAGGGTTGTAGAACTGATAGGAAATGATGGTGCTGATGGATCACTTATATCCATATATGATTGAATTACCACAAAGTGATGGCTATGTGCTGTATAAACACAATACGATGTGTGTAAATGATATATCACATAGATATACATTATGGGAGCATGGGTAGTTATACATTTATATATACTTACCTACTTGATTAAGAGACTTCGGGACGAAGTCTTTTTAAGGGGGGTAGATTGAAATACCCCAAACTTATTAAACATGGATTAAATATTTAATTACATTAATTAAGGCCTAAACATGCCTTAAAAGTCAACTGAGAACAACAGTGGTCAACATAAAACAAGATGTTGCACCCTTTGACTATTTAGGGTAAATAAATACCCAAATGAACTACTTAGGACCTAAAAATTTGTCCTAAGAATATTAAAACATTACTAAACATATTATAACCGTTGGACAACATTCCAACACAAAGAACAAGCACTTTCATGCTTCAAGGTCAAGTAGAGCAAAATTGTGCTCTAAGAATACCTTACAGGTCTAATGACCTCTAAATGATATAAAATTGGATACCATGATCAAATATCATGTAAGGAACACAAAAAAACTGTTGCCAAAGAAAACAGAGCTCAGAAACACCTTGCGACATAAAATGTGCACTAAAACTCCTTAAAGCACGTTTTTGTGTAATTGCCTTCTAAATTGGTTTTAAATGGGCTAAAAGGTTATAATTACCTTTAAATATGATAAAATATCATATTAGGAATAAAATTCCAGAAATTTACGAATTTTTACAAATTTAATATTAAAATATTAATAAAATCCTAAAGTGGGGCTCGTTTGGGTCAACATTGACTAAGTTGGTCAATGTTGACCATTGACCACTAATTGGACCTTATAAATCAGATTACTAAGGCTCCTAGACAGACCATGTGACAATACCCATGTGACAATTAAATATACACCTTTTGCATAAAATAAGGAAACAACAAACTTTAACATTTAAAACAAAAAGTTGTCTACCACTTACCTTACCCATGTGAGCCAGCCAATTTTGGAGCCTCTTCCTCCTTGTTATACGGTGCTCCAAGCAAGAACAAGACAAGCATGGTGAGTCACCTATTCATTAATTGATTAAAGTAACATTATTACTTCATTTTTTAATCAAATTGAAATCAATCACCACCCATCTTTCTCCTATCATGGACGGCTGCCCCCTTGCTTGTCTCCACTGATTGAGCCTCTAATAATCAACACCAATCAGTCATTGGTGAGTCATCAAATCATTAAAGACATAAAATAAGGAAAAATGTGCTTTAAGGCAAATTTAGGTCATTCTCTTTCATTTCTCCACTTCAGCCGAGATTGCTCCCTCCTTGGGCTCTCTTTGGCTCCTCTTCACCGTAGGTAAGTGTTCCAAGCTCCATTGGAGAGAGCTCATGCTCTAGGTAAGCTTCTAAGGCATAAAAATGCCCATTTTCTTCATCTTTCTTTCCTTTTTCCATTGATCTAGACTCCAACCTTTTCTATACATCTATGTATAGTGTTTTGGAGGTTAAAGGAAGGATAAATTTCGGCCATAACCAGATCTAAGGAGTAAAGTTCAAGTCTTGACCATTTAAGGTAAAAATGTGCTTTAAGCACATATCTCTTCTTCCTTGTGAATTTCGGTTGTAAACCTTGGTTCCCTAGCCTTATTTTATTCTCCTTTTCATGTGGATTCAGTTGGTATACCAAGATCTACAAGGAGTAGCTAGATCCAAGCCAAAAACACCATTTTTGGCATCTTAAACAGGGTAAAACTTAGCTATCTTCCAAGCTAGCTACCCACGGTTTTGTACCTTATCTTTAAGAGTGTTTTGGTACTATTTCTCTACTGGAAAAATAGGGCCGAAGTAGATCTACAACAAGCTTGAAGATCTAAGGTAAAAATCCATGATTTTCATGACTTAAATTACTTCTTATGGTTAGATCTTGCTTGGAGACTAACTAGGCCTTGTTTTCTGTTTGAAAACATGTAAGAGAAGCTTTGGAAATTTTGTCCTAGGCTGGCCGAATCCAAACAAGGATCTATCTAAGCTAAATCAAGGTATAAATCACTTAAATCTACACTTGAGTGAAGAGTATATTAAGGTCTTATTTTGACCTTAGGTGATTAAGGAATGGTTTAATAAATTTTATAACTAATTAAACTAGCATAATTGTCAAATTTAAGACATTATGTGGAAGTTTGGTAATTGAATAAAAAGTGTGTGGTGAGGCCGAGATTCATAAGCATTTTTGGGACATTTATGTGTAATTTATTTGGTGAGAAAATGTTTGTAATAAGGCCATGTACTTTAGGCCATTTTATTTATGCATTTATAAGCTTTTAATTAAGTTTAAGTGGTGAAAATGCATTACCGAAAAGAAATGGGGTATTAGGTGTAATTAAATTAAATTTAGGGGCTTTATAATAATAAGGCCGAAAATTAGAGGTAAAAAGGATTTAAAATAAAGTTTTGGGGGTTAAATGGTAATTTCTGAAAAGTATAGGTGCAAACCGTAATTATAAGGACTTAATGGTCAAGGAAATATTAAGGTGGTCAACCTTGACCATATGGTAGGTTTTGACCAAATTAGATAAGTTAAATAACTTATTTAGGGTTTTATAATAAGTTATTATTTAATGGTAATATTTTTATAACATATGTGATAAATATGTTATTACCGAAAAAGTAAGGGTGTATAATGGTATTATAAACACCCATGGGCTATTAGGAATTTTTAGGAATTTATTGGGTTGTTTTTGGAATTAAGATAAACTATATATGTATAATATATAGTTATTATATCATTATGACACTTTGGAGAAATATAGATGGTGGAATGGTAAATACCGAAAGTATATGGGTTAATAAGGATATTTATAACCCTTTGGTGAAATTTGGAGATTTTTTAGAATTATATAAGAGTATTTATTAAGATATGTGTATAATATATGGTTTTAATGATATGGTAAAACTATATGTTATAAATAGGGCCAAATGACAATTAAAGAATAGCACAAGGGCTGTTCGGAATTTACAAAAATAACCATAGGTTATACTCTTTTATAAGTTAGAAATGTTATATTAAATGGTATATATAACATGGTATAAATGATGGGGAGATTTTGTGAATAAAGGAAACTATGGTTTATGGAAAAGAATAAGGTTTAAAATATGCCTATGAGGCAATAATAATAGTTTTGTACAAAGACTATAGGTTATAAGTTAAAGGAAATAAAAATATCATATCAAATGATATTAGTATGTTGGTATAACATTACATAATGTTATGTGGTCAAAAAGGGAATTTAAATAAATTCAAGGGCTATACCGAATTAATAAGAGTTGGAAAATGAATTTTAGACTATGGTCTACTATGTTATAAATATTATAACAATTATATGGTATTAAGGTGGTTTAATGAAATTAATATAAGGAAGGATATACACATTAAAGAAAGTGGCAAACTATAAATAAATGAGATTTATAACTAAGGTATCTATGGAATAAACCTTAGGAGTTGTAATTATGCAACATAAAATGTTAGATAATATTAGGATAATAATCTTAATAAGTTGTACAATATAACAACTAATGGGAGTAATCATCTAATAAAAGATGATAAAATTAACATAAAATATAAGAGTTTATTAAACTCATGGGAATTACCTACATGGTAAATATATACATACACAAGAATAATGTATATAAGGTGGATATATATTTTGGTTGGAAACCATATGATTTAATGGTGGTGGTTATTTAAAAAAAATATAGTTACGAACTATAAGTTATGAGTTTTGGATGCAAATATTATTTGCTAAAGATAAATGGATTATATAATACATTGTATTATAATGGATGGTGGGAAAATAAAACAATACGAAAAAGAATATAATATAATATAATATAATCATGCATGCATGCATACATGCAACTAAAGGTTATGTATCTTATTTGGTGGATAAGATTTAAGAAATATAACGAATTAAACTTAACAGTTGAAATATTATGACGTACGAGTTTTAAGTAACAAAGCCGACTGTTTTAGAGAAACCCGTAACAATAACTGTAGAAAACAGGGGTGAACTGTCGGGGTTACTTGTTATTCGGAAATCCCGGATGTAGTTAGTCATGGAGACTGACTTATAGTTTTATTACCGTTTAGAGTATACTTCTGACAAGGACGCTTAACGAGCTAGCGGACTACACGGAGCGTAGGATCTTGCTGATTCATACTCCACCGTAATGATCAGGGTGAACGGTATGTAAAGGGGTTTGATCCGAGTTATCCTAAGGATGCTCCTTGGGCTCGGATTTGGTTGATATAACTTGTGTGTTATGTGTGTGGATACATGTATGTGATTAAGTGTTACTGCATTATTTATTTATGCACGAGCGTCCTACGGGACTAACACTACGTCGACTATAGATCGACTTATATAAACATACATATGCGTTAATGTGATAACATGACGGTTACTTGATATAATACCATAGTATTAATATTAAGTATATGGTGACCTAAGTAAAACACTTAGGAAACGAGTCACGACATTGTCGGTCTCTAGAGCATGGATCTCGAACATGAATATAACCTAGATTACTTCTAGGTATGTGTGACCCATTGGGCTGCTGATTAATAAATGATATTCTCCATAAGACTAAGAGCAGATCTTAAACATTATGAGAGAGAGATGGTATGAGATTGAGGTGAGGAATCCCGGTAGTTTACGAACTGCTTGGTTGCGCATTTGTGATCACTGAGGGTTTCCTAATTGGATTCCGCTCTAGGTTATATCCAACGAGCCCAAACTGGATCGTGGATCAGGTGGCTACGGCCTTTTTATGGACGTCTTACGAGACATAAGAGAGTCAGGGGCCTCCGGACCTCTGGCGAAATGAGCACCTTTGTGTGTACGGGAGGACTACTGTCCATGGTGAGGATATCGGGTTGTCCTAACATGACGCCCTACTGATATTAATTAAACATGGTTGGATGGAGCCTACAAGGCTAAGGTAAATTAAATATGAAAACTGTACGCTACGGCGAATGTACATTGTACATGTGGATGGGGCCTTAAAGGCCAAACTAAAATAAATTGACAATGGATGGTGAACGCTACGGCGATTGTACATTGTACAATATATTGTTGTTATTCGATACGTTCGATATATAATTGTGGTTTGTGATATTTGAATGATTGTTTGGATTGGATGGATGGTTAAGTGTTTATGAATATTTGGATGGATGCTTATGTATATTTATACATTCATGTTACAGTATTGTTTATAACTGTAAAATGGTAAAGCATGAAACCAATCTAATAACAAGATGGTTAAAATGACAAGTGACCATTAGGGTCCAGGCCCGGCATACTCAGCGTCTATCGCTGATACTACACCATTTCAGGTTGTTGATCATTGTCGAAGCCGAAGAGCAGGATCAGGGTAATTGGAGTTTTATTTTTGTTACCACACATGGAGATGTTGTATAGCAATGAAGATGGTGAATGTATTATGGTAAGGTTATGTATTTTCAGGATGGGGTAGACGCTCACTTGTCGATGTATATGATTTGTGGACTTAGTTTGATGTATAGGAGTTTCTCGTTATCACGGGGGTTAGCAGTTTGTTTATGTTGGAAGTTGGATGTAGTTTGGCTTCGTTGCTCGCATGGGCGAGTAATGGCCGGTGACACCCGAGTGAGTTTTGTAATTGTTATTCAATTTCCGCTGCGAGACGTTTTATTTATTGCTACGTGAGGGATTATATCGTGATTATGGAGAGGGGTGTTACACAGAGAAACAGGAAATTTAGCAATTTAGAATTTAAAACACTGTCTAATATAACCATTACCATTGAACCTGCAGTCTCGTGTTTTTCTGTTAGTTTTGACAAACAAAAGTAAAATAAGTCAAAGAAAAAGAAAAGTACAGAAAAACAAACAAAATAAAAAGAAAGCAGTAAAGATAGGATGGCGGTCACTGAGGCGGTGGTGGTGGCGGAGGTCGCACTCCCATCGGGGCCATGAGCATCTGTAAGAGCTGGGTAGTCTGGGCCTGATGAGCTGATGCCTCTCTCTGGTGAGCAGATACCTGTGCCATGAACTGAGCAGTCTCTCGCTGAAAAGCATCACTGCGCTCCAAGCGCTCTGTGAGCATAGTCTGGGTGTCACGGAGGGAAGTCTGCTCTGCCTGGAGGTGTCCCTGAGTCTGGCGGATGTCATCTATGTGTCCCTCCATGCGCACCTGGCGCTGCTGCACATCCCCGACCTGCTGCTGGACATCCACAAATTGCTGCTCCATACCCCCAAAGCGCTGCTCCATCCTCTGCTGCTGCTGGAGTAGGGAGTCCATCATGGTCTGCATCTCTGGCGGGATGCTCATCACTGGGGTATGGGAGGTGCCATGGTAGTAGTGGCCGCCGGAGTAGAGCTGGAACTCGCAGAGGTGCCTGTGGGCCTAGGCCCGAGCTACCCTTCACCCAGCTGCCGTCATCGAGGCGTAAGAAGCCCCATCTCCTGAAGGTCCCGACGGAGATGGGTGTCTCCCCCTCCCTCACCTCAATATCAGTGAAGATCTCCTCGGGGAGGGTGGCGGCAAGAAGATGCTGAATAAATATGGGAAAGATAGGGGTGATCTTCTTCTTCATCGTCTTCTGGTAAGTCACCACCTTGTGCAGCTGTCTAAACATGACGAAGGGGATCGAAATCTGCTGAGATGCTGGATGTGGTGTGGCCAAGAGATAGTCGAGGAGAACACAATCCTCGTCAGAAACATCATTTCCGGCATGAGGCCGGATCTGATGACTGAGGATCTCTGCTAGGGTCCTCTGGGGAAGGGAAGAGGAGAGCATACGGGAGTACAGTCTTATTCTCCTCACCCCGTCGGCGAGTAGAACTCCCGACCGCTTGCAACCACCTAGACTTACTCTGTCTAAGCTCATCCTCCGTAAAATCTAAATGTGTGTCCGTATTGTCCGGGAGGAATAAAAGAAGAGTAAAAGTCTCAGGGGTTACCTCCACCTGGAACTGGCGCACGTAGGAGGTAATGCTGTTTGTCGTGTCTGACGCCACAGCATTGGCGTAGAATTCTCGTACCAGCTCCGGAGAGAAGACACCCTCACCCATGCGCAGGATACTGCTGGCGCCAATACCACCAAATATGTCTGTACGCCCAGTGGCTGCTGATGCTTCGGTGATGCGCCGCTCGATGACAAAGGAGCCACCCTGCTCATACCAGGCTCGGGTGCGGTAGCGGATATAAAGCCATCAGGTCGGAGTGGGGTGGGGGCCGGCTCTGACTGGTCGTCAGGGCGTGGGTTCCTCGAAGAGGACCCCGTGCGTGTAGCACCTCCTCCTCTAGTTCTAGCCATCTATATGATAAACAAAAGCAGTAAGAAATCTAAACAGCAAGAAAAGAGAAACAACAGACACACCAAAACCCGAAACCGATCAGGCAATAAGTTCGATTTGAACGCATTCTTGTACACAGTTAATTTATGAGTAACAAGGCATTAAAACATCCAAACATAGCAAACAATATCATTTTACAACAGAACATTAACCTAGAAATTAATTTCAGAAAAATTGGAAAATTTCTACATGCCCGGATCTACGTCCGGGTCAACTTAGTCGGACGCTGATCCGGACGCACCTATAAACCCTAAAAAAATCACCGCGAACTGCAGCGGCGTCGACATCATGAAATTTCAACTAGAAAGTCCCGATTTCACACAAAATCCACAAACAGATTCACAAACTCAAGACCAATCATCGAATTAAGCATATAATCCAGTCAAACTACTAAATCTACCGCAATATGACATAAATTTCAAACGAAATTGTAAAAATGAGGAACCTGGTGCGGTTATTGGTTTCGAAATTGAATTTGGGAAAGAAGAAATGCAGGTGGAGGCGGTGTTCTTGAGTCTGGGCTGCGCGGCGGTCGAAAGGTGGTGGTGGTTGGGCGGTAGTGGAGGTGGCGAACATGGAGGAAGAAGATTGGTGCGGTGAGTTTCCAGTTGTTGTTCGAGTACGTCGGGTAGAAGAGAAACGAAAGCAGGAAGAAGAAAAGAGAGAAATTGAATCACGGCGCGCAATTTTTAGTGGTATCCGGATTGCCGTCCGGATCTGGACGGGTTAGGGTTTGGGGGTGTCCGGTTTTACGTCCGGCTGGGTTTAGCCGGACGCGTTGAAAAACTCTTTTTTTATATATATATTAAATTAAATTAAAAACCACTAATCTAAAACACCTCATTTATTTTAAAATAAAAATTTAAAAAGGAAACATTACCAAAAATAATCAAACAAAAATAAAAGAAACACAAGAAATGCAGAATTAAAATAACAAGAGTGTTAAAGGACTCCCTGATCCGTGGTGATTGCTGCCATGATATTGCCCCACACTAGTTCAGTTTAGCATTAGAGTGAAGTACCTGAAAGATTAAATCTGCAAAACCAGGAGAACTCAAGTGGATCCAGGCAGAGTTAGTTATTGAAATATGGGAGTCGAGTCTCTTGCAGTAAAATAGTAAAAATTCTCAATAGATTAAAAGAAAATTATATCAAGTAATAGGAAAGTGTAAAAAGAAAGTGGGGAAGAGATATTATACTGGTGGGTTGCCTCCCACCAAGCTGCCCATCTTTTCGGTCTTTGGCTAGACCGTTCAATTGTGTACTCAGCATGGCGGGTTGTAAACAGTGATCACCGAGTGAACTTTGGCACTACTACTCAAATAATGTTTTAGCTGGGATCCGTTGACTTTGAATGTCTCACCTTCTGTGTTGATTAGATCAATGGCTTTATAAGGTGAGACACCTGTCACTTTGAATGGGTCGGACCAACGAGATTTTTACTTTCCTGGAAATAGTTTCAGGCGGGAGTTGAATAGAAGAACCTTATCCCCCACGTGAAACTCACGCTTGACCAACAGCTTATCATGCCACCTCTTCGTCTTCTCCTTATAAATCTTGGCGTTTTCATAAACTGCCTCTCTAAACTCCTCCAGATCACACAGCTGTAGCTTACGCTTCTCACCAGCCTTTTGAAGATCAAAATTCAATGCCTTAATTGCCCAAAAAGACTTGTGCTCCAGCTCCACAGGTAAATGACACGCCTTGCCATAAACCAACTTGTATGGGGACATACCTAAAGGTGTTTTAAAGGTAGTGCGGTATGCCCACAAGGCGTCATCTAACTTAAGGGACCAGTCTCGCCTCGAGGATGTGACAGATTTCTGGAGAATCCACTTAAGCTCCCTGTTGGTGATCTCAGCTTGTCCGTTCATTTGTGGGTAATACGGTAGAGAAACCTTATGCCGTACACCATACTTCTGCAGAAGAGCTTCAAACTGTTTGTTGTAGAAGTGTGTACCCCCGTCACTAATGATCGCTAGTGGAACACCAAAACGGGAAAAGATATTCCTCTTTAAAAACTTAAGCACCACTCTTGCATCATTGGTAGGTGCTGCTATTGCTTCAGCCCACTTGGTGACATAATCTACTGCTACCAAAATGTAGAGGTTACCTTGAGATGATGGGAACGGTCCCATGAAATCAATGCCCCAAAGATCAAACGGTTCAACCTCCCAGATCGAATTCAATGGCATCCCGTGGCATCGGGATAATTCCCCTGTCTTGACATTGATCACAAGTTTGATAGCAATCCTGTCATCGTTTCCAAAGAACAAGACTCCAAAACTTTCACGGCTGTCCTAGCCGGACCAAAATGACCCCTGCTTCTCTAGAGTGACAATGTAACAGGATGTCTCTAGCTTCCTCTCAGAAACGCACCGACGAATCATACCATCTCACAAGACCTTGAACAGAAACGGATCGTCCCAAAGGTAATGCTTGACCGTGGAGAAAAACTTCTTCTTCTGCTGATATGTCAACTCTGGAGGGATGATACCCTTAGCTAGGAAGTTCAATATCAGCATACCAAGGGTCCGTGGAACGACTGATCATGTAGACAAACTCATCAGGAAAATACTCGTTAATCGGCCTGCCATCATCTGGAACTTCCATACGGGATAAGTGATCTGCCACTCCGTTCTGCGCTCCAGGTCTGTCCTTAATCTCAATGTCAAATTCCTAGAAGTAAATCCATCTGATCAAACGAGGTTTAGCATCAACCTTTCCAAAGAGATACCTGAGAGCGGAATGGTCAGTGTGCACAATGACTTTGCTGCCAATAATGTACGGTCGAAACTTATCACATGCAAAGACAATTGCCAGCAGCTCCTTCTCTGTTGTTGCGTAGTTCTTCTGCGCCTCATTCATAGTCTTACTAGCATAGTAGACTATCCTCAACACCTTGTCATGCCTCTGACCCAAAGCTGCTCCCAATGCGTAATCGCTGGCATCACACATTATCTCAAAAGGTAATGACCAATCAGGAGCAACAATAATAGGTGCAGAAACCAATTTAGCCTTGAGCAAATTAAAAGCATCTAAGCACTCTTTCGTAAATTCAAATTTAGCATCCTTAATTAACAAATCACAAGAGGCTTAGAGATCTTGGAGAAATCCTTAACAAAACGCCTATAAAAACCTGCGTGACCAAAAACTCCGGACATCCTTCACCGATGATGGTGGAGCAGCTGCTCTATTACTTCAATCTTTGATTTGTCTACCTCGATCCCTTTCTTAGAAATCTTATGTCCGAGCACGATGCCTTCCTGCACCATAAGTGGCACTTCTCCCAATTGAGCACCAAGTTAGTTTCCTTGCATCTAGCTAAGATTAAATCCAAGTCTCTCAAACATGAATCAAAAGTCGGTCCAAAGACAGAAAAATCATCCATAAAGATTTCGATGCACTTTTCAATAAAATCAGCAAAGATAGCAGTCATGCATCTTGAAATGTAGCTGGTGCATTACACAAACCAAAGGGCATGCGTCGATAAGCATAAGTACCATACGGACATGTAAAAGTGGTTTTCTCTTGGTCTTCCTTAGCAATTGGAATCTGAAAATAACCGGAGTAACCATCTAAGAAACAGTAATATTCTTGTCCTGCAAGCCTCTCCAGCATCTGGTCAATAAAAGGAAGGGGGAAATGGTCTTTCCTAGTGGCGGCATTTAATTTCCTATAATCAATGCAAACTCTATGCCCGGTAATAGTACGCTGAGGAATTAATTCACCTTTATCATTAGGCACCACAGTTAAACCTCCTTTCTTAGGTACGACCTGTGTAGGACTTACCCATTCGCTGTCAGAAATCGGGTAGATGATACCTGCATCCAAGAGCTTGATAACCTCCTTCTTAACCACCTCTTTCATGTGCGGGTTCAGTCTTCGTTGAGGCTGTCTCGTTGGTTTGTCATTCTCCTCAAGGTAAATGCGGTGAGTGCAGAATGTAGGGGCAATGCCTTTGATATCAGCAATGGACCACCCTAGTGCCTCTTTGTTCCTCTTTAGAACCTGCAACAAGGCTTCCTCCTGTTCATTGGTTAAACTATTAGAAATAATGACAGGCAAATCAGATGGAGGAACTAAGAAAGCAAATTTAAGGTGACTAGGAAGAGGGTTAATTTCAAGAGAAGGTGGTGAGTCCACAGAAGGAGCTAGTGTCTTTGGAACTCGGTCCAGCGGTTCCTCTTCGATTCTGTGGTTCTTCCTATATGGCCTCCCAGCAGCAAGCTGAAATGCTGCAGCAGAAACCTCAGAATCATCATGAGCTGTTTCTATGGATTCTACCAAGCACTTCTCCAATGCATCCAGCTCCGTGGGGCTGTAAGAATAGTCCTGCATCAAGGTATCAATACAATCTAAACTGAAACAAGCATGAACATCAGAAGGGTGGGTAGTAGCCTTGGTCATATCAAATACAAGCTGCTCATCATGTAACCGCAGTATAATCTTCCCTCCTTCAACATCAATGAGGGTCCTTGCTGTACGCATGAATGGTCGACCTAAGATAAGCGGTACTACCTTGTCCTCCTCCATGTCTAAAATAACAAAGTCAGCAGGGAAAGCAAAAGTACCAACCGAAACAATTAAATCCCTTACCACCCCTTTAGGTAGGATGATTGACCTATCAGCTAATTGCAGAGTAATTCGGGTAGGTTCACATTCTCCTAAACCAAGCTTCAAATACATTGATAAGGGCATTAATTAATACTCGCACCTAAGTCACATAAACCCTTACCACAGTTCACATTACCTATCGCGCAAGGTATGACCGGAGTACCTGGATCATCAAGCTTAGGTGGAAGCTTCTTCGAAAGGACGGCTGAAACGCTCTCGGTAAGCTGCACAGTATCCTTCTCCACTAAGACCGTCTATTGGACAGGATGTCCTTCATGAACTTCGCATATATCGGCATCTGCTTCAACGCTTCAGAAAAAGGAATGTTAATGGTTAGTTTCTTAAAGATACTTAAGAACTTACCAAACTGCTCATCCAGGTCTCTCTTCTTCAACCGGTTTGGAAAAGGAACCGACGCTTCATCAACTGCGCGGCGTGGAGGTGGGGAAATCTTAGGAGTCTTGCTAATCGCCACCTCCTCTTCAACTGGTTCCTCCTGAGAACCTGCTGGTGCAGTTTCTTCATTTCGCTCAATTAGGAAGAGGGCCTCAGCTTCAGGGATCACCGGATCAAGCTGTGTACCACTCCTCAACGTGATTGCCTTGGCATGCTCTCTCGTGTTCTGCTCTAACTGACTGGGCAAAGAACCCAAAGGACGCTGAGCCAACTGCTGCGATATATGAGATAGCTGAGTCTCGATGTTCCTATTGAATGTCCTTTGATCATTGTTGAAGGTCCTCTGCTCCTGATTGAAAGCTTCTCATTAAATTTCTTGGTGTTAACCGTGATGAAATCATTCATTCTGGCCAGAACTTCATCCATACTAGAGGACGCACACACCTGTATTCTGCACTTGCTGATTCTGTAGTGGCTGCTTCTGATAAGAGGAATTATACTGCTGTTGGTCTTTGGTTGTAATTGCTGTTACCGCCAGCTTGGTAACGATTCTGCTGCTGAGAATGGTAACCCGGGTTGCCTTGATTTCCGAAATAATTACCCGGTCTGTTACCAACATAGTTTGCTGCTCTTCTTGCGGTGGAACACACTGGCACATGTTAGAACCTCTACCACAATACTCACATTGAGGGAATGAATCAGTGATAGCCGATGCGTTTGATTTTGGGTTCATCAGTGTGCACATCTTCTCAAACTGCTTAGAAATGCTATCCATCTTAGCAGCTAAGAGGGTATTCGAGTCTACCTCATAAATTCCTGCATTCTTTTTGGGAAAGATCTCAGTAGCAGCTCTAGCGCCTCCCCATTGGTTAGCTGAATTGGAAAGAGTTTCCAACAACTCCTTTATCCTGGTGATTGGAAGCTCCATAAGACTTCCTCCTGCACAGGTATCAACTAATAGACGGCTCTGGGGGTCTAGATCCTTATAAAATGATTGCAATACAACTTCTTCTCCCAGACCGTGATGTGGTACTCTTCTTACAATTCCTTTGAATCGCTCCCAAGCTTCAGAAAGAGTTTCACCGCTATACTGTTTGAAGTTTGTGATCTCACCTCTCATTGCAGCATTCGGGACGGTGGAAAGTACTTTGCTAGGAACGCATTTGCTAGCTCACTCCAGGAAGTGATACTGTTTGGAGGGGTTCAGCCACTCTGCAGCCTGTCCCTGAGTGAAAAAGGAAACAAGGTTAGCCTGGCTACCTCCTGAGAAGCTGGTGTTGAACATGCTCCAACCAATCGCAGGAAGGATGTAAGATGAACATTTGGGTCTTCAGTAACTACTCCACTGAACTGTGGAGCATTCAGGACCATCGTGACATAATGGGTCTTGAATTGCCATTCTACCCCTTCCGGTAGTGCAGGGATTACTATTGGTGATGTGAGTCCCTCCACATTCGGACGAGTGTAGTCGTTCATCCTTCTTTCTCTGATACCGTCCATAAGATACTCTTCTTCTGGAACAAAGGTATCACCTGGTGAGTCTTTGAGAAACACTTCTGGTTCAACTGTAGACTCCAGTACCAATCCCTGACGACTTCTTCTTGTAAGTCGTTCTATCTCATGTTCCAGCTCAAATTCAGGATTTCCTTCAGAACGAGTTTTAACCATAAACCAAAATCAGATAACTGACAGTAATGTAGTTGTAAAAGTAAACTCAATCGGGTAAAACCAAAATAAACTAGAACCAAAAATAAGAAACAAATTGCACAAAGCTAAGAAAATGAACAAAAGAAAAAAATAAAACAAAACAAAAATAAACTAAAAACAAAAATAAAAAAATAATAATACCAATATAAAAATTAAACTAAGCAACCGTGCCTCCCCGGCAACGGCGCCAAAAACTTGTTGGGGTAAAACCTAACGGTAAATTGTTGTTGGGGGTTTAACCTAACGGCAAGTGTACCGGTCGATTATAGCAAGTTTAAATCTCGGAGTATTCCCTGAGTATCGAACCCAAGGAGGCAGGGTCTAGTTTAATTTTTACTTACACACAAACAAGAATAATATAAATAACAGGAAATTAGGGGGTTTTGTGTGTGATGGTGAATGTTGTAAAAGAGTTCAATAAACAATAAATAACAGGTAAATAATTGATTTGGTTTTTTTGTTCGATAAAGGACATTCCGGTTTACTACTTCTCTCTAGATTTGCAGTTTCTTCTCCTAAGTGATTTCTACAGAATTATGAATAAAACCCTAGAATAAGGATAACTCGTATTCGGTCTCCCGTTCCACGAATTCTAATTAGCAAAGACCGAATCCTAACTCTCGTTATGAATCCACTGTTTACTAATTGCTTTAAGCATAGTCTAGATTAATGGTCAGCTAGTGGTTTAGAGGAATTACCATCTCTATACTAACTGGTTCTTTTCCCTATAGTCAATTGATAGCCACAGTTCTCACTTATAAGCTAACAAACTGATAAACTCAATAATTGATCAGATTAAAAAGTTTAGGAATTCATAAGGGAAAAGAACTTTATTCTAAAGTACTGCAGAAATCACAAAGGTTCAGAAATAATGAATCTAGAGATACATAGTAAACCGAAATTAAAGTGACTACTCAGCCATAGACAAAATAACAATGCTCAGTATAAACAGCATAAGGATAGAGGGATTTAGCAGAAAAACTGATTTTAGAAGCCGTCGATGATTCTGCAATTCCACTCTTGTCTGTGTCACGTCCGGCTGTCTTGGGTCGGACGTAGATCCGGACGCCTTGTCCTGGCCCTGTCCGGATCCGGACGTTGATCCGGACGTCTAAATGAAGTCCGCGAGCTGGTTTCTGTCTGTGAGTGAGGGGGAAGGTTACGGATGAAGATTTATGAATGGAGATGAGGGTTTATCGTGAATGAGCAAGAGATGGAGGGAGAGAGGAGAGTGTGATGTTTAGACTCTGAGAGTCTGGTACGAATCGAAATGACAGGAGCAGGGTTTAAATAGGCTTAGAAGAAAATAGGTTAGTGGAAGTTTGGTGAGTTGGTGATTAATTGAGCATGGGCGTGTATTAATAAATGTTGCAGTATGGGTTAAACCGCCGCTCGGATAATTTGCGCCGAAGCCCGATTATCAGCGCATGTGTTTTTATTTTTCGTTTCTTGTGGCGTCCGGATCTGTGTCCTGATCCGGACGTGACACAGAACTTTTAGATCTAAACTCGGGTTATGTCCGGATCTGGACAAGACACACCTTTGGGCTAGATCTCGGGTCACGTCCGGCTTGCGTCCGGATCCGGACATGAGACGTCCGGATTTGCGTCCGGCCAAGTTGGCCCGGACGTGACCAATTTTTGTGTCCTCTTCTCCTGATTTGTTCCCCGTTTGTTGCGTTGTAATCCTTATGATGTAAAATCTTCATTTCCCTGGGTTTTCCTATATTTAGCATATAAAATACATCAGTTCTTTTCAAAACATCAATCTTAGGAAAAACACATAATAAGTGGGAAACATTGCCTGAATTGTTACAAATTATAAGGTAATTAAACCCTAAAAAGCCTATATGTTTCACACTTATAACCCTGCTAGCTTGTGGGCTGCATGTTTTCTGTACCAGCCATGTGTTGAGCCCCTTGGGGCCTGTGATTTAAACTTTACAGGTTGGTACCAGACGAAGACTCAACCTGAGAGTAGGAGCGGGTAGAGTACTTCGGGTTGCTTTTACATTTGTTACACGAGTTGTGCATGTACACTCGTTTAGTAATTGATGAGATGTTAGTATGATGTATTAGGATATGAGATACTCGGTATAAGTTGTGATTTATGGATTGTAATGTTTTAGATGCTCGAGTAATTATCTGGTTAGTCAAACCGTGACTTGTAAGAGAATAGGCCTAGTTAGTCACGTGGGTGACTAACGACGGTAACACCAATTTAGTAGAACTTTTCCGCTGCGTTGTTAATGTACGAGATGGACTCAGGGCGACGATCATTGTATTTGGAGATGGGGTGTTACACCCGCACTTCCATGCCTTTGGGCAAAGGGTGTGAGGATGAGGGAACTCACCGTGGGGCGGTTCAAGACCACCCTCAGTCATGCTTGTGGCACAAGGGTTGGTTCGTTAGGCTAGTCGGGCCTTGGCCCGACGCCGATCATGAGTGTTGCTTGTTTGGTTGCCTAGATGTTGTCCCTTGTCGATTGATGTGTGTGCTTACGTGTTAAATGCGTGCTATGCATACCGCTGGACTTGGCTTCCAAGCGAAAAATTATATTTTGGAAAAATACTCATGACAACTACCATCAACAGATACTTCCAGCGAATTAGGAGCAGATAGGCTTTGCTGGCGCAGGGCTGATGAAATATCTGTGTATTTTTAGATAGCAAATTCATATTATTAAATCGTTATGATTCGGTTAATTTTGAATTATTAGATTAATCCAAAGTCAGTGATTAGTTCGGACTAAGGAAGTTATTATTGTTCTACTCCTCTTTTCTATTTCCTAATTAATTATTTTTTCCTTTCCTTTTCCCAAACTAATAATATTATTATCCTCACTTTTCTACTGACTTTACAACGTTTCCTTACTTCCTTTAAACTATTCATTCAATTTTAAAAGTGTCTCTTTCTAAAATAATGACCCCTTCTAATGATAATTCTGTTCATTTTTATCCTTCTGAATTAATTATTCGATTTTACTTTTATAATTATCCTTATCCCTCCCTAAGGATAATTAGGTTTCATCTTATCTCTTACTAACCAATTATTAGTTTTACTTCTTTCTCTATTAATTATTGTATTCCTACTTACCTAACTAGTAATCATACTTTTACTCTCCATTAATTAATATATCCCCTATATCACTGATCAATCATCGTTAACTTATTATTTTCAATTAATTATTTAATCAATCTATCCTCTCCGATCATTTCTCTACTTAAATTTATTTATTTATTATTATTTAGTTATTTTTTCCTTCTTATTCTCAAAATATTTCTAAAATATCTATCTCTATCCACACTCCTTCATCAGTATTCACTTCATCTTTCTCATACGAAACCTCTGGTTCTTTCTCTATTTCTTCAGTTCTTCAGTCCTTCCTTGTGCCAATAAGAGTTCTGGAAGGGTAAGTGTAATTGTATTAGTTGAGGTTTACAAGTTATAATTAGATTATATTTTTTTGGTGGATTGGTTGAAAGCGTGTATATTAAAATCTTAGATTTCGAGTTCATTAATGGTGGATGCTATGGTTTGGGGTGATTGTCCCCCATCGTCTGGACATGGACTCCAGGTAAACTCTCTGTGCTCATAATTGAATTCTTGTGTGGATTGTGAGTTATTGAATGATTATTAAAAACCCTAAGTTTGGATTTGGAAGTTGGGAATTTATCCCCGCATTTTTCTGGATTCAATGGTTTTGCAAAATTGGGATTGATTACTATTTTGGGAGACTTCACTGGAGTTAATAGCTTGTTGGTACCGATTAGTGCTCCGTGTAAATTGTTGGTACCTTTGGCACTCCGTGTAATTTTAAGGTACTTTGTACCCATGTATATAAATCATTTGCCCTGTGAACAATGAAACACAATTAAGCTCTATTGCAATAGTCCATGTATCCCAACTATTGTGATATTGTCCGTTTTGGCACGCATGCCACACGGTTTTTGTTCCTAGGGTTTCCTAGCCCCAAAGTCTCACAACAAGGATAGATCCCCACCCTATAAGGAGTGGTTCGTTCTCCTCCTCAATCAATGTGGGGGTAAACCTCAAGGGTATTACACTCCACCCCCTTGGGAGCCCAGCGCCCTCACGGGCCCCACCGGCACACCCGGCCTGGGTCATAGCTCTGATATCAACTGTAACAACCCAGTATCCCACTGTTGTGATATTTTCCGCTTTGGCACGCAGGCGCTGATGAGTTCTAAATGAGCATGATTTTAGGGGAGTATTTCACATGTTTAATCAACACTTTTCATGCTCATTTCTCAACTCTGGCTTGTTTTCCTCTAGTTTTGTGTTTCATTGGTGTCTAACACATTTATTGTTAAAAGGAGGAAAACATAGTAGGTAGAGTAGATGAAGAGAGGAACGCGTGGGCGCAAATGGATCCAAAATCGGAGCTGAAACGATGAAGATACACATTTCGAAGTTAGCCTACTGGAATCGACCGACCCATAGGTCTGGGTCGGTCGGACTTTTAAAAGAACACGATTTTTGTCCCCGAGCTACTGAATCGACCGACCCATAGTCTGGGTCGGTCACTTAAAAAAAACGTGTTTTCGGCGCCCGAAATTGCTCCTGGAACGCGACCGACCCACGGACCGACCCAGGGTGGGTCGGTTAGGTCAAAACTTGCCTAGATCTGCGTTTTTAAAACGGGGAATTTGGGAAAACTTCCCATTCTTCATTCAGTCGAGTTCCGCCCAAAACAGAGAGGAAGGGTGATTCTAAGGGAGAAAAGAAGAGGAGAATAGAAGAAGAAGAAGAGAAGAGAAGGGAGGAGAAGAGAAGAGAATCTCACCTCCTTCCAAGCTCCATTAATGGCTACTTCTATCCCTTGCTCTTTTATTTTCTCTCCTATGGCTGTGTAGAATCATTTGTAGCTAGGGATTAGGGATTTTATCCCAAAATCCCTAAACTCCATTGTAGATTCTTGAACTCATTTATGGTTTTATTTTGGTTCTTGTGCTGAATACTGATAATTATTGGGTATTTATGATTCTTAAACTTGTTGCTCATGATTTGAGGATTAGTTTAGGGTTTACCCAAATTATCAATTATGTGTTAAATTGGTTGGTTTGGCCTACCTATTAGTTTAGCATTATTGTGGGATTCTATCAAAATGTTATTCAGAGATAGAAACCTAAACTGTTAGAGACTAAAACGGTGTACTCTGATTTCGATGATTTTGAGATTAGACTACATTGCAACTTTAGTGGAACTTGAGCTTAGTGCTATCGATAGACCCGGGGCTTAGATGAATGAGAAGTCTCGATTAAATTGGTTAGGATTAGTAGGCCTAGATTAGGTTGCTAATTAATTAAGTGTTCCTGTGGTTTAGCTATGAGTTCGAGGTTCGACAATCGATAGTAAGGGGAGGACGGGTGCAAATATCCATCCCGGGCTACACCTATCCTAGATAGTTAGTTTAGTGTTTATTGCTTTTCTTTATTTCTCCAATTACAACCCAAAAACCCAAAACCCATAATTTACATTTATGCACTTTTGTATATATCCACTTGCATATTTACTAAGCTTATAATTAGCTAGATAGTTACGAAGTCCCTGTGGATACGACCTTGTTGTACTACAATGATTGGGTTCACTGCCCATAGTTAGCAAGATAGTCTCACCACTATTTTGCCCATCAAGTTTTTGGCACCGTTACCGGGGACTTCGGTCCAACTATCTGGTTTATTACCTGTTTAGCTTCTGTGCATAATTTTCATTTCCTTTATTTGCCCTTTTGTGTATAAATTTGTGTTTTTTTAGGAACCTATCTCTAATGGATGGTCATGATGATCAAGGAGAGGGTTGTTACGGCTACACCTCCGGAGCAACCTACGACCAATACGTTGATTGTCAAGGGTGTGGATTCTTCCATATGTGCCCTCCTTGTGAGGATCTAATCTCAAGATCGGAGACTCTCATGGAGAACTGGTTCTTATCTGTCAATCCAAACCCCACTGAACAAGACATCAGTCGATGGATCAGGTGCCAAGAGAGTGGAGGAGACCAAAAGAGTGCTTATTGTTCTGAGATCACGGCAAGGGTATATTCACCCAATCTGGAGGATCTTAGTGCTAGAATGAACACCATCGACATGAACCAGCTTATTGCACTAGCTCAAAGGGAGCAACAACCAGAGAGTGAAATGGTCCATGAAGTGGAGCAGCAGACTAAGGAAAAAGACCTCGACATGAACCAACTGAAGCTCTATATTTTTATTTACCCTAAGCACACCCATGTCACCATGAGAAGGTTGGTTGCACTCCTCTTGAGATTTTTCACAATTTTGCTCACCAAAGTTCAAGAATTCATCTAAATACTTGCTTGCTGTAAATGTTCCTTCTTGCTATGGGTTCCTAGCAAATTTTGCTTGAGGACAAGCAAATAGATAAATGTGGGGGAGTTGATAAGTGGTGAAATAATGCTATTTTATGAGCTTCATTCACCTTTATTCTATTGGATGCATAACTTGTTTCACCACTTAATAGAGTGTTTTAGTGATTAATAGTGAACTTATAGAGTTTGATCTCTTGATAGGTAAAAGCTCATTTTGAGCATACTTTTGAGTTCCCTTTGAGTTAGTGGCATGCATCAACGGATTCCTCATCTCTCAACTTTCCAACGCCGCAAACGGGGAGCAATTCTGAGCCACAATGAAGATTCTAGGCCCGGAGGAAGTTAGAGCAAATCTCTGGAGCAGGGCCGACCCACAGGACCAACCCACTCTGGGTCGGTCGGATTGGTTTTTCCGGATACCCAAGCTACTGGAATCGACCAACCCATAAGCCTGGGTCGGACCTGGGTCGGTCATACTTAAAATGACTCACGTGCTTTCTTCTTCGGAGACCGACCGACCCACAGGACCGACCCAGTCTGGGTCGGTCGTACGGAAAATCTGCCCAGATCTGTGTTTTAAAAGCTGATTTGGGGTACTCTTATGGGATTATCAAACACACACGACTTCAACCCTAAACAGACGAGAGAGAGGCGAAAATAGAGGAGAAAAGAAAAGAAGAAAGGAGGAAGAACCAAGTGAAGATTTCTACCTCCATTGAAGCTTGGAAGCTCCTCTAATGGCTGATTCTCCCTTTTCCTTGCACTTTCCTTCGGCTATGGCTGAGTAGTTCTATTTGTATCCTAGGTTGAGGGTTTGAACCCATTTTGCTCATTGAATGTTAGAAACCTAACTCGTTTGTTACTCTCGTTTTATTTCCTTCAATATCAATGAATGCACTAAATTGATCTCTTATTGCATTTATGGTGGTTCCATTCAATATTTGAGCTTGAGTTTGGAACTAGACCGAGAAGGGACTGAACCCTAACTTTTGCTTTCTTGATTTTGGAAGTAAATGCTTAGGGCTGTTAATTAAGAGTGCTTGCTTAATGCTATTTGGTGACTTGAACCTCCTTTAATTAAGGGGTTTGATTATTTAGGTAAGAATTGGATCCCCCATGATTTGGGGATTCATGAGCTGAACTCTAATAGGCGCTGAGATGATGAGTTATGGTTTGAAGTTCTTTGAGTGAATTGGGTGATTCCCACTATCCTAGGGTACTCTCTCTATCCATTACAGACACAAACACTTTACTATTTTTATTGCATTTCAATTAACAAACAACCAAGCTTGCCTCTGGCTAAACCCCCATTTTACTGTTATTCGCACTTAACTTTTATACCGAAGCTCGGGATTTAGAATCCAATTTCCTTGTGGATACGACACTTGTTTTATTACATCGAATTGGGTGCACTTACCCGTTTTAGCTAGGTTTAATTACTATGTTTGTAATTTTCCCAACAAGTTTTTGGCGCCGTTGCTGGGGACTTCGGTCCAACTATCTGGTTTATTACCTGTTTAGTTTCTATGCATAATTTTCATTTCCTTTATTTGCCCTTTTGTGTATAAATTTGTGTTTTTTTAGGAACCTATCTCTGATGGATGGTCATGATGATCAAGGAGAGGATTGTTACGGCTACACCTCCGGAGTAACCTACGACCAATACGTTGATTGTCAAGGGTGTGGATCCTTCCATATGTGCCCACCTTGTGAGGATCTAATCTCAAGATCAGAGACTCTCATGGAGAACTGGTTCTTATCTGTCAATCCAAACCCCACTGAACAAGACATCAGTCGATGGATCAGGTTCCAAGAGAGTAGAGGAGACCAAAAGAGTGCTTATTGTTCTGAGATCACGGCAAGGGTAGATTCACCCACTCTGGAGGATCTTAGTGCTAGAATGAACACTATAGACATGAACCAGCTTATTACACTAGCTCAAAGGAGCAACAACCAGAGAGTGAAATGGTCCATGAAGTGGAGCAGCAGACTAAGAAAAAGACCTCGACATGAACCAACTGAAGCTCTATGCCAAATTAGTAGAGATGAACGTGATGATGGAAGGTTACTAAACCTTGCATCGCAGCAACCGAATAGCGAAATGGTTCATAAAGTGAATCACCTTACTGAGGACTTGAGTGCTCTCTCACCTCCCCGTTCGAACCTGAGCAAACGCCATTCAACTATCTGCTTGAGTTTGAAGACAAGCCATCAGAGGACCACTTCCACCTTGACTTTATGGAGTCTCCTCCCTCTGAAGTCAACTTATGTTATTTCCCCTCCTTCTCTGTGCTCCACCCAGAAAATGAGGATGGATACATCCTCAACCTTGAGGAGGAGGAGATTCCGCCTCCCTCCGAGCCATCAGAGGAGGGTGATATAATCAACTTCAAGGAGCCATCTCCCTCTGAAGTTGATTTTCATCATGGCTCTTCCCATGAACCTCACCAAGAAGTTGAGGACATTTACATCCTCGAATTTGAGGAGGAGGAGGAGCCATCAAACTTTGATCTTCACCTGGAGGATCAAGCCCTTCCCCACCTATGCATCAATGAAGTAGGGTGGAAACTCAAAGTTTACCCGCTAAGTGTGGAGGCCACTTTCCTCTTTGATCCCAGACTAGAGATAGAAGACAAAGTACGCCCGGAGTTCTCCCTGCACCACTAAATGAAGTTAAGGATATCTTCATCCCTAAATTTGAAGAGGACGCTCCACCAAAATTTGATCCTCGCACCAAGGATCAACAATCTCAACACTTCCACCTGAAGAAAGATCAGTGGAGCTTGCACTACTACATTCTAAGTGTTGAGGTAACATTTCCTTTTGATCCGGGTCGTTTTTCAATGATTCATGATGCCCGCCCCACCCACCTGTTGAAGCCGACTTCAACGTTCATATTTGATCCCGGATGACTTCAATGTGGTATGGTCTAGCCAAAGACCTTAAAGAAGGGCCGCTTACCGGGAGGCAACCCGGATTTCATTTCGTGTCTTGTCTTTTAAATTTCGTTAGTTTAGATTTTGCATTGTTTTCAATAATGGGCTATTTTGGCATTCTTTGGACTTGCCCTTTTGCCCAATTGGTGGCATCTGTGTTGTGAATATTTTGGCAACAGGTGAGCCCCTCTGAAAAAGGGATGGAATTAGGAACAATTACAAAGGAACCTCTGGCGAAATTTTCCTAGAGGACCTTCATCTCCAACGATTGAAGGTAGCACCTCAATGACCCCTCCCACTAGCTAGTGTGCGGGCACCCTATCTTCTATCAACATCTTATCGGGGAGTACTCATTTCACCCCTCCTTTATTACTTGCACACAATGACTCCACTATTTTTATTTCTTGTTTTTGTTTTCATTCTCCTTTGGTTTTGTTTTTTCTAACCCTTAACTCCAGTTGTACTTTGGTTGTTTCTAGTGTTTTAGGCAGGAGCAACTTCCAGTCCACACCGCAACTAAGCTACGCTACTTGAGGCTGAAGCTCAAGTGTGGGGGAGTTCTACAAACTAAGAGCAAGAGCAATCTCAGGGGAGTACTAGTTTCTTTAGTTTTCATTCTCTCTTCTCTAATTTTGAATCTGCAAATCTGGGGATAGTTGTTGTGGTATAATGGTGTTTATGTCCCTTGTTTCCTCTTTTGATTGCTTCCTGAAAAGGTCTTCTGAAACCTTCCCCGGTTTGTTTGGTGAACAATGAGGACATTGTTCAAGTTAAGTGTGGGGGAGTGACCTTTTCGGTGAATTATGCTTAAATGTTAGATCTCTCTGCTTATCTTGTGATTGTCCAAAATCAAAAACTTGGACCCTTGTGTTGTGAGTTGTTCTCATTAAGAACAAATACTATTATGAGTTGTGGGATAAATGCTTAAATTTTTCTTTTTGATTGCTTTTGAGGAGCATTTTACATGCGGTGTGGCCAAGATCTTATATGGTTGGATTTTTATTGCTTTGGGGTTCCTTCTGTCTTCTTTCTTAGGGATTTCTAAGGGGTGCTTCTTCGTGAAAATCCTTTAAGGGACTTGTGAGACGCCATTGGTAACCAACAATGAGAGTTGAGTGTTCTTAAATGCAAAGGCTTGATGCCAAAATTTTATCTCCTCATCTCTTATGCAAAAGTGAAAAAATGCATAAATCTATTTGTCATTTTGTTTTCTTCTCAATGCCCATTCTTGAGAGAAGTTGGTCATAGTAAAAGCTCTCCAAGTTACCTAATCTTTAGAACTTTGAAGCACTCCGGATCATACCCCAAAACTCTAGTTTTCGTTTTTCCCCTAAGCACACCCATGCCACAAATAAGAGATGGTTCACACTCCTCAAAGGTTTTAATCACTTATTGCTTCTTCTCTTATCCTACAATTCATGTTAGTATTTGTTAGTCTTGAGCATTCCTTACTTGCTTGGGGGATTGGTTTTGCTTGAGGACAAGCAAAAAGGTAAGTGTGGGGGTGTGATGAGTGTCTAAATGAGCATGTTTTAGGGGAGTATTTCATATGTTTAATCAACACTTTTCATGCTCATTTCTCAACTCTAGCTTGTTTTCCTCTAGTTTTGTGTTTCATTGGTGTCTTACACATTTATTGTTTAAACAGGAGGAATAACATAGATAGGAGTAAAGCAGATGAAGAGAGAAACACGTGGGCGCAAACGGATCCAAAATCGGAGCTGAAACGAAGAAGATACAACATTTGAAGTTAGCCTACTGGAATCGACCGACTCATAGGTCTGGGTCGGTCGTGGGTCGGTCGGACTTTTAAAAGAACGCGATTTTTGTCCCCGAGCTACTGGAATCGACCGACCCATAGTCTGGGTCGGTCCCTGGGTCGGTCGGACTTAAAAAAATGAGTTTTCGGCCCCGAAATTGCTCCTGGACGCGACCGACCCAGGGTGGGTCGGTCGGGTCGAAAATTTGCCCAGATCTGCGTTTTAAAATGGGGAATTTTGGGAAAAACTTCCCCATTCTTCATTCAGTCGAGTTCTGCCCCAAAAACAGAGAGGAAGGACGATTCTAAAGGAGAAAAGAAGAGGAGAAGAGAAGAAGAAGAAGAAAAGAGAAGAGAAGCTCACCTCCTTCCAAGCTCCATTAATGGCTTCTATCCCTTGCTCTTTTATTTTCTCTCCTATGGCTGTGTAGAATCATTTGTAGCTAGGGATTGGGGATTTTGTCCCAAAATCCCTAAACTCCATTGTAGATTCTTGAACTCATTTATGGTTTTATTTTGGTTCTTGTGCTGAATACTGATAATTATTGGGTATTTATGGTTCTTAAACTTCTTGCTCATGATTTGAGGATTAGTTTAGGGTTTTACCCAAATTATCAGTTATGTGTTAAATTGGTTGGTTTGGCCCACCTATTAGTTTAGCATTATTATGGGATTCTATCAAAATGTTATTCAGAGATAGAAACCTAAACTGTTAGAGACTAAAACAGTGTACTCTGATTTCAATGATTTTGAGATTAGACTACATTGCAACTTTAGTGGAACTTGAGCTTAGTGCTATCGATTGACCCGGGGCTTAGCTGAATGAGAAGTCTCGATTAAATTGGTTAGGATTAGTAGGCCTAGATTAGGTTGCTAATTAATTAAGCGTTCCCGTGGTTTAGCTATGAGTTTGAGGTTCGACAATCGATAGGAATGGGAGGACGGGTGCAAATATCCATCCCGGGCTACACCTATCCAAGATAGTTAGTTTAGTGTTTATTGCTTTTCTTTATTTCTCCAATTACAACCCAAAAACCCAAAACCCATTATTTACATTTATGAACTTTTGTATATATCCCCTTGCATATTTACTAAGCTTATAATTAGCTAGATAGTTACGAAGTCCCTGTGGATACGACCTTGTTGTACTACAATGATTGGGTTCACTGCCCATAGTTAGCAAGATAGTCTCACCATTATTTTGCCCATCAGCCACACAGTTTTATTCCTGGGGTTTCCTAGCCTCAAAAGGCCTCACAACATGGAGAGGTATCCCCATCCATATAAAGAGTGGTTCGTTCTCCCCTCCAATCGATGTGGGAGGTAAAACTCAAGGGTATTACATCTATGATCTACTTCTTTAGATCAAAAGTACCTTCTAGGGGGTGTGCACACTTAAGGAGTTAGGGTGAGGTGGTATTATTATTGTTGCAGCCTCAATTTGGGTGTTTGTCCGCGTATACTTGTGATTAGTTTATGGTGAAAGCTCCCCCGAATTGTTTGATAAATAATGATTGTTGAAAATAATTCCGTCTTGGAAATGAAGGTTGCTTGCTTTAGTTGTTTAATAATTCAAAAAGAGTTTTCATAATGTATTTTACACAATGAGGCAGAGTTTACTCAGTTTCACTAATTTGCACGGTCCCTTCTTGTTTGTATATTGATAAGTGAGAAATACATAGACAATTAAGGGTTTAATTTACCTTGTACTTACTTTCTTTCAGGATAATATTACTCACTTATCGTATGTTTTTCCTCTAGTTTATGTTTTATTGATTATCTCACAAATTTATTGGTTAAACATGAGGAAAACCAAGCTAGGAGCAAAGTACACGAAGAGACGAACGCGTAGGCGCAAACGGGAATCAAATCGGAGCTAAAACGAATATTTTAGAGGCAATTGAATTTTGGTCCGGACCAGTGTCCGGATCAGCTGGTCCGGACCAATACATGCCAGCACACCCGATCAGAAAAATCGACATGTCCGGACCAGTCTGGTCCGGACATGGTCCGGACATGTTCGATCATGCCGTACAGAGCGTAACAGCAGCATGTGAAGAGATAATTACCTTATCTCTTGACACGGAAATTCCACCGCCTTACCTCCCCCTTTTACCTATATTTCTCTATAAATACACCTACAAACCTCCATTAATTCATATCTCATTCCACCCCAAAACTAATGCCATTTTTCCTCCACAAAATCATCATTTTCTCTCCAAAAATCATACATCTCATCTCCATACATCCACATCGCCACTTCATTTTCATCATTTGCCATCACCAAATAAGCCCGTGCGAATGCAGAGAGTTCTTCCTTTTCTTAAATCTACTCATTTTTAATGTCTGTCGTACTTACGATGTTTGTTTTTATAATTATGTGTGAGTAATAACTTTAGCCTCCCGGGTTGGGAAGCAAGCCTATTTTATACAATCGTGTTACGTATATTTTCTACTATAATCTGTTCAAGCAATATTTTGATTCTCATTCTTAATGCGCTTTATATTCAGGCCAATTATTAAAGTGATATTTGTAGTTCTCTTGTTAAAATGCGATGCTGAGACAAGGTTCTAGACAGAAGAAGTCAAAACGGGTTAATGACTAGAAGCGAGTTTCGCCTATAGGTTAATCTGTCTCCAACAGGAATTGTTAATAAAGCGATTAATTTATAATAACTTGGGCAAGGATTGCAGCTTGTTATTTAAATTAATCAGGGTTTATTGTACAAGGACCGGTCAACGAACTAATTAAAATTCCTAAGTTTATTGCTAAAATGGTAGAAGTTTATAGTAGTATAATTGGATAAAATAGGTGAGCAGAACAACCCAGGGTGCTTCTTAAAAACATAAGAGTTTTATAAACCGCTATTATTATTCTGTTCTGATTAATTGTTCTTTTTATTATTTTGTTTGCATTAAGTGTTAAACCACAATCTCCCTAAAAAAGTGATAAGTTTCTATTCAACAGTCTAATTAGAATTCTCAGTTAATTTACACTATCAGTTAAACCACAGCAAGGTCCCCAAGAGTTCGACCCCACAATTCCACTATTCCGCAAAACGATAGGTACACTGTCTAAGTGGTAGAAGTAGTCACATATTTCTTCAACATATATCCGTTTTCTAATCGCAGGTATGGATGACTGAGACTTGGGGCTGGGGATCACGTTACCACATAGATGCTAGGAGTATTGTTATGTTTTCGAGATGCTATTTTAAAATATAATGTTTTGGATATTTACTTTTGATGTTTGTTAGAGATTAGCCTGAGCACTCAAAGGGTTGAGTATGGCGGTAATACCCTGGATTTAGTTTACATTCCGCTATAATTTTTATGATACTTTTGACGTACTTTACTCGCAAATCATTCATCTTAAGTTACAATATAAGTCGGGGTATTAATGTGATCTTTCTAAGGATATTTTCAGCTTGATTTTCATAATTTTGGACTTGTCCGAATGTCCGTCCAGACATGCAAGTTCGGATAGGCCCTGAGAGTTCAATTTGTGTTCGCAAGTATAGTGGTGTCCGAACATTTGTCCAAACTTACATGTTCGGACAGCATGCGAGGACTGGTCAAGAGTGTAAGTCTCGGCATTGGTCAGAACTTACATATTCGGACAAATGTTTGGACAAACCTTGTTTTTTCTGTTTTAAGACTCATTTGAAGTCAATTTTTGATTCCATTTGCGGCGTTAGATTCGTCATTGTGTACTTTCATATGAGGCAAAATTCAAGGTGTTACAAGGTGGTATTAGAGCATGGTTTTCTAAATAATATAAGAATTGGTTAAAAAGGTTAAAATTTGGAATAAGCCATCTCTAGGGGATTATATTGTGTGTTATGATGTGTGCTTGATTATTTTAGGCTGAAGCGTTTTGAGTTATATACTCCCGCATACTATGTGATGTATTGAAATGTGTTGAGATGGATATTGGGTGGTATATACAATATATATAACGGGACTTGTTAGCATTAGATTTCATGTTGTATAGGAATCAATTATGAAGAATGTTGAGAGTTAGATTATTGGAAAAGGGTGGAGGGTATTGGTTGTGAGGATATTTTCTATGATAACTTGTGTGATGCCTTCTGGCGAGCTTCTGCTTCTCCCTGATGATACTATGTCTCCTTAAATGTATGAATTTACAAATCTGCGCGTGCTGAGGTGTGCAATATTATAAGTGTCTATGGTTGTTGTGAAGTAGTAAGTCTCTAAGTGATCTGCAAGAAGGACAATATAGTCCAATGTCTGGATGTGTTTCTTCCCTTGTTTGTGGATGCGTATATTCTGGTAGTTGCTTATAAAGGACCATCTGTTACAATATATGAACTAATTTACCGTTGTGGATTTATAAGGAGAAAGAAGGAAAAATACTCTAGCAATGACTACCGAATATGGAGAACACACATATATATATATATACGCATATATGAATACAAATATGGGTATATTATCGGTGTTAGTACTATGGGAATTTTGGAATGATAACGATTTTGAGTTGAATCAAACCAGGGGGAAATGTTTTGCTTTCTGCCACCATGGTCGTGTGTAAATACATTTGTCTATGTGTGACGAACTTATGTAAAAGGAGTCTGGCATCTTTACTTACTATTGCCTGTTCACAGTGATGGTAGTGATTCATGTTGGGTTAACTAAGGTTATAGCAAGTCATAGCACCTGTTAATTGTATTAATTACAACGTAAGAGATAAATTGCTAATATTAATTGGCATCTATGTTATTTGGCGGTTGGTATTAAGTGGTGAAATAATGATGTTTTAAGGTCTTGATTCACCCTCATTTTACTTGGTGCATAACTCATTTCACCACTTAATAGAGTATTTGTGATTAATAGTGAACTTATATAGTTTGATCTTTTGATAGGTAAAAGCTCACTTTGAGCAAGCTTTTGGACCCTTTTAGAGCTAGTGGCATGCATCAACAGATTCTCCATCCTTCAAGCTTTCCAACGCCGCAAATGGGGAGCAATTTCGAGCCATAACAAAGATTCTAGGCCCTGTGCAAGTTGGAGAAATATGTTTCTGCAGTCGACCGACCCATGGTCCGACCCACACTGGGTCGGTCGGAAGCTCCTGGAGCAGAAATTCATCTCTGCATTGGACCGACCCACACTGGCTCGGTCGGAACTTAAAAAGGTCACGTGCCCCGTCTCTGGAAGGCCGACGAACCCACGGGACCAACCCACTGTGGGTCGGTCGGACGTGGAAATTTCTCTAAATCTGCCAAATTTGAGGCTGGCTCTCACACTTTCACTTCTACACACTTAGAGACTGAAACCAAGAGAGAGAGAGAGAGATATTGGGGGAGAAGAAGAAGAAGAAGAAGAAGAAAGCTCACCTTCTCCAAGTTCAACCACCTTCGACAATGGCTTTTTTCTCTCTTTCTCTCTCTCTCTTTTATGTATCTCTATGTTTGAGTAGTTCTATTTAGCACTTTGGGATGGGGATTTGAACTTGAATCCCCCAACTAGCTTGTAAACCCTTACTTCATTAATCATGATTGTTTTCTCTCTCTTGTTCATTTAATGCTATAACTTGATCATTTATGGCATTTATGGTGATTCCCAACAACACAAGACTTTGAGTTGGGGGTTGTGACCTAAAGGAGAGAGAAACCCTAGATTGTGCTAGCTTGATTAGTTGGTGATATTTGGGGCTATTAATGTGGACTTGCAATTAATGCTATCTAGTTATTTGTACTTTTCTTGATTTGGGAGTTGGAAGTATCTAGGTAAGAGTTGACTCTTCCATGACTTGGAGGGTCATTACAATAGTCCAAATAGACAATTTGAGTGAAATGGGTTTATAAGTGAAGTTGGGGTGAATTTAGGTGATAATAACCATCCTAGGGTGCTTTCCATCCAAATCCTTTAACAACCAATTTTAGTTTCCATATTTAGTTTACAATTTCGTTTGAATCAATCCATTAAGCTTGCCACCGGCTAAATCCCCATTTTAATTATTGTTCCGTTACCGAATACCAAAGATAGGGAGATAGATAGTCAATTTCCTAGTGGAATGACACTCTTTACTACTACTTCGATTGGGTCCACTTGCCCATATTTTGTGATATTGACCTACACATAATTTTTCTAACAAGTTTTTGGCACCGTTGTCGGGGAAATTGATAGTCTCTATCATTTTTCCCAGTGTCAGTATTTCCGGCTTTATTTATTTTAGTTTCCTTTAGTTCTTGTTTATTTTTCCTACTTCTAATATTTAGTATTGCTTGTGGTGAGCTTATTCAGCTACTTTCTGCTCTTCTTGTGTATGCCAAGTACCCGGTCTAGTGACTTTCCTCTTACTAGCCCGAGGTCCGAGCTCGAACGATCTCTAAGAAGAATCAGAAGGGATTTGAACAATTGCACTATTGGCCGGTGTTCACAATGAGCCAGAAATTGAGGACAATGCTCATGGGGATGAACAACCACAAATCCAATACCGACCTCTCAAAGACTACCACCGACCGAGCACCGAAGGTAGAGCCTCAACAATAGTTCTTCCCACCTTGACGCAAGCTGAAGCGGCTCAATGGGCTTTCAAAACCCACTTCATGACCGCCATCCGGGACCAAGGAAAATTCAGTGGGGTGAATCCGGATGATGCTCCAAACCACTTGAGCTCTTCTTGGATTTTTGCAGGTCCTTCGGTAAAATGGGCAATCTAAATGAGAGGATCCAACTACAACTCTTTCCCAACTCATTGTCCGACTCAGCTTTGAGGTGGTATCGTAGCCTCCTATCAAATTCTATCCACACATGGGAGCAAATGGCTAGCAAATTTCTTGCCAAGTACTACCCCACAAGTAGGACAAGGCAATTAATTGACGAAATCAACACATTATACCAAGAGCCTAGTGAGACTTTGTACGATGTTTGGGACCGGTTCAAGGAGTTGCTCATTAATTGCTCCCATCATGGTCAAGATGACCAATCCTTGTGTCTCTCGTTCTTCAATGGGCTGGACGACTCCAACCGCCTTCTTGAAAATTCCTCCATGGGAGGGAGCTTCATGACAAAATATCCCGAGGAAGGAATAGAACTCATAGAGACAATGACTAATGACACAAGACAATGGTCTAGAGCCAAGGGAAGAGTACCAAGAGCGGCTGGCCTCCTCAATGTGCAACCCACCGATCATCTCTCAACTCAAATCTCATCTCTCACGAAGATGGTAAAGAAGCTAGCTACCGCTCAAACCGAAATTATCAATTCCATAGCTTCTTTATCTTCTGGTCAATCCTCGGAGGGATGTGCCATTTGTGCGGGTCCCGACAACACTCGATGTTGTGAAGGGGAGATGAACATGAACCAAAAAGAGGAATGTGAACTTCATAGGCAACCAAGCATACAACAACAATAATGCGCCATGGAGGAACCATCCGAATTTTTCATGGAGAAATGACTAAGGCCAAGGAGTACCAAACAAAAATTTCAACAACTCCCAAGGTTATAGACCTTAAGCTCAAAGCCAACCATCAAACTTTCAAACCGGGTATAGACCACAAGGAACTCCTCCGGGTTTCCGACATCAACAACAACAACAAGAGTCCCCCTCCTCTTATTCAAGTGGGACTTCAAGGTTGGAAAACCTCATGGCGGATTTCATTGTCACTGCAAAGACCAAGTTCTTGGAACAAGAGGCTTGCAATGCTAATCAAACGGCATTCAACAAAAACATTGAAACCCAACTTTATCAAATATCTCAACAACTCTCTCAAAGGCCACCAGGCACCTTTCCAAGTCAAACAAAGCCTAACCCGAGTGAAGAGGCCAAAGCAGTAACATTGAAAAGTGGTCGACCCCTTCAAACCTCATCTCCATAAGCTGATCATGAGAACCAAGAGGATCAAAATGAAGAAATTCAAGATTGCCAAGAGGAAGAACAAGAGATTGTTGAGGAAGTTCCTTCTCAACCGAAAAATATTTCCAAGGAGAAGGAGTCTCCTGAATCATCTTCCCCTTTTACTCTTGCTAAACCTTTACTTCCTCTTCCATTCCTAAATATACTCAAAAAGAAAAGTTTAGATGAACAATTTGGGAAGTTTTTAAGCATTTTTAACAAGTTAACAATTAATGTTCCTTGTGCGGATGCTTTGAAACAAATGCCTATCTACGTGAAGTTTATAAAAGACATTCTTACTAACAAGAGAGCAACACTTGGTGCAGAGACGGTACAGCTCACCGAGGAGATCACGACGGTCCTACTACGAAACCCCCCACCAAAACTTGGAGACCCCCGTTTGCCTATAATCCCTTGCTCTATTGGTGATATAAATTATGGTAGTGGATTATGTGATTTAGGTGCAAGTATAAATCTCATGCCGTTTTCAATTTTTAATAAACTTGGGATTGGCGAGTGTGCACCCACTGCTATGCAATTGTAACTTGCTGATAGGTCATTGGTCTTCCCGAAAGGGAAAGTTGAGGATCTAGTAGTGACTGTAGGGACTTTTGTTTTCCCAGCTGATTTCATCGTTATTGACATGGAGGAGAATGCTAGAGTACCACTGATATTAGGTCGCCCTTTCTTGAGAACTGCTAGGACCTTAATAGATGTGGACAATAGAAAAATTATCTTAAGATTTCATGATGAAAAGCTTGAGTTTGACATGTCTAAGGTAGTGAAGAAACTCGCACATGCGGACGCTGTTTTTGCCATAGATGTTGTTGACTCTATTTTGCAAGATAATTACTCTTCTTGTTTTGATTATGATGCTCTCACCGTTGCTTTGTCTGACACTTGTGGAGATCGGGAAGATGAACCGGAAGTAAGAAAGATGGTAGCTGCATTAGATAGGAGGTCAACACCATATCGGACACACTACCCACCACCTGAGCCCTTGGTGCAAATTGCACAAAAGCTCCCCATCTCGGTTGAGAAGCCTCTCACATTGGAGTTGAAACTCTTACCCTCTCATTTAATATATGCTTATCTAACTGAACCGTATGATCTTCCTGTTTGTGGGCGTTGGTTTTGAACCCTTAAGTATTATGCTTAAGGCTTCAAGGTTTGATTCACATTTAGGATTTTTAAACCATAATTATAAAATTAAAGCTTAACTATACTAATTGGCCCACACAAACCTAGATAAAGGTGTCACCTAAGTTTGGACCTTTTAAACTTGGAAAGGAAAATGTTGCAATTTTTAGAGTTGGATTCGGGGGCTTGATATGAAATTTATTAGGGTTTAGATTCCTTCATTACCCTATAAATAACTTTTCCTTTACTATTATAAACTCTAAGGCTAATATTATGATCGATTAGATTACCGAGAAAGACCTATGTTAATGTATAATCATGCACAAAGGAATAGAAGAATTTCTTATCCTACTAATTGTGGAGGGTGATTTTTGGTATGAGGGGGGGGTCTATGCAAATATGGTCTGACTGAAAAGCCAAGGTCCTAGAAATATGTCATTCTGTGGAGGGTGAAAACCTGTTATTCAGGCATCCCTCAAATACCTACTAAATCGTCCGTCTTTCCCATAAAGCATAAAGGGGAGTGCAAGTGTGCACTACAACCGCTCTCGATGGGCTCCACGCGGACTTATGCCCTAAGGGCGGAAATTGACTAGAGTCGCCACCTAGTTTGACCTATGGAACTAGGAAGGGAGGAGAAGGGTTCTAAGAACCGTTAATTGACTCTGATGATTTGATGCCTATGGATAGGACTTATCTGATCATACTAGAGATTCTGTGTGGGTTCGCACTGGGTTACACCCCTTAGAAGTGGCAATGACCACGACTTCGGATTGGTGCCCGAGGAAACCTCGGTCTCCAATTGTTGGGATTGCCCTCTTTCAAAACCTTATTTAGAGAGATTCAATTTAAAGCCAAGGATAGGATTAGGACAGGAGGAGAGAAAACGAGTGGATGAGGCGAGCTTTTCTGCCAAGCTAGCGCCAAGAAGAAGAATTGATGAATTCGAATGGGTATAGAATGAAAGATTACGAGACTGATTTTGAGAGTTGCAGAAGTCGAGGGTTTGTGAGAGTTAGCGGGGGTTTGACTGTTTTGAGAGAAAGGACACCTGAGAGTGGGGAAAGGGTTTTTTTTATTAGAATGGGGTCACACCCTATGTGGGCTGCCTACGTACTCAACTCCCTGTTGAGATCAGACCTTACGTAGTTCACGAGTTTTGGGGTTTTGGAAGTTTGAGGTTTTGAAGGGTTTTGAGGGGTGAGATTCAGAGGAGTCTGGAGTTTTGAGAAGTTTCGGGTTTGAGATGCTAGTCTATGAGACGCTCGGGTCTGTGAGACGTTTGAAACCTTGAGATGTCGAAGTCTGTGAGATGCTCGGGTCTGTGAGACAGTCGAATCGTTGGAATGACAAAGTCTGTGAGACGCTCGGGTCTGTGAGACATTTAGAGTGTATGTGAAATTGGAATGGAATTGAAATTGAATTGAAATCGGGGTTGAATGAATATTGATTTGAATTGGAATTGAAATGAATTTGGATTTGAATGAGTTTGGAATTGAGATGAATTTTGGATGAGTTTGGAATTGAGATGAATTTGAATGAGTTTGGAATTGAGATGAATTTTGGATGAGTTTGGATTGAGATGAATTTTGAATTGGTTTGGAATTGAGATGAATTGAAATTGTATGCCCAATTTGAACTAGTGGGCCAAGTTTGGGCCTTGGAAAAGTGGCTGAAACGGGCTTTGACATTTAGGCCGAAATGGGCCTTGAAATATGGGCCAGGTTGGGCCAGAATGGACCTTGAAATGTGGGCCGAAATGGGCCTTGAAAATTGGGTTGAAGTGGGCCTTGGATAATGGGCTTGATTTTTTAAACCCGATATGGGCTTGAGATTTGGACCAAATTGGGTCTTGTGATTTGGGTTCGATTTAGGATTTGAGAATTGGGCCAAGTTGGGTTTTTTTGGTTTGTTCCTCGAATTGGGCTTCAATTGAATTTGATTATTGGGCCTCAAACCTAAACGATAGTTGGGTCTCAAATTGGATGATTTGAAGTTGGAATTGGCATTTAATTGGAATGAATTTTGGATTTTGTATGAAGAGTGAGTATGAGAGGGATTGATTTTGAATTGAGTTTGAAGAGTGTGTATGAAAGGGATTGATCTTGAAAAGTGTATGAAGAATGTGTATGAGAGGGATTGGATTTGAAGAATGTATGGAAGTGTTTAACGTTACAGTATGAAAACAATTGATTTTGAAAAGTGTGATTTTTTAAGTCTTAGCTCTTAATAAACAAGGATGATTTGGAAAGTGTTATAAAGAGAAGGGCATCTCCACCGACCAAACTCTACGGCCCGTTTGAGTGAAGAACATCCCCGAATCTAGAAGCTTCTCTAAACTGGACTCGAAGTCCCCGGTTTTTTTATTTAACCAAATATAAAACAAAGAAGCCCCCGGCCGAATCCATAGTCAAACGTTCCTAATCCTGTCTTTGCGAGCCCCAAAACCGACAGCGTGGTTCATTAGCAAAAGCTCCGAGGTAAACTTCGAGTCAAACAAGTTCTGCTCAAGTCTCATCGCTATAGGATTTGTCAAACCCATGAGCGCATATTAAATCCAAGGTCCATCGACACGGTCCATCGCTTAGTTTGAGGCCAATTCAATGCTCTGTTTTGCCCAAACCTCTTCAAATTTTGTTAGTACCTCGGACAAAGCAAAAAGCAAGATAGGGAAGTGAGCAAACAAAATCAAATAAACAACATTAATAGATGATTTTCATCCTGTATTGAACTGTACAAAAGGGGAAAAAACATAAAGTCATGAACAGTATATACTCCAAGCCAACATAGTGCACCAGGGACAATATTAGTGAGGTAGTTGAATCATAGCTATGAGAAACTGCAAACAGAGTTTCCAAATCTATAAGGAGTCACCGTGAAATGCAAAAGTCTAGCAGCATGGTTAACTTTCAAAATTTAAGGTGAATTGCGAACTAATCTATCCCAGCCCAAATCTCTCGGCACTTTAACTAATACACTAGTGGACAACTCTGATTCAACAAGAAATAAAATTTCATATAATACACAAGTATGCAACAGGGTCAAATATGCGAAGCAACATTATTTCACGTGAGGCAAGTGATGAGACAAGATCGCCAACAAAAAACATAAAATCAGAGAAGAAGAAGAGAGAGCTCGGTCTGAATCTCTGAGCCCTTAAGTCTCTAAGGAACAAACATTGCAAGTCAATTTCTACAGTGGGGGTGAGTTCAAGCAGACGGTTAAACCATTACAAAGTTGTAAACTAAACATGATGCATCACATACCATATGTTCATTGGAGGCCAGGATCACCAATATGTCGAAACAGAAACGAGTAATAAAGTCAGAGTCAGACAATCACCAGCACGCCCTCTATCGGTCAATTTTACCAATGAATAACTTACAGTCTCGGAGAGAACATATACATAGTAAGATCCAAGAGCTTATTAGTACTTGATAGGAGATGGTAAAACTGGCAGTAATACCGGATGAAAGAAGAACGCTTATAAAACGTAAACTGAATCATACAGAGACAAAAAATATGAGTGCCTAGCAAACTTGAACACAGGTCATAGTTATTACCGAGATAAAGAAGAAAGAAAAGAAATAGATGATTCTCTGTTTTGTGCCTTTCTTTTGTTTGACCGAAACAAGACAATATATCATCAAAATACTAAATTACTGAAACAATGCTAGAATATACTAGCCACTCGATGCCACATATGTCACTGGAACAAAAAATAGATGTTACTCAGACCATGAAAGAAGAAGACATGATGTATTCTCGTACAACTTTTACAAATTTGTAGGCTCTTATTTGGGAATGATGGTCGAACCAGTACTCCCGACAATGAAGTGATGCGGATAGTGGTTTGCGGTGAAGGCCACTCCGGAGCGTGGGTTTGATTTTTTTTTTTATGATCGAGAGCTCGACGGTGCTCTGGGCAACGTTGTGCTATTTTTCGAGTATCAGTCTCTCATAGATGAAGAGGAATGAAGCAGGCACAGAGTAGTATGTTCCTCGTTGCCATCTGGGTATAGAATGCAGTATGTTCCTTGTTGCCAATGTCGGTGAAGAGGTAGAGTAGGAGTGTTCCTTTGTTCGCCAGTTCAGGTAGAAAAATAACGTGACCAGAGAGAATGAAGCAGAGAGAGGTGGTAGTGTGTATACTCCTTGTTCGTTTAGTTGGGTTACAAAACACCATTGGAAATTAAAATGAAGAAGGGGTAGCACTGGTGTTCCATATTGCCTGTTTGGTCTGTAAATTACCGTGAACAGAGAGAATAGAAGAGGTGTAGAGTTCTTTGTTTTCCAGTTGAGGTTTCAATATACCGTGAGTGAAGACAGTTGAAAATACATAATTTGGTTCCTCTAATCTCACAAACTAATAGAACACCGAGAGTTATAGTGGTTCGGCCAATAATCCAGCCTACATCCACTTATTGACAATATCTTTATTACTTCATTTGGCATTGCAACTTTAGAGAGCTTCCTCGTGTTTTATCCCTCTTCTAATCTTGTCTCCCCTTACAAATGAGCCCCCTATCTCTATTTATAGACTTTCTAGGGTGAAGTCTATCTCTTAATCCTTGTACATGTGTTATCACTTTATTAGAGCAACCTTCTTAATTTTGGCACTTCTCTCCTTGTAAAGCCTTCCGGTCTCATAGTGTAGGATGCGGGATCCGGTCATAGAGCACGGGGCCAGAATACGGGGCCCGATCATAGAGTGCGGAGCCGGAATACGGGACCCGGTCATAGAATGTGGGGCCGGAATGCGGGACGTAGTCATAGGGCCTAGGACCCGGATTTGGTGCTTGGTGCCCAAATTGGAGCCCGAACAGGGTCCTGAAGGAGGCTTAGGGTCTGGGCCAGGGTCTAAGGTCTGGACCGCTTTGACCTTTTGTCTTCGTCACATTCTTGCCCTTCTCATCAGTCCCACAAGTTCTACTTTTAGTACTTAAAAAAGTGGAACTTACAAAAAAGAGAGATAGAATTTTACATTTTTCTCCTTTCTCCTATCTCCTAGTCCCACAAGTTCTTTTTCTTTAGTTTTTACAAAGAAACATGAACTTACAAAAAATCGGTACAATTAGTACAACCAAAAGTCCCACAAGTGTTTTTCTTCTGAATCTGACAAATTGGTAATTCTGGAACATAAATCTTTGAGATGATATATCTTGATGGACGGATCCCATAATATCTTGATGGATGGATCCCATAATATCTTGATGGATGGATCCCCTAATGTTTTGATATATAATATTTAAAAAGGCCAGAAATCCAGAAGTCCAGAAGTCCATAATAAGATCTTCATAAAGAAGACCAATGGTCCTTTTAATAAGAACCATTCCCTTTTTGAAAGGGTGAAATAATATGATGATTAAATCTTTGCTTATACTAGCCAAAGGATGATAATTCCTATAAAGGGAGAATAAAGATAATATATTTTCCCAACTTTGCTTATGCTAGCCAAAGGATGGTACTTGTGATTCAAGTATGGTGCAGCGTCCCACGCCTAACAATGCACCCATTACAGGCGACCAGAGCTCCTGATGGGTCCAGAGATGGGTTTTTTTATGTTGGCTCGATGGTCGGGTTTCATTTCAACCCAAAGTGTTACTTTTCAAGGCACAAGTGCCTGCGGCTCGCTGGCCGGTGCTTACTTTCAAGGCATGATAACCTGCGGCTCGTTGGCCGGTGCTTACTTTCAAGGCATGATAGCCTGCGGCTCGTTGGCCGGTGCTTTCTTTTACTTTCAAGGCATGATAGCCTGCGGCTCGTTGATCGGTGCTTTCTTTTACTTTCAAGGCATGATAGCCTGCGGCTCGTTGGCCGGTGCTTTCTTTTTCTTTCAAGGCATGATAGCCTGCGGCTCGTTGGCCGGTGCTTTCTTTCAAGGCATGATAGCCTGCGGCTCGTTGGCCGGTGCTTTCTTTTTCTTTCAAGGCATGATAGCCTGCGGCTCGTTGGCCGGTGCTTACTTTCAAGGCATGATAGCCTGCGGCTCGTTGGCCGGTGCTTTCTTTTTCTTTCAAGGCATGATAGCCTGCGGCTCGTTGGCTGGTGCTTTCTTTTTCTTTCAAGGCATGATAGCCTACGGCTCGTTGGCCGCGTGTTACTTTCTTGGTTCATTTGCCCTTCTCCATTGTTTTTAAAAAAATTCCTCATGGAGTGATCAATCCCCTGGAGTAGTACCTGCATTAACTTTAAAAATTTATCAGCACTTCCGAAATAGAGAGTAGTAGTTTAGATTGCAATTTGAAGATAGCGGTAGGTTTACAAGTGCTGTAATTAAACTATATTTTAAGCTTTATGACCTCTGGTCACTGTTTAGTATGTGTAGCACCGAGGGGCAGTAGCATAAAGTAATAAAATACGTCGAAGTGCAGATGTTGTGTAACCGAAACTTTATTTCAATAAAGCTGCTTCCAAGAGCAATTCAGATTCGCAAGACCATCCATATGAAGCCCCCGATTACCACCTTAGCCTGGACTGCGAAGTGGAAAACCAAGGCAACCTTCTACGGTTGTTCGAGTACTAACAACTGCAAGAACTTGCAGTGTGAGCCTCGATTTTAAACCCTATCCTATGTTGATTAAAGTTGATTAGGATCTAACCGGGTTTTAGGTCCACTTATAGTCTAAGATTAATAACTATGTCATATAACAATAATTATTAAATCCTAGGCTAGCTCACTGGAACCTATTATGAGTCGCCACCTAATTTGACCTAGATTAAATTAGGAAAGGAGAGTTCGGGTTCGGGGGCTTGATATTCGACTTAATTTGGGTTCAATTACTTTCATTACCCTTCCTAGGTCGTTTTTCCTCTACTTGGTTTATTTACGGCTTATTACGAGTCGTTTTAACCTAAGTGCGCGAGCTTCTGTTTTTTTGTGTTTTTTAGCATTTTTTTGACAGAAAACTAAAGTGGAAATTAAAATTACCTAAACTAGGGTTTCGGAGGCAGAATTAGGTCAAATTTTGTTTCCGTCCGTGGCCACGGACCTAATGTCCGAGACCACGGACCCTAGTTAACCTATATGAAAATAAAGTCGAATTAAACAGAAACAGAAAGTTGTAAAGTCCGGGGCCACGGACAGGCCGTCCGTGGGCCCGGACATTATTAGGAAAACCTAAATTTTTTAAAATTTAAAAAATCTCGCCGCCGTCCGTGGGCGTCCGGGCTTACGGACAAGGAGTCCGGGACCCCGGACATGACGTCCGTGGGTGCGGACCGCCCTCGGACGGCGGCGTTAAGGCTGTTCCCGAAGGTGTTTTTGACTCAAATTTTATGGGTGTAGCCTGAAAGATGTACAATGCGTTAGTGATCGAAAGTTCTCAATTTGAATTCGAATTATGCTCGAAACTTGGTAAACAAGTTATTGGACAGAAGCTTGAATAAACAGCAATACAGAAGCGTACGAAGGTTAGTTTGAGCCCAAATTTTGAGGCAAGGCAGATAATACCGTGGAGAATTAGGGAAGTGGAGTTTCTACCTGTTTTACCTTCGGATTCACAATGTTTCTTCACACCGGGATTCGTCGAGTGCTCCGTTGATGGCAGACCCGAGAGGATTTCGACCCAAGCTTCTGGTTTTGGTTGTTCTTGCTGTTCTTCACGTTTTGGTGGTGTTTTTGTGGGGTTTTGATGACTATTGATGCTTTGGGGATTGGAAAACGTGTTTAGATGGTGATTTCGGGGGATTTTCGGTATGATTTGGGTGGCCGGGTGTTGGAAAACGTGAGAGAGAGTGAGGAGGCTGTGTTTTCTGACTCTCTAGGGTTCTTGAGCATATGAGGTTCTGATTTTATCCAAAAACCTATCCCCTTATATAGACTTTCTTAAAGATAAAGAAAATCTAGTAAAAGTAAGATTTTTCGATATTTTAGTTAAGTGACTTCCCAAAGGAATTTTGCTGTGAAATTTTAACCACGTGTCAAGGATGGAAATTATGAATTTTCTGAAGTGGAATCGGATTTTTTAAATGTTGGAATATTTTAAAATTGAATTTGTCGTCAGATTCAGTCAGAAATTGCTAGAAAATTATTGGAAATTCGAAAAATCAAAATTCCAACGCCATTATGCTTAAAATGTCATCCTCTATCATGGGTTAAAATATCAAAGCGTTTCAAGCTGATTTAGGCATCCTTTGGAGGAGAGAGAAAGCTTACAAGAGGTCTTAGGAGCCTTTAAAGATTACCAAAACGCCCCTGAAAGTGACGAAGCTGCTCCCCATGCCATGGAACGTGCCGATCGGGCAGGGATCCCTCACCGCTTGATTAAAAATGCCTCTCACAACACTAGTACCTCGTAGACCCTAACCAGGGGGTCAAAATTTTGGGTATAACAGATTGCCCCCCGTCAACTAGACTTTGTAATGAAAGTGAGAAGGCTAGTTGATGCCTGAGTGATACCCCAAAATTTCAAATGTTTCCAAGACCCTGCATGTTATCAGAAAACTGATAAGTTGTGTCGAGCTATTCTAAAGCGCTGACTACCTACAATGAATGAGATGATGTCAAGCGGTTCTAAGGCGCTGACTACCTACAATGAATGAGATGTTGTCAAGCGGTTCTAAGGCGTTGACTACCTATGACGAATGAGATGATGTCAAGCGATTCTAAGGCGTTGACTACCTATAATGAATGTGATGTGTCAAGCGGTTCTAAGGCGTTGACTACCTATGACGAATGAGATGATGTCAAGCGATTCTAAGGCGTTGACCCTATAATGAATGTGATGATGTCAAGCGATTCTAAGGCGTTGACTACCTATGACGAATGAGATGATGTCAAGCGATTCTAAGGCGTTGACTACCTATAATGAATGTGATGATGTCAAGCGATTCTAAGGCGTTGACTACCTATAATGAATGTGATGATGTCAAGCGATTCTAAGGCGTTGAACCTAAATGATGAGCTAGGTGGCATGCAAATGCAAAAATGCTGGAATGGTAATGATGCTAATGACTGATGATGTTGATGATGTTGATGATGCTCGGATGCTTCTAGGGACCGAACCCGTGCCAATGCTCCTGGCTGGACCCAATGTGGACTTATTGCCATCGCCCCCCAAGCCGGTGTGCAGGGATAACTCCTGGTAAAAACCCTGGGGACTTATTGCCATCGCCCACCATTCGTTGATCCCAAAATAAGTTGACATCGCATAGGAGGATTTATTGCCATCACCTCGCCAACTTTTGTCGCCAGGTCTTGTGACGCGCCTGGATAATGCAGATGGATGATATGAAGATGATGCAAATGAAAGTGATGCAAATGTAGATGATGAAAATGATGCAAATGCAAATGTGGATGATGAAAATGATGCAAATGATATGGATGATATGAAAATGACGTTCGGATGCTTCTGGGGACCGAAACCCGTTCCAATGCTCCTTGTTGGTATACTATGGGGACTTATTGCCTCTGCCCACCAACTGGGGTGCTGGGATAACTTCTAGACTACCAAGGGGACTTATTGCCACTGCCCACTAGTTGTTTCTCCCAAGAAGTTGACATGAAGATGGGGACTTATTGCCTCTGCCCCCCAACTTAGATCACGCTCTGTCTCGTACTTGTCTCGCACTGAAGATGATACTAGGTCTCGTACTGGTCTCGCACTGGATGATGACACTCGGTCTCGCACTGATGAAGGTGATGGGTCTCGCACTGATGATGATGGGTCTCGCACTGATGAAGATGCATGGTCTCGCACTGAAGTCTCGTACTGGAAGATGAAAAAGCTGGATCTCGCATTGATTCTGGGTCTCGAACTAAAATAAGTTAGGACGATAATGGTCTCGTGCAAATGATAAAAACTGATCACTGGAGTGCCAAACATGGCAATGATGATAAGATGTATGCAATCAAAAATATATGAAAGATACTCGTTCAAAACAGGAATTTGTTAGAAAAGGTGCCAAACATGGCAATGTTGAGGTGTTATGTAGAATGCAACTAGAGTGTTTGTTGGAAGCTTGCCCAAAACAAGGAACTGTTGAAAGTTGTGCCAAACATGGCAATGCTTGAGAAAGACTCTGCTGAAAAAGGAAAGTGAAATTATCATTTCCTGACCATAGATTTCGGACTTGTAATTTATCTCCTAGGAGATGAACATGCCATCGGTGGGGTATGGTGTATGATGTAAAGGTAAGGGCTTATGAGGGCTTGTGTAGTGGTTTGGGCTTGTGTGGTGTACGGTGTGAAAGTAAGGGCTTATGTGGGCCTGAGGTGTTTGACGTGGAGGTAAGGGCTTTCGTGGGCCTGTGTAGGAATGGTGGTGGTGATGTTTGGCTCTGGGTTCCAATCGGTGTTGTCATAGCAATTGTTGGAACCAACAATTGCCCCCAGTATTTTCCCTTAAGACAATCTGAGCTAGAGTTCATAGCAATCGATCGGAACGATCGATTGCCCCCAGTATTTTCTTTTATTAAATGTGCGAACGAGTCTCGTACTCACAGGGTCAAGGCTTATGTTTTTATGTGGTGCTTCCTAACCTACACTCGGCGTGTTTGGTGTTTGCACTCGTTCCTCACCTATGGTCACAACTTCTAGACCATTGAATTCGATATTTGATGAATTTACGCATTTGATCTGTTACTTTCACGTGATTGGACACACAACTATCAAGTCGGAAGTCTTTAAAGCTTATAACGTGGCCATGGGGTGTGATGAAAGACAACGGGACCATGGAGGGATGTTTGAGGTATGTGGAGCTTAAATGGGTGACCAAAGCTGCAACTTGCGTTTTCTCCCAAAATTATCTTCCTTGTCTTTGAAGTAATTTGGCTGCTTCGTGTTGACGTTGTTTTTGAGCTTCTGGACTTGGACTTTTGAAGCTTTCCTATACACCATTTCTTTTTCGTCATCTGGATTTTCGAGGCACTTGGGTTTGCCTTTTCGTTTTATCCTTTCTTGACTCTGCCTTCGGGGTTCTTGTGTTTCCCGGTTTTGGGCTTCGAGAGTTGTTTTGATGTGAGCTCTTTGGATCCTGTGTCACTCTGGGACCATTTGCGGATCACTTTGTCATGCTGATAGCGGCATCGCTTCTTTGGACTGATGAGAATGTTATCTGAGAGTCGGGTTCCTCGCTTCCTTTGGTCACCGGGTCGGACATTCATCATTGGCGGGGTTATTTTGTGGAGCTCGTAATATCAAAAGGGATATATGAAAGGCTCAGCGGGGGTGCCTAGGGTTTAATGACAGGGTTTACAAGCTTTTGGCTATGTGGTGCTGTACCTAGGTGCTTCGTCATTCCTGATAGTTGTGTATCCGCTCTTTGTTACTTTTCGCAGGTCTAAGAGTAAATTTACAAATTATCTCCTTCGGTCGGAGTTATGCCATTTACCTTTTCCTTTGTATGTGGTCTCACCGGAGTCATGTAAAAATGACACGCTCGTTCACTCATGGTATTTCCGCTCAAGACACTTTCGCGAATTTCACTTAGAGACTAGTTCACACGCTTAAACGAAAAGAAAGATGACGATCCGAAACTCAGATTGCCCCAGTATCGATTTGGGTTAGTGACAACAATTTAAAAGATATGGATTTGGAACCGCTTTGGGGGTTATTTGGATGTTTTGGGATAAGAAGTGGGGTTTGGTAAGGCATGCTCAAAACTTCAGAAACAAAATACAAGTCTTTGTGTTCCATTGTCGGGAAATAATTAATTCATGAACCATTTTCTCAAAAGAAACTTGTGTGAAACAAAACCTTTTTTTTTGTGTTATCATTTAGACTTGAAAAAGTCATTCATTTGTGAACATGAGAAGAAGATGATTCAACAAAATCGATGCTTCTTATTAGTGGTTTGAAAATGATCATTCTTGAAAAACATGAGAGGTGCATTTGAAAGATGAGTGTTATGGCAGGTTATGCAGTAGAATGCATAGGAACCCTAAAATTTCTATTGAATCGAAATGCTGCTGAACCGTCTGAAGTCGGCATGCTGAAGACTCGAGCTCTTGACCGCTGGGATGTCGCCAAGATGACTGTGATCGTCTTCCTTCCAAACTGAGAGTGAAGTGCATGGGCTAGAGTGATCCCTAGGTTAGAGCGGTTGTGTGGGCCTGAATACCCTTAACGTGGAAGTGGAGCAAACGGGCCGAAGGAAGCCACATGGATTATGAATGGGCCTCTAGGCCGAGAGAGAAACCTTGAAGCCTAAGATTCGTTTGATGACCCTGTTGGGCCTTGAGGCCAGAAACTAGAATGAATGGGTTGCACAAACTATCTGGGATTCGAATGTTTTATGTTATGGGCCGAAATTCTGGATTGAGAGCAAAGTTCGTGGGCCAAAACTATGAATTGGTCTGTGGGCCCAGATGAAGTGAGTTATGAATGCGGTACTCAGAATGTTTTGAGAATTTGACACCTGGGCCAGAATGTGTTTGGGCTAGAAATAGGGCGCATGGGCCGAAATGATTTTTTAAACCATGTCCTAGATGTGAATTGGAATTTGGGCCGAGTAGTTCTGATTGGGCCTAGAAGATGATACCTATATCTAGGACTTTAGGCCAAAGCCCAAGTGGAAAGTCTTCCTGGACTAGAATAAACCTTGAAACGGAAAGGCCTGATGGATTTTCATGAACTGCTTGAGGGGGATTGTTTTTTCATGGGCCTAGAACTAAATGGATAATTCGAATTGGGCCAGAAGAGAAATCACCTAAGTCTAAGCTTTTGGGCCGAAGCCCGAATGACTCACATATTAAACCAAACAGGACCTCTGGGCCGCAAACAAATAGAGCCGCCAATTCGGGCTGGGCTAGGTTAATGTAGGAGAAGTTCCTATCAATCTGTAGGCTGGGTAATGGGCCGATCATACAAGCAAACAAGGCCCACACAAATTCAACATGTCCTCACTAGACGTTTAAATCCAAACGGGTATGGATCGATCCGGAGAGGTGCTTGGGGCATGGGCCCAGGTCACCTCAAAGGAATAGGGCTTGCACGCTATTCTCTTTGGGCTTCCCCACTTTTTTCACACCCTGAAGGTGTGCGTCTACGGTCGGTCTTTGACTGACCAAACAATGGGCTAGGTAAGGACACTGCCAGGAAAACGCTTGGGGCTAAAGCCCAGGTATTAAGGGGGTGTGGTTAGACGACACCCTCCTCTTTTCCCCCGCTTATTCACATCACATAAAAGGTGTGAGTCCCTGACAGGGGACCCTCAAACGGGTCCCGGGGTGAAATTGGTTTAGGTGGACCCTCGCTCTCATATGATGCAAAGGTGCAGAAAATTAAAGTGCGCACAAAAGTAAACGAACAAAGTAATAAAGCCATAAATAAACATTTTCGAGTTAAGCCCTCTTTCTTAAAATTAAAACAAGTTAAAATTAAGAAGTTTATCCCCAGCAGAGTCGCCAGTCTGTGAGCCTCGATTTTAAACCCTATCCTATGTTGATTAAAGTTGATTAGGATCTAACCGGGTTTTAGGTCCACTTATAGTCTAAGATTAATAACTATGTCATATAACAATAATTATTAAATCCTAGGCTAGCTCACTGGAACCTTATGAGTCGCCACCTAATTTTGACCTAGATTAAATTAGGAAAGGAGAGTTCGGGTTCGGGGCTTGATATTCGACTTAATTTGGGTTCAATTACTTTCATTACCCTTCCTAGGTCGTTTTTCCTCTACTTGGTTTATTTACGGCTTATTACGAGTCGTTTTAACCTAAGTGCGCGAGCTTCTGTTTTTTTGTGTTTTTAGCATTTTTTGACAGAAACTAAAGTGGAAATTAAAATTACCTAAACTAGGGTTTCGGAGGCAGAATTAGGTCAAATTTTGTTTCCGTCCGGGCCACGGACCTAATGTCCAAGACCACGGACCCTAGTTAACCTATATGAAAATAAAAGTCGAATTAAACAGAAAACAGAAAGTTGTAAAGTCCGGGGCCACGGACAGGCCGTCCGTGGGCCCGGACATTATTAGAAAAACCTAAATTTTTTAAAATTTAAAAATCTCGCCGCCGTCCGTGGGCGTCCGGGCTTACGGACAAGGAGTCCGGGACCCCGGACATGACGTCCGTGGGTGCGGACCGCCCTCGGACGGCGGCGTTAAGGCTGTTCCCGAAGGTGTTTCGACTCAAATTTTATGGGTGTGTAGCCTGAAAGATGTACAATGCGTTAGTGATCGAAAGTTCTCAATTTGAATTCGAATTATGCACGAAACTTGGTAAACAAGTTATTGGACAGAAGCTTGAATAAACAGCAATACAGAAGCGTACGAAGGTTAGTTTGAGCCCAAATTTTGAGGCAAGGCAGATAATACCGTGGAGAATTAGGGAAGTGGAGTTTCTACCTGTTTTACCTTCGGATTCACAATGTTTCTTCACACCGGGATTCGTCGAGTGCTCCGTTGATGGCAGACCCGAGAGGATTTCGACCCAAGCTTCTGGTGTTGGTTGTTCTTGCTGTTCTTCACGTTTTGGTGGTGTTTTTGTGGGGTTTTGATGACTATTGATGCTTTGGGGATTGGAAACGTGTTTAGATGGTGATTTCGGGGATTTTCGGTATGATTTGGGTGGCCGGGTGTTGGAAAACGTGAGAGAGAGTGAGGAGGCTGTGTTTTCTGACTCTCTAGGTTCTTGAGCATATGAGGTTCTGATTTTATCCAAAAACTTATCCCCTTATATAGACTTTCTTAAAGATAAAGAAAATCTAGTCAAAGTAAGATTTTTCGATATTTTAGTTAAGTGACTTCCCAAAGGAATTTTGCTGTGAAATTTTAACCACCTGTCAAGGATGGAAATTATGAAATTTCTGAAGTGGAATCGGATTTTTTAAATGTTGGAATATTTAAAATTGAATTTCTCGTCAGATTCAGTCAGAAATTGCTAGAAAATTATTGGAAATTCGAAAAATCAAAATTCCAACGCCATTATGCTTAAAATGTCATCCTCTATCATGGGTTAAAATATCAAAGCGTTTCAAGCTGATTTGGGCATCCTTTGGAGGAGGAGAAAGCTTACAAGAGGTCTTAGGAGCCTTTAAAGATTACCAAAACGCCCCTGAAAGTGACGAAGCTGCTCCCCATGCCATGGAACGTGCCGATCGGGCCGGGATCCCTCGCCGCTTGATTAAAAATGCCTCTCACAACACCAGTACCTCGTAGACCCTAACCAGGGGGTCAAAATTTTGGGTATAACACAGTCTCAGCAATGAATAAACTTTGATAGGGAATATAAATATTAAAACTGAATTCAACATATTCAGTTTGGAACAGATTGAAACAGGAGCCAAAACAGATGAAGTATATACCAAATGTTGCTGGAAGGCTTTCAGAAATAACAGCAGCAGTTTTCACAACTACAATAAAGGCATTCATTGCACCAGTATTTTTTAGTTCAAAATGGACCATAGCCAGCGATAGAAATGGAGCTTCAACATTGTTGAATAGAAGTTCAATAGTTACAGCATTAATAATATTCAAAACAGTAGTCAATCCAGGTGAAAACTGGATAAATCTTGAAGCATAGTAAGATCATAAGAGACAGAGAAAGAAAGAGTATCTTAAAACTGTTGAAGGCTTGGAACAAAACACATCCAAAGCAGATAACGCGTTGGTATGAGACTACTTTCTTAACTTAAAACATATATGGATCATGTGTTTTAAGGCGAAGCACAATTTATACTATTCATGTTATACAGAAGAAGAAAGGTGAGACCGATATAGTATTATTTTGGCTGGAAGAATTGGTAAAATAGGTGTTTTGATAGCAGAGAAAAAAAAAAGAAAAGAAGGTAAAAAATCATAGTTTAACAAATATAAGCTTGCTAAAACAGTTGAATAGTGCAGCAGTGCCAACATTCCAGATGCAAAGAAGAAAATGGTAGCATAATCATGTAGAACTTAGGCAATTTATCATTATCTAAGAAGACAAAATAACACAAAATCAAACCTTGGCACAACAGACTAAGTGAGATAAACCTCCAAGTAGCTAGGAGCAAAAATATACAAAGACAAGGCCTACATATTGATGTACAAAAACTACCGGGTACTGGCCATAGATTCTTTATTTTTTAGTTATCAAAGCTCGTGTAACAGGTGCAAGCAATAGGTTTAATATGACAACTTAAAGTGGGCTTTCACAGTAGTTCATACAAGCTGTACAGTCACGAGACCTGTCTCATTTTCAGTGGAAAACATTTCTTCTGAAAAAAAAGGTGCAATAGCAGGTAATAGTTCCTTTTAATGATATTTAATAGAAAACATACTTTAATGACCAGTGTAACAGATCAATTCTGTTTGGCTAACTAATCAGATTACGCTCTCTTTAACAGCTGAGTGTGTTGGCAAATAGAAGTTAAAAACTGCTGTAATAGGTGTGGTAGTGGAATGATTAGAACCAACAATACCAGGGAGATTATACCAACAATTCTTACTTTGAAGAAGAAATCTGAAGCGAAGCATTTGTTATTGCCAAGAAAACACGTTATGTTAGAAAAGAATTTAAGTAAAACGACATCTTATTTTACAAGGTATTCAGTGAATCAGCCAAAATTTTAAAGTGGTAGAGCAGTAGGAAGTATTACGTGATTGAGAAGCTGCTATGTGCTTTTATACATTGCAGACAGAATGAGAGCATTGTTATATAAAAGCTCTAAAGTGCATGGAGCATGAAGTAATAGCCAAAAAAAGATTATCCAGCACCAAAATTTCATAAGTATATGTTTTAGGTTACTTTTTCGATCAGACTATATACCTCCTGTTGGTTGACAGCAGTGAACAAATGAGGTTATAAGGTTGTTTCATTAAGAAACTTTTAAGAATAAACGCAGAACCATAAGTTGGAGACATTAAACTGCTAGTAAGCATTACTGAGTCTTAGGCAGTACGAGCAACATTTTGCAAAAAGACATGATCTTTTGATCTCAAAACATTCGAGTTGAGTATGAGCATCGCTCGAGATGTCAAGTAGTCAAAGCTTTGCTATGGTACTCAAACAGAAGCAGCAGTTTGGAAAGGATTGGTTGGAAAAGCCTTTGAAACAAGATCTAAGATAGCAGCAAAGTAAGTAAATGGTTGACTCAAGAATGCATACAGTCTCAGGTTTTAAAACAGCAGCACAATTTTAGTCAAAAAGTGACTGTAGAAAATTACACAAGGTTATCTACAGGCAACCCTCTATAGGTATCGGATCTCTTTTTTTAATCATGGCGATGCAGTCAGTTTTAACAGATGTGGCCTTAATACGGCCTGTAGACAGATCTTAATAACATAGTAATACACAAGGTTTAATCAAAGTGGTTTTTGTAAACTTGATGGAAAAAAACTGCTTGTAGCAAAATCTTAAGAGAACAGCGAAGGCTTGAGGTAATTCAAAAATACGAAGTGATTACATAAACGGCAGTAACATAACTGATTTTATAAAAGACTGAAGAAAAACCAATTCATGCTGCTACTATCAGTATACTTAAGGTATAAGCTAATATTTGGTTCAAACACGACAATGGTTTGAAAATTTCTAGAAGATGACACAGGCAATAGTATAGCTGGAGTTGTATCGCCTAGGAAAGAGAACCTGAAGTCGGTACCCTTATTAGCGGTAGAGCCTGGGTGTTTAATTAAGCAAAATGAAGTAGGTTGCAACAGATTTAAGTAATGTAACCAGATTTTGTAAATATCTCAAACCTGATTGAATTTAGTCCGATAACTCTTATTACTTCATACCCCAATCAGCAACACAAAGCACTAGATTCATTAACATCATAAGCATCAGAACTTATATTATATACACAGACATTCATCAGGATTTTCCAAAACATGAGATGTGCGTAGATAGCACTTTGAAGAAAAGTTTTCCGATTTACCAGCAGAAGGAAATGTAATTCAGGATCTGAATTAGCTCCATGGTTGTTAAATGTTGTTTAAATATAGTTTTAGATTTGTTACCTTGATTTTGAGAAAAAGAGGAGATGCTTATACCGTCAAGAGTTGTTGATTCTACGACTTTTAGTCCTCTCCTTCTTTGTCTTAATCGGCTCCTAGTTCTGCCTGGAGGGAAGGTGTCGCTTGGTCTTGAGTTGAGGACATCATCCGGCCATGGTCTTGGTGCGGCAAAGGAATTTTGGTGCGGCAAAGGAAGCTTGGTGCGGTCAAGGCAATCTGTTGCGGCCAAGGAAGTCCGGCTGCCATCCGGTCATGGGCTGAGTTGATGCGGCCAAGAGAGTCGATGCGGCCAAGGAAGTCGGGCTGCCATCCGGTCATGGGCTGAGTTGATGCGGCCAAGAGAGTCGATGTGGTTGATGCCAAGGGAGTCCGGCTGCCTTCCGGTCACTTTTGAGTTTGTTAGTCGTTCTTTGTCATCGAACTTTTTCCAAAAAGGCCGGTTGCTTGAAAGATACTTCTTCAGCCATTGAAAATTGACGTTGCCAGGTTCCTAGTGCTAGGCTTGAGTCTTTGAGAAGAAAGGAAATTATTGAAGATATGTTTCCTTGATTGAAGTTAAGCTTGCATTTCGGGCTCCTCTCGTGGCGCCTTTCTCCTCTTCTTTGCGGTGTTGCCTTTGTTATGCTTCCGGCGCAGCAGTCTCATGCGGGTTAAGGAGCTTCCGGTCGTTGTCGTCTGGATTTTGGTCAAGGAGCTTCCGGTCAAGGAGCATCTGGTTCAGGAGTATCCGTCATTGAGGATGAAGATCTCTGATGAAGATCACTCAAGCTCCGCTGTTGTAAACCTAACGAATCGAGCATCTGGACTTTTGAACAAGAAGAGATATCTTCCGGTCATGGACTGAGGTGCTTTCCGGTCATGGTTGTCGAACTGTCTTCCGATCATTGAAAGTTCTTGCACCCGTCTGAAGTTGCGCCCGGCCGATGTTGTATCCGGTCGTTGTCGCGCCTGGCCTTGAGTCAAAAATAGTGCTACGCCTGGTCGACGTTGCTCCTGGCCTGGGTTTCGAAGGCGGTCAAGGTCTGAGCTAAGGAAAAGCCACTCGGTTGATGTGTGCCTGACGCTGCGCCCGGTCAAATATGAAGATGCTGTCCGGTCGAGGAGTTGTGCCCGATCGCTCCCAAGGTCACCGCCCGATTGCAAATTGGCTTTCGTCGGTTGCTTCTTTCGTACTCCCGACGCGGCTTGGTTGATCGATCTAGCCATGAATCTCATGAGAAGGTGCGACTGTAAACGAAATTGAATGATATCACTATTAGTGTAAAATTATTATATTAAAAGTAGCGAGAAAGGATATAGGACGGCGGCGGTGTAAGTCGATGTTTTTGTTATGAATTCATCCTTGGAGATCGATCTCTTAGCCAGTGGAAGTTCCAAACTCTTTGTTTGTCTGATTGAAGATGTTTTTACGAGGTTTCGACGATGATTTGCTTCCGAATAGATTCGATATTTTGGGATCTGAATATCGGTGTCGATTACGCGCATAGGCTGGGCTTTGATCCTTGATCTGGGAAGACATCATTCTTTCCAGCCCCCTCGATCTCGATTTAGCTCCGAAACCCCATTGTGGCTTAAATTTAGATGCCAAGGGCATCGATTGTGTAAATTGAATCTGTTGACGGATCTCATCACTATCTCGATAGATAGATAGATACTCGCCGGTGAATTTTGAGGAACTTCTTTAGTTTCTTCCCTTCTTGTCGGTGAATCTGGCTTTACTCTGACCTTGATCCACAAAACTAGGCCTGTTGCTAATTGAGCGACTACGATTGATGAAACTTCGGACCAAACGCGACTTATCTGGCTCCTTCTTTCGATGATCTCCTGATGAAGATCTCGGTTACGCTGCAGTAAACCTCGTTGGCTTCTTTTTTCGTGAGGATCTTTGAGGTTTCCCGTTCCTAGTTGAATCGAAGGGTTCCGTCGGTTTTGAAGATTCATCCGAAGTAGTTCTCCGATACTTGCGCATTTGTACTCAAGATTAGGATGAACGATCTCGACGAGCTTTGCTTGGATTGTAAATCGTAAATCCCTGTTTCACTTTGTTCTGGACTCTTTGATCGTGAACAGTGGTTGAATCGTGGTTGCTATCTATCACCTCCTCGAAGATCAACAATTGACTTCTTCGCAGATGTATTCCTTCGCTGAAAGTTGGAGGCGAATCAATCTCCTCGGATGAGTGAGTTCGCTCTTTTCGTGATTTTGCGTGGAGAGTTCGATCTTCGAGATCCCCGCTTTGATGTAATCCGGCGTTCTTTCGAGTCTCACTTGCTTATCGCATTTCGAATTCCAGATCGCGTGAATGGAATTTCGGATGAATTTGATGGATCTTTCCGGTTTCATCTCCTGATCGAATAACTATTCTTCTTTGTGGCTAAATCGTGGTTACTGATCTCCAGTTGTCCGATTCCCACAGACGACGCAAATGAAAATACATAATTTGGTTCCTCTAATCTCACAAACTAATAGAACACCGAGAGCTATAGTGGTTCGGCCAATAATCCAGCCTACATCCACTTCATTTGGCATTACAACTTTAGAGAGCTTTCTCGTGTTTTCTCCCTCTTCTAATCTTGTCTCCCCTTACAAATGAGCCCCCTATCTCTATTTATAGACTTTCTAGGGTGAAGTCTATCTCTTAATCCTTGTACTTGTGTTATCACTTTATTAGAGCAACCTTCTTAATTTTGGCACTTCTCTCCTTGTAAAGCCTTCCGGTCTCATAGTGTAGGATGCGGGATCCGGTCATAGAGCACGGGGCCGGAATACGGGACCCGATCATAGAGTGTGGAGCCGGAATACGGGACCCGGTCATAGAATGCGGGGCCGGAATGCGGGATGTAGTCATAGGGCCTAGGACCCGGATTTGTGCTTGGTGCCCAAAATGGAGCCCGAACAGGGTCCTGAAGAAGGCTTAGGGTCTGGGCCAGGGTCTAAGGTCTGGACCGCTTTGACCTTTTGTCTTCATCACATTCTTGTCCTTCTCAACAGTGAAAGAGATAAGAGAGTCGAGGTGTGTATGTTCCTCGTTTACCAGTCGGGTTTGAAAATATACCAATGTGAAGAGAATGAGAGGAGTGGAAATGTATTGTTCTTAGCAGTTTGGTTGAAAAATTACGTCGATGCAGGGAAAAATGCAGAGAGCTGGAGTTGTATGCTCCTTCTTCGCCAGTTGGGTTGCAAAAAATTTCCATTGTGAAGAGAATGAAGAGAGCTGGAGATGTTTTGTTTACGCTCCATGCCAGTTGCTTTGCAAATCTATAGAGATTGTTGAGAATGAATGGAGGGCTGGGCATATTATTCTTTATTATCCAGTTTGTTTGGTATAACCACCGACGTGAAGAAAAAAATGAAGCTCATCTGTGTTGATCGCTGTGCTCAAGGAAGAAGAGAAAGGATAGAGGTGAAGAGCTAACCGTGGAAAATGAGAGAATATCCTACTGTGGGATTTGTGTATTTCGGCTCCTCTATTTTTCAGGGTCCTCACTGTTGCTTTATACGTAGAGGTCAGGGTCGGGCTAGGGTTTTTGGGTGCTGTTAGTGGGATCTGGTGAACTGAATGTAAATAAGAGTACCGATGACAATTGAGTTCCGGCCACATTTGGAATGAAGATAAAGGTCGGAGCGGCCTTGTGTTTGGGCGAAAGTAACGGGCCGAACACATCCAACATGCAAAATGCTAGTTTCAAAAATAGACAAGAAAATCCTGTGTGGATTCAAGCCTCGGTAATTTGAACAAATGGAGATGCCTTTACCAAGATATCACTACTATGTTCTTGTGGAGAATACATGCGATAGAATAATCAAAATAATAATAATATAATAACAACAATTATAAAGTAATGATAAATAATAATACATACATAAAATGATGAAATAGTGCAATACAATGGTGATAAAATACAAGTGGATGCAATAAAAATAGAAGTTCAATTACATATGTACGAGTAACGGTAAATAAGATAAAATAAACAAGTAACAAAATAGCATGAACCAAAATAAACGAATAGGTAAATAAATAAGCGAATAAAACCGAATTGACTAACATGGATGAATCAAAAATAAAATGGTTAAATAAGTAAATAACGTAAAGAGACGGGTTTGAAAAACGAATGCTTTGAAAATTGATATAAAAAGCTTATCAGAAAATGGAAGTTTCATTTTGGTATGCACATGAATAAGTTTTGAAAAAAGAAAGGCGACGGATTGTTATTATTGTTATTTTTTGTATGGGGTGAGAATTTTTGGTGTCTACAGATGGCTCCCCTTGATTCAATTTCGCAAGCCCTTGCAGAATTGGATCAAGGTTGAGAGGGCGCCAAAAATTCTCACTACGGCTCTGTGGTGCAACGGGATGCGACCGTGAGGAAGATGATGCATGAATGCAATGGGAAGTTATATGATAGCTGAATGCACGAGGACTTATTACGAGCCTCAACTGGACCTCTTGACATCTAGTCCTAGAACTTATGAAGAGCCTAGAATGCTAACAATAGATTGGTTTGGGGTGCACGAGGACTTAGGAGAGCCTCAACTGGACCTCTTGACATCCAGTCCTCGGGCTTATGACAAGCCTAGAATGCAATAGAAAGTACGAGGACTTAGGAGAGCCTCAACTAGACCTCTTGACATCTAGCTATAGGACTTATGACGAGCCTATAATACTTTTGAATGTGTATGGTACTAGTAACGTAATAGCTGCCTAGCAGGTGGGTGTGAAACGATCTTGCACCAGTAGCGTAATAGCTGCCTAGTGAAGGAAAAACCAACGGGACCGCACTAGTAGCGTAATAGCTGCCTAGTGGGTTATGAAATGAATGATCTCGCACTAGTAGCGTAATAGCTGCCTAGTGGAGGAAAAACGGCGGGACCGCACTAGTAGCGTAATAGCTGCCTAGTGGGTTATGAAATGAACGATCTCGCACTAGTAGCGTAATAGCTGCCTAGTGGAGGAAAAAAATGGCGGGACCACACTAGTAGCGTAATAGCTGCCTAGCGGGTGTGAAATGAAAGGCGACCGTACTAGTAGCGCAATAGCTGTCTTGCGTGTGTAAAATGAAAAGTCGACCTCACTAGTAGCGCAATAGCTGTCTAGCGGGTGTAAAACGAAAAGTCGACCGCACTAGTAGCGCAATAGCTGTCTAGCGGGTGTAAAACGAAAAGTTGACCGCACTAGTAGCGCAATAGCTGCCTAGCGGGTGTAAAACGAAAAGTCGACCGCACTAGTAGCGCAATAGCTGCCTAGAGGGTGTAAAACAAAAAGTCGACCCACTAGTAGCGCAATAGCTGTCTAGCGGGTGTAAAACGAAAAGTTGACCGCACTAGTAGCGCAATAGCTGTCTAGCGGGTGTAAAACGAAAAGTCGACCGCACTAGTAGCGCAATAGCTGTCTAGCGGGTGTAAAACAAAAAGTCGACCGCACTAGTAGCGCAATAGCTGCCTAGCGGGTGTAAAATGAAAAGTCGACCGCACTAGTAGCGCAATAGCTAACTAGCGGGTGTAAAACGAAAACGCGAATCAAATAGTAATGGAGTTTTGCGAGTGAAAGGTCACCTGAGTGGAATGAAGAGTATATTTCAAACTTGACTGAAACAGTTGATCGAATTATGTGATTAAATTTGTGGTACCCTTGAGAGGATTCCCATATGCAAGTGTAATGAGATATGATAGGTTAACAAATGCATTAATTGAATCGAAGCTCCCTATTTGCGGATGTAGATTCTTTGTGAGCTGATGGCTTCGAGGTTGCTTCAAAAGCTTTGAGATGACTCTGTGTGTGTTGATGGCTCCAGATTGCATCGATGGCTCTGCCCGCACTGATGGCTCTAATATGCAGTGGTTGCTCCGGGTTACGCCGATGGCTCTGGTATGCACTGATGGCTCTAGTGTGGCTCTGATATGCAGTGGTTGGTGGGTTTTGATATGATAGTGACCTTGAGAATGGTCGATGGTCTTGATGCGGTTGTTGAAGTTCGAGGTGACTGATCGGTTGGCTCCATCTGATGGATTTTCTGTGGGTGAACTTGTTATCATTCTGAATTGCCAAACATGGTTGGATGTCTTCGGTGTAGTTCTGATCATGGCTCTGGGATGGCTTCGTCATGATTCGTGTCCCCATTGTGAGTAACGGCTCTGGATGGTTGGTGGGTTTTTATTTGAGTGAAGATTATCGAGATGGTTGGTGGGATTCGATTTGGATTGGATTTTGAGTCGAATGGTGGGTTCATGTGATTAGTGAATTTTGAAGTGATTGATGTTTTTTGTAGTAATGAATGGCTTCGGTGTGGCTCCGGAATAACATCAATGTGACTCCGAGGGGAAGAAGGGGGAGTTTTTTTCTTTAAGGTGGTCGCACCCTGGACGGGCTGCCTATGTACTCAATTCCATATCGAGATCAGACCATACGTAGTTCGATGCTCTGTGAGCAAGGTCTTGGTGACGAAATGGCTCCGACAGGGATTTGAAGTGGCTTCTGTATTGTTCTCGAACTGTTGGGATGGCTCCCGTGTAGCTCTGGAGATGGTTTCAATATTTGAGGATGGCTCCTATATGGCTCCAGCTTGGCTTTGGGAGTGATGTCGATGAGGCTCAAGCATGACACTGGATGGCTCCGGGGTGGTTTCCGTATGGCTCTCGAAGGGCTCTTGTATGATTTCGATATGGCCTCGGGATGGCTCCAGGTTTGACTTCTTTTGATCGGGAGTTGTGCTTCAATAATTGCAACTGTAGTCGACTTTCAGCGAGACTAGGCAAAATCCTTGTCAGTCGGATGAGGAAGATGGGTTTATGATGCATACAGATATTAAATGCCAGATACGATGCAAGATGCATATGCGGTTTGAAGGGAGAGTATGGTCCTATCTCTATTAATATGATGTTTACGAATATAAGACATCTCTAGTTCGATCTTGAGTGATTGTTGAACTGGAATGCGTGAATCACTTTCCTCTCATGGAGGGATGTGGGTCAATCTCTCGTGAGTATGGCCGTGTGTGCTAATATCGTGATGATACTCTTGATGTTCAAAGCAGTATTTTCCTGAGAATTTCTTTTCGAGGTTATGAACTTTCCGTTCCTCACAAATTCCTCACCTGCAATGGGGTAGGCTGATTATGATTTGGTAGTTTAATCGGAGAGTCACTCGCACTCTAAAGACCTTGTGAAATTAGGTCACACTCATTCGCTCACGGTCCTCTTTGGTATGATGGGACATGTTGATAACAGGTACGAAGCTTATGATTCATGTTTCAGATCCGGTACTTTCAGTTAACGCTCATTAACTTATGAGTCAGAGGTCTTTTATTGGGTTATAACGGGGCTGAGGGGTATGATGTATGTCACATGGGACTGGAGGATTTATTTGGGAATTGTGGAGCTTTTGTGCAATAGAGGATATATTTCGCCTTCACCATGGGTGGAATGATTAGACAGACGATCTTTGAGAATCTTTTGTTGGTTTCGATGGGACATCATTGGTCCTTTTGCTTATTCTCTTCTTCTTCTTCAGTGTATGATTTTCTCATTCTTCTCCTTCCTTTTCGGTGTATGATTTTTGCTTCCTTACTTCCTGCTTTTGGAATCGCATTGGCTCATCGACTTTCTTAGACATTTTCTGCTAACTCTTTTGGCTTTCGATTTTGCTTTCAGCTTTAGAGTTTCATTGACTCGCTGGTCATCTCAAACATTCTATTTGCTTCTTTTGTGAAAGATGGTGGGGAGAGACCATGGCTCTAGCTCCTTTGAGATCCTCTATTGCAAGGGCAAGTAAGTATATGTACGTGGGTTGGCATGTTGTGGAGTTCACAGAAAAGGTTTATCATGAAAGGCTTAGTGGGGTTCACTAAGGGATTATGTACAGGGCAATTAAAGCTTTTTGGTTTTGTGGAGATTTTTATTCCTAAGTGCCTCGTCATTCTCATTAGTCAATGATTGTTTTCTTACTATTCTCATATCTTTGCATGAATCACAGTTCATATCTTGTTTATCGACATTGATCTCACTATGAATTGTGCCTCTCCATGTGCTGAAGGAATGCACATGTCACTCGTGGTTTTACCTCTATGGACTCGCTCTATCTTCCCTCATCGCTCAGTGGATTGTCCAAAACACTCAACTGAAATTCAAGAGAAAATACCGCTCTTCGCACGCTACTCACTTAGTTTGTGGTGCTGATTTTAGTTGAACCCATGTGTGAAATGACGGGTCGAGAGTTTAGTGGTTCAGGCATTCTGTTCAATCAATCGCTCAAGATTTTCCCCAAAGACGTCGTTTCGATACGTGAGTATGCAAATGTAACTATCTACCATGCAATATATTGTGGTAATATGGAATTACTACATATAAGATGCATGAAGTGATGGTGATGATGACAATGCTGACTTTGGATTTGACTGAATGTTTTTTTTTTTTTTGTTTTGTTTTGGATGCAATGCATGAGTGGTAAGGCAACACCTAGTCTCGCTTGAGTCGGTTTCAACTGATGGTCCCTGGAGCTCTATCCCGTCATTGTAAGCCCTGAAGATTGTCTAGTTGTTGGGTGCGATTTGAGAGAAGCCGTTTCAGAATGTTATTCGGCTGATAATTGGCTTCTGGAGTTTTGGGCTTTAGGGAGTGACAACTCCCGCATGGTGGCCCCACGATGTGACAGTGACTGCATTTTTGGGATTTTTTGGGTGTGTGATTGTCTTTGGATTTTTGGATGTATGATTTTTTTGTGGATTTTTGGATGTATGATTTTTTTTTATTTTTGTATGTACGCATTTTTTTGGATTTTTTTTAATATGATTTTTTAGGGATTTGCTTTTTTGTGGTTGTTGGTCTCTATGTACATGGTATGCCGAATGGGAAGATGCTTGAATCCTTGGTATTTCTTGCTATCACTTCGAGGGTCACGTTTTCACTCGTGGGCAAACACGGTTAATCACCTGCAAACACAGTATTATAACAGAAAAAGAATATGACAAATGTGAATGTTAGCATGCTTTGAAAAAATGGGATGAATGCTTGTGTGTGATGTGTTGGGAATTCAACATGTGATTATGCAATTTTTCTGAGGTGAGCGTGATTCATGCATGATTAATGAATGTGAACTGATCGGAAATGGAAAGAAGCAAATCGTATGTGCTAAAAGAAATCAAGTTTTAGAAAAACGTTTTTGAAAACACGTGTTTTCAAAGTGGTGGATTCTCTCGGTAGGAATTTTGATGCTCGGTCATTCGCGAATAAAGTAGGGAGTGGGGAACCTTATACACATTGATCTAAATAAATTCAGAGGGAATGAACCTATACATGCAGTTTATTTAGAAATGGACAAGAGAGAAAAGAATCATAGGGAACAACCTATACATCAATTCTAAAAAGTCATTAAAGGGGGGATTTGAGATAAACTTCTTCTGAACTCTTTTACTTCATCTTCGAGCTTCTGACTGACTGCTTGTTCATGTGCGGGCTCTTGATTGGTCGTTCGCTCATCTTCGGGTTCGGGCAGCAAGGTGACACTATGATCAAGAGAAACTGGTTGGTGATCTTTTGACCCTCAGCAGCTTCAGACTCGAACGGTCGTTACTGGTCTTCATGTTGCTCGACTCGAGTTGGTGCTCCTCTGATTTTCGGTTTGAACTGTTGTTGTTGATCTTCATGCGCTTCATCTGCCCCGACGTGGAAAATGAGGAGCGTTTTTTTTTAAAGAAAAGGTGAATGATCGAGCACAAAATCTTTGTGAAAATCCACCACTTTCGTGAAAACGCGAAATGACTAGTGCGCTCCACGGTAATAACAGCTGCTCTTGAAGGTGGGTTGAACTTCAAAAATAGCGGGTCACAACATGGGGACTAAATCATTTTATTTTGAAATACATTTGTGGAAATCAGCTTGAAAACTGTTTTCAAAAACAAGTTTTAGATAATATCCGTGAAAAAAGTTGTTTGAAATTCATTTGTAAAAAGTAGGTATGTGAAACCTGTTTTTGAAAATAGTTTTTGAAATAACATACGTGAGAAATATTGATTGAAAATCATTTGTAAGTAGTAGATTTTTGAAATCAGTTTGACAAAGTTTGTTTTCTGGAAGACTTTGATTGAAATCGATTTTGAAAACTACTTTGGAAATAACAATTTTGAAATCAATATTTTTTGAAATCATTCGAGATAAACGGCTTTGAAGGTATTTTTCATTGGAGTGTTTGACATGATTCATTTCCTGATTTTTGCTAATTTTTGAAACGTGATCACACATAGTTGTAAGCGCAAAATGAGAATCGTGGCTGAATTTATGTGGAGCTGAGTGTGAATGATTGGGATAATCACCTTCCAGGTCAATCAGTGCTCCCATACCACCAGGGGAACCGTCGTCCCTTCACTGTTCATCTCTCGGGTTTTATCTCTGTTATGCCTTGTGGGACACATCATCAAGAAAGTCCGAAGTGCTTAAGTTCGAAAGGTCAGGATACCCGAAGTAATACAGTCACACGAGCCACGGCCGGGGATTATCACAACATACTCACTTTTGGGAAACTTGGGGAAGTACTGCATGGGAACAGGTCTCCCCTCGTCTACACGATAAGGTGTGTCTAAAGTTCAAATTATTCGCTGACTACGCTGTTCATGTATGGGTATCCGTAAATACGGGATCCGCTATGAATTTGTAGCGTGACATTGGGCTCTAAAGACACCCGTGGTGCAGAGGAATCATGGAGAACTGAGCCCATGCAATCTTCGGGGTAAGGCAAAGGGTGGTTGGACAGGCGGCATACAAGGGGGTGACTACCCATAAAACCCGTCCTAGACACCGGATCAGGCAGTTGGACACTGAAGGCTCAGAGGTCACTATATGCTGGCTTGGACTCGGGGAGGGAAAGTATCTTTGGATCATGAGTCTTCAAGGCGTGGGTCTTGGACCGTACCGCCTCGTGGGTTAACTCCTTCTAGGAACGACCCAACTCAAGGAGAATCAACTGTGGATCAGTTGGGATCTCGTGACATGTGGACAAAATGGGTGACACAGAGGAATGCATGTCCTAAGCTTCCCAATGCACCCCCCATCAGGACTATTCCTATCAGTTCAATATCACAAACAAGAAAGCGGTAAATAAATGCGCATGTAAGGATAAGGAAGAAGTGGACCCCTAATGGGCCCACCTACGTGGAATCCCTGCAGGTTAGTCTAGCATAATCACACAATTATGTAGCATATACGGCAAACAAGGCTGATTATGAACTCTCCACTCATATCCTAGCTATCCTCACCAAACACACTCTAAGTGTGGAGTAGAGTAATCCTATGGCTTTAGAACGAATCTCTTGAAGATTTTGAAAGAAGTTGGGGAATCCTGACAATCTTGAATGGAGTTCAGTCTTCCTTGAGTTTGAGAAAAACTTACTCAAGTTTTCCCCAGCAGAGTCGCCATTCTGTGGAGGGTGATTTTTGGTATGAGGGGGGGTCTATGCAAATATGGTCTGACTGAAAAGCCAAGATCCTAGAAATATGCCATTCTGTGGAGGGTGAAAACCCGTTATTCAGGCATCCCTCAAATACCTACTAAATCATCCGTCTTTCCCAGAAAGCATAAAGGGGAGTGCAAGTGTGCACTACACCCGCTCTCGATGGGCTCCACGCGGACTTATGCCCTAAGGGCGGAAATTGACTAGAGTCGCCACCTAGTTTGACCTATGGAACTAGGAAGGGAGGATAAGGGTTCTAAGAACCGTTAATTGACTCTGATGATTTGTTTCCTATGGATAGGACTTACCTGATCATACTAGAGATTCTGTGTGGGTTCGCACTGGGTTACACCCCTTAGAAGTGGCAACAACCACGACTTTGGATTGGTGCCCGAGGAAACCTCGGTCTCCAATTGTCAAGATTGCCTTCTTTCAAAACCTTATTTAGAGAGATTCAATTTAAAGCCAAGGATAGGATTAGGACAGGAGGAGAGAAAACGAGTGGATGAGGCGAGCTTTTCTGCCAAGCTAGCGCCAAGAAGAAGAATTGATGAATTCGAATGGGTACAGAATGAAAGATTACGAGACTGGTTTTGAGAGTTGCAGAAGTCGAGGGTTTGTGAGAGTTAGCGGGGGTTTGACTGTTTTGAGAGAAAGGACACCTGAGAGTGGGAAAAGGGTTTTTTTATTAGAATAGGGTCGCACCCTATGTGGGCTGCCTACGTACTCAACTCCCTGTTGAGATCAGACCTTACGTAGTTCACGAGTTTTGGGGTTTTAGAAGTTTGAGGTTTTGAAGGGTTTTGAGGGGTGAGATTCAGAGGAGTCTGGAGTTTTGAGAAGTTTCGGGTTTGAGATGTTAGTCTGTGAGACGCTCTGGTCTGTGAGACGTTTGAAACCTTGAGATGTCGAAGTCTGTGAGACGCTCGGGTCTGTGAGACAGTCGAATCGTTGGAATGATAAAGTCTGTGAGACGCTCGGGTCTGTGAGACATTTAGAGTGTATGCGAAATTGGAATGGAATTGAAATTGAATTGAAATCGGGGTTGAATGAATATTGATTTGAATTGGAATTGAAATGAATTTGGATTTGAATGAGTTTGGAATTGAGATGAATTTTGGATGAGTTTGGAATTGAGATGAATTTGAATGAGTTTGGAATTGAGATGAATTTTGGATGAGTTTGGAATTGAGATGAATTTTGAATTGGTTTGGAATTGTGATGAATTGAAATTGTATGCCCAATTTGAACTAGTGGGCCAAGTTTGGGCCTTGGAAAAGTGGCTGAAACGGGCTTTGACATTTAGGCCGAAATGGGCCTTGAAATATGGGCTGGGTTGGGCCAGAATGGACCTTGAAATGTGGGCCGAAATGGGCCTTGAAAATTGGGTCGAAGTGGGCCTTGGAGAATGGGCTTCATTTTTTAAACCCGATATGGGCTTGAGATTTGGACCGAATTGGGCCTTGTGATTTGGGTTCGATTTAGGATTTGAGAATTGGGCCAAGTTGGGCTTTTTTTGGTTTGTTCCCCGAATTGGGCTTCAATTGAATTTGATTATTGGGCCTCAAACCTAAACGATAGTTGGGTCTCAAATTGGATGATTTGAAGTTGGAATTGGCATTTAATTGGAATGAATTTTGGATTTTGTATGAAGAGTGAGTATGAGAGGGATTGATTTTGAATTGAGTTTGAAGAGTGTGTATGAAAGGGATTGATCTTGAAAAGTGTATGAAGAATGTGTATGAGAGGGATTGGATTTGAAGAATGTATGGAAGTGTTTAACGTTACAGTATGAAAACAATTGATTTTGAAAAGTGTGATTTTTTAAGTCTTAGCTCTTAATAAACAAGGATGATTTGGAAAGTGCTATAAAGAGAAGGGCATCTCCACTGACCAAACTCTACGGCCCATTTGAGTGAAGAACATCCCCGAACCTAGAAGCTTCTCTAAACTGGACTCGAAGTGTCCAGAAAAAGTGGGCAAATCTAAAGGCTATTCTATGGCCACCTGTAATGCTGATTGAACAATCGAAGCGGGAAACGACAAAAGCGAAACAGATGCCAAGCAGAACAACCATACGAAATTTGTAGTACACATGTTAAAACATCAATGAGAGTGGCAGGATGAAACAAATTTTTACAATTTAACAGATTGGACTCAAGTGAATCAATTTCTCAAACCGAATCTATGCGCAAAGAGCGAAACATAACAATCCTAGACACGTCAAAACAATGAGAGTAGCATAATGAAACAAGATTTAGCAATTAGATGAATTGGTCCTAAGTGAAGATCAAACTAGAATCATGCTTTGAATCATTTTCTCATATCGAATCTATGCACATAAAGCAAACAACGATGCTAGAAATGTAAACATGTTGTTGGTCATGGTCAAGGAGAAATATAGGTGATAGAAAACCAACCTACGGGGTGGCCTGCCCCCGGTTTGTTTACTTAACCAAATATAAAACAAAGAAGCCCCCGGCCGAATCCATAGTCAAACGTTCATAATCCTGTCTTTGCGAGCCCCAAAACCGACAGCGTGGTCCATTTGCTAAAGCTCCGAGGTAAACTTCGAGTCAAACAAGTTCTGCTCAAGTCTCATCGCTATATGATTTGTCAAACCCGTGAGCGCATATTAAATCCATGGTCCATTGACACGGTCCATCGCTTAGTGTGAGGCCAATTCAATGCTCTGTTTTGCCCAAACCTCGTCAAATTTTGTTTGTACCTCGGACAAAGCAAAAAGCAAGATAGGGAAGTGAGCAAACAGAATCAAATAAACAACATTAATAGATGATTTTCATCCTGTATTGAACTGTACAAAAGGGGAAAAACATAAAGTCATAAACAGTATATACTCCAAGCCAACATAGTGCACCAGGGACAATATTAGTGAGGTAGCTGAATCATAGCTATGAGAAACTGCAAACAGAGTTTCCAAACCTATAAAGAGTCACCGTGAAATGCAAAAGTCTAGCAGCATGGTTAACTTTCAAAATTCAAGGTGAATTGTGAACTAATCTATCCCAGCCCAAATCTCTCGGCAATTTAACTAATACACTAGTGGACAACTCTGATTCAACAAGAAAGAAAATCTCGTATAATACACAAGTATGCAACAGGGTCAAATATGCGAAGCAACATTATTTCACGTGAGGCAAGTGATGAGACAAGATCGCCAACAAAAAACATAAAATAAAAGAAGAAGAAGAGAGAGCTCGGTCTGAATCTCTGAGCCCTTAAGTCTCTAAGGAACAAACATTGCAAGTCAATTTCTACAGTGGGGGTGAGTTCAAGTAGACGGTTAAACCATTACAAAGTTGTAAACTAAACATGACGCATCACATACCATATGTTCAATGGAGGCCAGGATCACCAATATGTCGAAACAGAAACTAAACGTCGGTGAAGAGGTAGAGTAGGAGTGTTCCTTTGTTCGCCAGTTCGGGTAGAAAAATAATGTGACCAGAAAGAGGTGGTAGTGTGTATACTCCTTGTTCGTTTAGTTGGGTTACAAAACACCATTGGTAATGAAAATGAAGAAGGGGTAGCACTGGTGTTCCATATTGCCTGTTTGGTCTGCAAATTACCGTGAACAGAGAGAATAGAAGAGGTGTAGAGTTCTTTGTTTGCCAGTTGAGGTTTCAATATACCGTGAGTGAAGACAGTGAAAGAGATAAGAGAGTCGAGGTGTGTATGTTCCTCGTTTACCCGTCGGGTTTGAAAATATACCAATGTGAAGAGAATGAGAGGAGTGGAAATGTATTGTTCTTAGCAGTTTGGTTGAAAAATTACGTCGATGCAGGAAAAAATGCAGAGAGCTGGAGTTGTATGCTCCTTCTTCGCCAGTTGGGTTGCAAAAAATTTCCATTGTGAAGAGAATGAAGAGAGCTGGAGATGTTTTGTTTACGCTCCATGCCAATTGCTTTGCAATTCTACAGAGATTGTTGAGAATGAATGGAGGACTGAGCATATTATTTTTTATTCTCCAGTTTGTTTGGTATAACCACCGACGTGAAGGAAAAAAATGAAGCTCATCTGTGTTTTTTTTATATAAACTTGTCGTACTTCATATATATAAGATCCAAACATAGACGCCGAACTTACATCAAAGTCAAAAGATTACACACATTACCGCTATTAATGTTAGTGCATAAATCGAAATTCAGGTCACAAGCCTGATAAACAGCCGCAGGGATGTGATCCCTTTTCCAAATTTTCCATTCAACAGATGGATTAAAAATTTTGGTAACTAAGAAAGCAGGAAATTGTTTAAATTCAGAATTACAAGAGTGCAGCTTGGTGAGGTTCATTCTTTGGAATCCGGTTGCTAGTTTCTGGAATTGGCTACCTCTTTCCCGGTTGTTGTTGAGAATGTCGTTGCAGATCTTGTAGGATTCTTGATTGTTGATGATGATGTGGATTTTGGAGAATCCTTCTTCTGTAGCCAGCTCAATTCCTTTTCCATTGCTTGAATCTCCATCTCATGATCTTGTGTTTTCGTGAAAGTCTGGATGTTGAAGGCCACTCTTGGCTTGTGAACATAATCAATGAGAGTCCCTCCCGAGACTGTTGAGGCTCCTTTGTGTCTGTTTAAAGAAGTTACAAGTAAAATTTCATCTTGTAATAACACCATATTAGCATCATTCATAATCTGTTGAGTTTTCCTCATCATTTTAGAGTGATACATAGCAGAAAATTGTAAATTGGATTCAATACAATGCATAACCGCCAATTCAGGGTTGTGTTTGGCTTTGTTTTTCACATCATAAATAGCCCAAATCGTATTGGCTATCTTAGAGAGTTTCAGCTTAGACCATCTTTGGGCTTTGTGAATCAGCCAATCTTGGATAGCTCCTCTTCTGTAACCTGGAATATCATCAAGGTTCACTAGTTTGTCCCAGAATTGACTGCTAGTCCAGCAGAGGAAAATGGCATGGGTGTCCGTATCTATGTTACCACAGAAGTGACACTTTCCTTTTCCCCCAATTCTTTCTGCTATATTAGCCATACATGGGAGCTTGTTATTTAGGAATTTCCACAGCAGAAGTTTGACCCTAGGAGGGCACAAAATGTCAGAGATCCTTGAGATAAAATCCCTGGGGCCTCGGTTGGTATTGGAGCAGTTGATCTCCTTCTTGTTGTCTTGTAGCAGCATGTAACCTTGTCTTACTGAATACTCTTTATCCTTGGAGTAATACCAGATCCATTCATCTTCCTTCTGAGCATTGAATCTGCTCTCGAGGATGTCTGTTTTATCTATATCTAGGAAGGTTCGAATAATTATCTCCCTATTCCAAGACTGTCCATCCTCATTCATCAGGTTTCTGACTTTCAGATTACTCCTTCTGTTTCCAATTGGGGAAATGATCTTAAAATTTCCATCTCTGGGAAGCCAAGGAGAGTTCCAAATGTTTGTATCTTTTCCATTTCCTATCTCCTTTCTGAGCCCAGATCTGATGAGAGGCATGCTTGATAAAATGGATTTCCAGATGGGGTTATCTTTCTTGGAAGGAGAAGCTGTAAGGATAGTAGAAGAGGGGTAATGAAATACCCCTAATTTTTAAAATATAATTAAATGATCTATTAATGATCTAAGATGATTATTAAACATCTAAATATTATTGGGGAACAATCTAAAAGATCTCAACAAGGCAAAACACGCCTTAAGATCGGTAAAGCCAAAAATGTGCTTTAAGACACCATGAAGATTGTATGACCTCAAATAGGATCCAAAGTGGATTCCTAAGTATTATAATGAAGTAAGGAACACAACAAAACCGTTCTCAAGGAGAACTAAGCTCAGGAACACCCTGTGACACAAAAATGTGCGCTAAAACTCCTTAAAGCACGTTTTTGTGAGATTGCCTTTTAAATTGATTTTTAATGGGCTTAAAAATTATAATTATCCTTATAAATGATATATAATCATATTATATCATATTAGGAATTTAATTCCAGAAATTTACGAATTTTTACAAATTTAATATTAAAATATTAATAAAACCCTAAAGTGGGGCCCGCATGAGTCAAATTGACCAAGTATGGTCAATGGTCAATTAATTGACCCACTTGGACCATGGAAATCGGCTGGCAATAAGAGAGGAGGCAGCATAAGTCCTTGATTGACAATAATTGCTACCTAATACTTTACTTTTTGAAAATTAAGTTACTTTTTACATTATTTCAAACCTTACCTATCTTCTCCTTCCTTCCTTGTCCGATTCTCCTCTGCCCAGCCGAGCTCTCCCTTCCTTTGAAGCTCTCAAAGCTTGTTCTTGAACATGGAAGGCAAACCTAGCTCCTAAGTCCTTAAGGTAAGTGTTTTAATGTCATTTTTAGCCCTTTTTCTTCATCTCTTCACTACCAACACCTAGATTTCGTGGCTCAACAATTCCTATGGCTTATTCTCAGTGTTCTAAGGTTAGAACAAGAGCTAAACTCGGTTGAGACCAGTAGAGAGGACCAAGGTTGTTCAAATCTACATTTTAAGGTAAAAACATACCTTAAGCTTCTCAATCTTCCATGCGGTTTTCTTCCTTCAATTTTTATGAGTTTATACACTCATAATCTTCATATTTACATACTCATTCAGTTGGTTAGCCATTTGGAGCAAGGGTGACCAAGATCCAAGAGAAATACTCTCTTTTAAGGCATTTTTCCAAGGTAAAACCTAATAACAAGGTAGCATTTTGAGATCTAACTATTTCCTATGTCAATGTGGTGGATCTAACACCTTGTGGTGTGTTTGGTTCAGGTCGAAACCACTTAGAACTTCCCTTGCATTTTTAAGATGATTTTTGCCTTAAATCTTACATTAATTATTCCTTATGGTTAAGCTCAAGCTTGGAGTGTAACCATATCTTGTTTTTGTGTATTAAACATGTCTAAACCATGTGGTGATTTTTCCTACAAGTGGCCGAGAGCATACAAGGATAAATCAAGGTATAAACACCTTAAACTTATGATTTTTACAATTTTAAGCATATATATATATATGGCCGAGAGTGAAACTTCATATATAGGTCATATTGACCTAAAAATGGAAAAAACAAATGACTAAGATAAATTAAGCTAGTCATTTAAGGGATTTAATTAACATAATGGTCAAATTATGACATTATGTGGAAAAATAATTAAACCTAAGTGAGGCCGAATATATATGCTATATTTTGAGACATTTATTGTGTAATTATTTTGCAAGTTCAAGGTTGTAATAAGGCCATGTCATTAGGCCATTTAATTTAAGTTTATAAGCTTATTTAGTTTTATTTATGCTTATAATTAAAATTGGGGCCAATTCGTAATTACTAGGAATTTAGAAAGCCGTGGGCTTAATTTAGAGCAATTTAGGGTTTTTAAATGAATTTAATAAAAATTATAACATTTTATAAAGTTTTGGGTCAAATTGTAAAAATAGAAAAGTATAGGTTATATTGGTAATTACCGAAAAGATTGGTTCCCATTTGGTATTAGGGTCAAAGTTGACTATATAGGAGACTTTGACCAAGTTTAGAAAATTTAAGAAATTAAAATACTACCTTATAATAAGATACTTAATAAATTGTAAAAGATTTAAGTCTTGGGGTAGTAATGTAATTACCGAAACTTAAGGGTGCTAAATGGAGTTTAGTAAAGTCCTTAAGTTATTAGAAATTTTTAGAAGTTTATTTGGTTAGATTTGGAGTTCATATGAATTATATAAGTATAATATATGATATTTTATAACATTGTTACAAATAGGTGACAAATGTATAGAAACCGTGAATTAAAAGAAGTGTAAGGTTAGGAATAATATTTATAACCTTTTGGTATAGTTTGGTAATTTTTGGAATTATATATGAGGTTTTATAAAGATATATGTATAATATAGTTTAATGGAATTAGGAAACTATGTATTATAAATTGGGATTGAATTGTGATTTTATAGAAGTTTAGTGGTTATAAGTAAAAGCCGAAAATATTAAGGGCTGTTTGGTATTTTAAAACAATTTACAACTATAGGTTATAATTGTTTTAATGACTTAAATGTCATAAGATATGTTATAACTAGAATATGACATTATATTAATTAAGTGGTGGATTTTGTAAATATTTAAGAACATAGGTGCTGTTCGAAATATTAACATTTTTAAATGGAATTTATAACATGGTTTTAATGTTATAATAATTATAACATTTATAATATAGAGGTATTCATTAAAAGGAATGAATATAGATTATAAGACTTACCATATAATAAATAGTTCCATACTACACATATATAAATAAATATATGTAATGGTGTAGAAAATGTGATGTGGTTCAATAATTATAAATTATCATAATTAAAATGATAATAGATAAGGAGAAAAGAATTATAAACATTAGATATGGAAATTCTAATGTTAAGAGTATTCATGGGATAATGGAGATTTTAAATATTAAAAGTATAGTACCACATTAAAAAAAAAGGAGACAAGCCTTAGAAAAATAAATACTAAGGTGAGATGTATAGTGCATGACAAAGAACCATACATGCAATAAAGAAACAAACTATACGACCTACAAACATTAAGTTACATGCGATAACAAGTTTAACAATAACTATACCAATATGCAAACAAGACTACGCATGTAATATAACACTCTCTCCCGATCTCGAGTTAAACCTAAAACCCGACAAACATTGATAGTTAATAACGGGGGGTTAACCGGGAGGTGTTAGTGACGGTACGGGGTACGCGTAGAATTGTGTTGTTATACGGTATGCTAATCAGTAGCATTATGTATTGTTTAGATTGTTAGAGACTACACAAGGAGCATAGGATCTTGCTGATTCACTCCACCGTAATACATCAGGTGAACAATATGTTGTTAGTGTCTCTGATTGTCTCTGAGGGCTTCCTCAGTTCAGACTTCTGTGTGATCTGTGATAAGATTGTTTGTCTGAGTGGTAAATTAATTATGCATGAACTGTATATATAGCTACTTATTATTACTGTTGTTGAGTTAACAGTATCGGTTCGTATATATGGACCAATATATATAAAACGAACTAGCGGCTATGGTGCTATCTTATATGAAATATAAGGATCGTCAGAAAAATTGTAGCACTAGGATAATAAGATATACATATTATCCGAGACTTTTATACGGAGCATTGGCCTTTCTATACGCCGCTCTCGTATCTAACACTGGATCCCGAGTTTACAGACTCCGGATTGGACTAATGACCTTAGTCTGCTGTGTGTGTTAGGAAAATTTGGTAATGCGATGCGATGGATAATTAATTAAATTAAATGAAGGAAAGTAAAGCCAGGATGATGTGGCTCTTGGTGCGCGCTGTGATCACAAAAACGATACCAGGATGTCCGCGTACGGGTCCGCAAGTATCAAGAAAATTTCCCGTGAGCTAGAATGGCTCGTTGGTCGGAGACTCTACCGTTGGATGGCTACTGCCGTGGGTGACCCGCCATAATATATGGGTAACTAGGGACATGTCGTATTAACGAGACATTGTCACTAGGTATAGCTGAACAATTAAAACAATTGAGAATTATACAGTGGCGAATGATATTGGTTTCTATACCATGGACGAGAATTAGTACTTGTTTATCATTCTCGTTGTTTCGCTTGGTTGTTCATTGGTTATACTTGTGGTTATATTATGTATGATGATGGTTGTGTTTATTGTATGGATGTTACTGTTAATTGTTTTACAGTTTTAAATATTAAAACGGTATTGCATGTAATGAACCTCATGCTCTTGACCAAATAATTGAGGGGTCCTTGGGGACATGACGGGGCATGTGATGACATACTCAGCAGGGGCTGATTCCATACCACAAACCATCTTTATTTCAGGTGAATAGCTAGTGGGTCGCAGCGAGGTGACCAGTATGATAGTACGGTTGGTTTAGACTTGGTACGGTGTGATACTCAGGTGGTTTTGGACTCGGGTTGTTTAACCGAGGTGTATTTGGTTTAGATGCTCACGGTCTGTAATAATTGTTGATGTTAGGTTTGTTTTAAGTTGTTTAAGTTCTACTATCTATCTCTTGTGGTCACTGCGGGAATACGTTTCGCAAGTTGATTATCAGGTAATTCGTTATCACTCGTATGGGCAAGTGATAACAGTGACACCATTAGGGCGACAGTTATTATTTTACCGCTGCGAGATATTATTGTGCGCGACTTTTATAGGATTATTAGGAGCCGAATTAGTAGGGGTGTTACAGGTAATAAATAGCTTTTAGGATTCTTGCTACCAGAGTATTTGGGTTTTTGATGAGGTTCCAAATTTGTTTGGCTAAGAGAGCTTGGTTAAAGTCCTTAGTAAATCTGAAACCTAACCCTCCATTTTCTTTTTTATTACAAATCTGCTCCCATTTAGTCCAGTAGAGGGGTCTTTTGGAAGAGTTACCAGCCCACCAGAACTGGGCTATCATAGAGTCTATTTTCTTTGTGATATGGTCTGGGATTCTTAGAATAGACATAGACAGGGTGGGGATAGCCATAAGCACACTAGTAGTTAGAACTGTTCTAGCAGCTTGGGACATGGGCCTATTCCAATTGTGAATTCTCTTCCTGATTGCATCTAGAATGTAGCCGTAGGCTTCATTCTTATTTCTGCCAATTTTTGTAGGGAGGCCCAGGTATTTTTTGAAATGGGTAACCACTTGGACGTTCAAAACATTTGCCATTTGAGTTTTGGCCTGCAGGTTTACTTTTTTGCTGAAGATGATTTCTGATTTTTGGTGGTTTATTTCGTGCCCAGAGGCTTTTAGGAAACTGAAGAGGATATTGGCCAGATGGTTAACATTTTGAGGAGTTGCAATTCCATAGAGTATCATATCATCTGCAAAAGATAAATGGGAGATGGGAGGGGTGGCATTGTTGACACTAATACCTTAGTAGAGATTATCATACATAGCTTGGTTGATGGCTCTGGAAAGAGCTTCCTGAGCTAGGATGAAGATGAAGGGGGACAGGGGGTCACCTTGGCGAATCCCCCTTTGTTGAATGAAAGGTTTGCCTGGGTTTCCATTGATAATGACTGATCCTTTGACTGAGGAGATACAATTCATGACTGGGACTCTCCAATGATCAGGGAATCCCATGGCCTTGAGCAGATCATTCAAAAAAGGCCACTCCAATCTATCATATGCTTTGCTTAGGTCAATCTTACAAGCAAACAGAGGTTTTTTTGTGGCTTGGGACTTAGAGATTCTATGGTATAATTCTCCTGCCAGAATAATGTTGTCAGAAATGAGTCTTTTTTGACAAAACCTGATTGATTTTCAGAGATGATATCAGGGAGGATATTTTGCAATCTATTGGCAAGGACTTTTGTGATAATTTTGTAAGTAAAGTTGCACAGGGCTATCGGTCTGAAATTATTAAGATGGGTGGCCCCCGGGATCTTTGGAATGAGGGTAATGTAGTAGTCATTGAGAGAGGGTGGAATAGGTTGACCATTGAGGATTTTTAAGGTGAGCTGGATGATTTGGTTTCCAATGATACTCCAGAAATGCTTGTAGAACTTTCCATTAAAGCCATCAGGACCAGGAGCTTTATCCGATCCTAGGTTTTTCACAGCTAGGAGAATTTCATCTTGGTTATACTCTAAGGCTAAGGAAGCCTTCTGATCCTCATTGAGAATGTTACCCACTAGCTTACAAAAGGGTTCAGAACTGTCCAAGCTTGTGGCCTTAAACAGATTCTGAAAGTGATTGGTGGCAGTATTATCAATCTCCTCCCAAGAATACACCATATTCCCATTGTCTTGCTCCAATCCAAAGATGGTATTTTTCTTTTTATTGGCTGAGGCTTTGGAGTGAAAATAAGCTGAATTTTTGTCACCTTCTTTTAGCCATTTGTCCCTGGCTCTTTGCTTCCACCATAACTCCTCTTTATAATGTAGCATCTCAATCTCAGATAGGAGTCTTTTCCTATTTGAGATGCTTCCAGTGGTCTGTCTTACAAGATTAATCTGTGGAGCTCTTTGGTTTTGCTCTTGATTTTATTCCTGACTTTATGAATGTTCCACCCATTCCAAGCTTGGAGTTTCTTTCTACAAGTGTTGATGTTGTCCAAGAGGTTATGCTTATTAGGACCCCAGCAATCTGTAACAATATTATTGCACTTTTCCTCCATTAACCACATGTCTTCAAATCTAAAAATGTGACCGGGTTTTTTGTGGGACCCTAGAAGCTTAATAAGGATAGGACAGTGGTCAGAGTGCTCTCTAGGAAGATGTTGGACAGACAGGAGAGGAAAGAGGCTTTGGGCATCTGAGGAGATAAACACTCTATCTAGCCTACTAACAGAAAGGTAAGGTTCAGGTTGGCAGTTGGTAAATGTGAAAGGGTGGCCTATGAAACCCACATCAATAAGCCCCGTATCCCTAATTACTTTCCTAAAAGGAGCCATAAGAGAATCACTCCTAAGTCTACCACCTTCTTTTTCATACTCAAACATTATTTGATTGAAATCCCCTGCTATGATCCAGGGGATCCTAACTTGATGCCTAAGCGCACGAATCAATTTCCAGGAAAGATACTTTAGATTCCAATTAGCCCACCCATAAAACCCCGTAAAGTGAAAAATATTCATACCTGGGAGGGTGACTTCCACCGCAATGTGTTGGGAAGATGAGTTGATTAAAGAGAGAAGAACCTCTTTTTTCCAGAGAAAGGCAAGGCCCCCGCTTCTTCCTTTGCTAGCAACACTATATCCATTATACAAACCCCACTTGCTCAAAATATGATCCATTGCAGCAGAGGATATATGGGTCTCCATTAAGAAAACTATCTCAGGTTTGTGAGTTTTAAGTAAACCCGACACCCAAGAAACTGCCTGGGGTAGACCCAAACCCTGGCAGTTGAGGGTTATGCAACTCATTTTGGGTGGCAGCCTTGCTGACTAGCAAGGTCTGCCTTAATATGGATAGTATCTTCAGAATCAGACTCCTCTATTTCATCCCCAACAGAATGAGGTGATCTAATCATCGGAGGTTGGGCTTTCAATACTTTCCTTTTTTTGAACAGGGGTTTGGAGGGGCCTAGAAGGGAAGAGGGAAATAATTTCTGTTTTCCAGGTCTTTGGGCACTAGGATTGGCTTCATTAGATTGGGAAGGGATAATCAAAACATCAGAGGACGGCCTTGTTTTGTCTTCAGCTTCTTGCAAGATTTGACTAATAGTCAGGGGAGGATTTTGGTTAATGGATTCAGGGCTACTGGGTTTGTTTTGAGCATGTAAGCCAAATTCAGACAGGGCAGCATTCCAATCAAAGTTTTGATACACTTGATTATTCTGTGAGGGTTGAGGAGGGTTTTGAGATCTAGGAAAACCAGAGGCTTGGACAGAGATCTGAGGGGTTAAAGTTCCAAGGATAGGGTGATACTGGGAGGGGGGGATTTGTTGTGGTGTCGGCCAGTGAGAAGTGGACTGGGTAATAGAAGGTTGGGAGGTGTTCTGAGTGGGTCGAAAAGGTCTGAAATTAGAAGCTTTAGGAACAAGAGGGATGTTCAGAAACTGAGTGGCTGGATACTGAGAGGGCACTGGGTTGGGTGGAATGGCTCTTAGAGGTGAAGGATACAAAGGTCTTTGAAATGGGGACGGGATAACAGAATTTGGATTGGAGTTAAGGTTGAAATTATGTGGGGAATTCATGGCCAAGGAAAGGTCAATATTGATTCTGGGAGCAGTTTCAGTAGATAAGCCAGTAGTTGGAGAGGCTAAGAGGTAATCATCTCTAATGAGCCCTTCGGCCTTCCATTGTTGAAAAAGTAATTCTTCAGATGCTGGGGACAAGAGGCTAGCATTTTCAGCTCTAATCAAGGGCCGAATTTGTCTGTATCTTTGGGGTTGGTCTTAATCACTTTACATTCATTCATCACATGAGTGAGTTTACCACAGATATAGCAGAAACTAGGGAGATTTTCATAGGAGACCCGGCAAACTCTCTTGGTTTGACGAGTAGTGACTAACAGCACTCTACACAGGGGTTCATCCACAGGAATTTCTATCCTAAATCTGAGAACTCTAGAGGTCATAGGGTTTACCTTGTCTGGGACTTCAATGAATTTCCCTAACCTCTAGGCAAGAAGGATGGCTGATGGTTTGTTGCAGAAGCCAATCGGGAGACCATGAACACCAGCCCAGATCTTGATAGTTCTTGGGTCGTGCTCTGCATAGCTGAGCAAGGGGTTGAGAGGCATCAAGGCTAGCAACCGGTTCTGGAAGTGCCAAGGACCATTCGAGAGAATATGGTTAGCTTCATTTTCACTCGAAAACATGAAGGCGAAGCAGTTGAAGTCGACTTCATTGACGCGAAGGTAGGGTTTAGGCTTCCAAATTTGAGTCATGAAGTTGAGCATTTGTCTGGCATGAATTCGATTTTGGTGTCAGACCTTACCGAAGAGGGATTTTTTGATATCAGGGTGAGAAGGTTCAATAATGAGCGGTTCAGTGTTAGAACTCTCCGATTCAGCAGGGTGGAGTTTGAGGTTATTCCAACTATGGATGATGTTCTCCATTTTTTATTTCGAGTTATCCGAGATGGAGATTTTCAAAGCGAGCAAGAGGGAGTGGAGACGAACAGAGAGATTTCTCAAATCGTAGATCAAAATATATCTAACTCTAATTATTTGTCTCCTATTGCTAATAGTAAGGATTTCTACTGCAAGACTTTGACTATCTAAAGATTTTGCATCAGAGACTTCAAAAACTAGGTCAGAGAATCGAGGGGTAGATCTACCTCCACTATTTGATCCAACCGGTACCAAAATTCCGCCTCTTCCATTCTCTTTCTTGTCGTGCTGTTGTCGACTCTGCTCACCGGCTCCAATTGACTCCAGATTTGACATCCGCCCAGACCGCGTGCTCCGCCCCTCAATCTTCCTCTCACACTCTCTTTCATCACATTGATTACTCTCCTCCTCTCTCGACTCACTCTCTAATTCTTCTGCAGGTCTAGCACAAATCTGTGCAAATAGCTCATTATGAGCTATAATCTTCTTCTCATTGGCCGGGATTTCAACGGGGAAGAAGAACGGGTTGGGGTTTCTTGTAGCGCGTGGGGGCGCGTTCTTAGAAACCTTTTCTCTCTCTCTTTTTTTTGTCATCGTATATTCCAGTGGAAGAGGCAGCTCATCTGTGTTGATCGCTGTGCTCAAGGAAGAAGAGAAAGGACAGAGGTGAAGAGCTAACCGTGGAAAATGAGAGAATATCCTACTGTGGGATTTGTGTATGTCGGCTCCTCTATTTTTCAGGGTCCTCACTGTTGCTTTATACGTAGAGGTCAGGGTGCGGGCTAGGGTTTTTGGGTGCTGTTAGTGGGATCTGGTGAACTGAATGTAAATAAGAGTACCGATGACAATTGGGTTCCGGCCACATTTGGAATGAAGATAAAGGTCAGAGCGGCCTTGTGTTTGGGCGAAAGTAACGGGCCGAACACATCCAGGATGCAAAATGCTAGTTTCAAAATAGACAAGAAAATCTTGTTGGATTCAAGCCTCGGTAATTTGAACAAATGGAGATGCCTTTACCAAGATATCACTACTATGTTCTTGTGGAGAATACATGCGATATATAGAATAATCAGAATTAATAATAATATAATAACAACAATTATAAAGTAATGATAAAATAATACATACATAAATGATGAAATAGTGCTAATACAATGGTGATAAAATACAAGTGGATGCAATAAAAATAGAAGTTCAATTACATATGTACGAGTAACGGTAAATAAGATAAAATAAACAAGTAACAAAATAGCATGAACCAAAATAAACGAATAGGTAAATAAATAAGCGAATAAACCGAATTGACCAACATGGAATGAATCAAAAATAAAATGGTTACATAAGTAAATAACGTAAAGAGACGGGTTTGAAAAACGAATGCTTTGAAAATTGATATAAAAGCTTATCAGAAAATGGAAGTTTCATTTTGGTATGCACATGAATAAGTTTTGAAAAAAGAAAGGGACGGCCCTCTTTTTTATTATTATTATTGTTATTATTTTTTTTATGGTGTGAGAATTTTTGGTGTCTACACTAATGCTACACGTCAAGATAAATACCCAAATTTTTTAAAAAATTAATATGCTGCTCAAATATCCATGCACAAGCACATTTGAACCACACTTTTAAAACCGTAGTCTTCGATTAGCAACTATAATAATACAAAAAAATGAAAAGAAGAAAGTATAAAAAAAACACGAATTACCTCTCCCCTGTCCCATCTAACCCCATTGTTTTATTGAAATCAGGGACTGCCGAAACATGTTGATCTTTGCGAAATTCCAACACAGTACAACCCACCTGGATTATAAGCCATGGTTCATTAAAAAAACAATACAAACAAAACGTCAATACCTTGAGAAGGGAAAACAAGAACAGTCCAAGTTCCTTTCTCACAAGTCGAGCAGCTTGAACTCCAGATTGGTAGCAACTGCATACTAGACATGTTGCAGTGTTTTAATCTGATTGTCTCCTCTCTAGACTGAGGTATTTCCTTCTTCCGTTCGTAACAGACAAAGATAAAACTCCTTCGATGAAGGCTGAGGTGTTAATGGTGCTTGACGCCGCCGGTGGATGGGGCGAAGACAGTGACAGGATGGAAATATGGTGACGACGTCCACAGAGAATGAAAGAGTGAGGGTGCTGGTATACTAGCAATGGTCGGCGTCGTTGAGTTTCAAATCGGCCTGAGATGAGTTTAACTATGCTCTATTGTTGATGATAAGTTTAGGAGGCAAAACAGTATCTTAAAAGTGCCTATACGATAGAGCAACAACAACCGATGACTAAACTTACTTTTCAATATAAGTCAAGACTGAAGAAACTATATGATAGAGCAACAACAACCGATGACTAAAATTGCTAGCTGAGAGGACTCTATGCTGAAAGGGTTCTTATTTGATGGAAGATTTCATGATTTGCACCCATGACAGGGATCACTGTTTGAGAGTTGAGGTCATAGAGTTGGGTTTAAATACTTACAATATCAATTATTGGAAACTGTTGCTCTGAAAAATGATCTTTTTCTCATCTGAATACTTATAAATTGTTAGTAATACATTGATTTTAGTATCGTTTAACTTCCAACATCTTTTATGTAACGGTGAGTTACAAATTGATTTAAATTAAAGTTGAGTTCTTTTTAATATGATACTAATAGTTTCATTTTATTTTTATTGTTTAATATTATTATGATGTACAAATTTAGTATTATGAAAATATAAAAAAAATATCTAACTGCCATGAAAAACCTATTTAATAGGGCAACAAGAAGTCCAAAGGATGATGTGTTTGTGAGGAAGTTGTATACTCCAATCTGTTTAGTGCATTTCATTTTTATTTCTGAACTAAGCATTTAATATTTAGAATAAGGACATTTATTCTGAAGCAACGACATACCTTGTACATTAAGGTTGTTTATATACATGTACAATTTTTTTTTTTTTTCTTCCTTTAATATATTGTTCAGCCTATAATTAAGCAATATACCTATTTCTTTTTTACTTCTAATTTTGCTGCAACCCTATCGACAGGCGTCTACTTTCTTCATAATTATACACTACGATCTGTCTACGATATCTTCATTTTGGAGTTGGAACTAATCATAAATGTATTTTGACACATTAAGATCATCAAAAACAAGAAACCTGAGTCTAACATATTATTTCACAAACTTTGAGGATGGGCCCACTACTTTTGTTATACTACGAGATGGTGGACGACGACTTTCAGGGTGGGTCCAACGACAATTTAACATGCTCTATGAGCATGGAACGTTCTAGTGAATTTTTTGGCCCGACCATTTAGGCTTAAATGGTCGTCTTCAACAATTTCTTTAAGAGAGGTTTCACACAATTCTGAAATTTGCAAATCAGAAAAGACACTCATAATTTGATTCAGATAATGAGAAAGTATAAGCAATATGTATTACTCAAAGTGAATAGAATGTATTGTTGTGTTCTGATATTACATCAGGGAGACTATTTATACATTCCGATTTTGTTACAGATACAAGAATGATACATAACAGAAACATATCCTAATATGTTTTACAATATATAAATTTTAACACTCCCCTCAAGACAAGAGCTGTCTTAAGTCATGTCTTGAAAGCGATATAACCCTACATGTTGTAAAATGTCTCTACAATCTCGGCTAGACAAAGATTTTGTCAAGAAATTTGCTATTTGGTGCTTATTGGAGATATGTTGAACATAAATTAATCCCTCTTGAACCTTTTGACAATCATGATGAATATCTACTTTGATGTGCTTGGTTCTCTATTGATGGACTTGATTCTTGGCAATATAGATGGCTAATGATTGTCATATCTCAGTGGGATGGAATGATGTTCTGGTCTCCAAACTCATTAATTAATCTAGTGAGTCAAGTCAATTCTGTTGAGACCATAGCACGATACTCTACTTTTGGTGAAGATAAAGAAATGCACCCTTGCTTCTTAGACTTCCATGCTATTGGTGAACCACCTATTAGATATAGTAACCAGAAACAGATCTACAAATAATTGGATAACTTGCCAATCACTATCACAATGTGCATATAAGGACAAATATGTTATGAAATGGCTTTTGAAGACCCACAAGAACAAGTCGAAATGTTTATGAGTTCATTTTGCTCATTGCAAATCCTTACCCGCTTGGTGTAATATTCATTGACAGAATCATTGTCTTGCTCCAATTTGTGAAATTGTTGGCGGAGTGCCTAAAGTCTAGTATCGAAGAGTTAGTCGAATCGTTTGTACAGATTCGCTCATATGTCTGCAGTTGAAGAGTAAAGTACATAACAGATCCTCTGATGGAATCCTCCAAAGCAATGAAGAGCCAACCGGTAACCATGCTATTTGTTCGATCCCAGACTAGTTGTTTAGGACCTTCGTAGTTTTCCCTTTTTGTGGTTCTACTAATAAACCTTAACTTGCATTTGGAGAGAAGGCCTACCATGAATTCACGTTTCCAATTTGCGAAGCCATGAATTTGTAGGCCAACTGGATCGAGGGTTGTCAGAGTGATGAGTATATTCGTGTCGGCGACTAATCTTCTCATATTCGCTATCGACTTCAACTGCTGGATCTTCTTTGTGCTCGTCTCTATCTTGAATCTTCTTTTCTTCCGCCATGATTGAAAACGGGTATCAATCGCAAAGATGACCGTGTATTATTGAAAGATTGAGATTTGGCAAAACGTGAGATAGAAGACGTCGATCAATGGGTATGGGTATAGCATATATTCTCTTTATTTTCCCAGGTACGGCTCTGATGCCATGAGAAAGTATAAGCAATATGTATTATGAAAGTGAATAGAATGTATTGTTGTGTTCTGACATTACAGCAGGGAGACTATTTATACACTCCTATTTTGTTACAGGTACAGGAATGATACACAGCAGAACATATCCTAATATGTATTAGACTATATATATATCAACAGATAATTGGTCATATCCATCCAAACTGACAGAGCACCGATACCAACAAACACCAAACCATAAGACAAAAGAAAACAAGTAATGTAACCATCCCCATTGAAGTGTTAATATCCTCCCTCCTGCCTCTCATCAGATAAATGCTTCAGCAGAGCTTCAGTAGACTCTTTTGCAAACCGCTTTTGTCGTAACTGTATATATGGATATCCTATGACTGAAAGGAAACTTGCAGGCTTCGAGAAGGAAAGTATCTCATACCATACCTGTCCCTTTTCATCCATCTCAACAGAAAATCGCTCTTCACCAGCCTAAATAAACAAAACATCATGACAGAGAGGATGGAAAGTGCCCTTCAATAAAGTCCAGCTTCTACTAGCAAGACAAAATTGCAGGGATAACTATAAGCTACTAAATAACCACCAGGATGTCAATCACCATTCATATCCAGTCCAGGAGATTGAAGAACAAACACAACAAACGAAGTTCAACATAGAGGGAAATATTAGAGTATTCTATCACTCAATGAACCTAACATATCTTCTTTTCTCAATTAAATTTTTAGCAAACAGCAAGCGGGAATCAAGAAGGAAGGTATATCATACTGACCAGCAAATGACCTTGCAAGGTACCACTTCCAAATCCAAAAGATGTTTTTGCCTCTTTCTTCTTCCGCTCTTAGTCTCTTCAACATATAAAACCTCCAGAGGCATCATCAGCCATGGGAAGAACTCCTTATGGCAGACACAGAACCTTTCCCCGGTCTTAACGGGAGTTTTTGGATTAACAAATGACCATGGCATCTGGAAATGTCTGTACAGAATGAGAGGAGTAGCAAGTAAATGATGCCATCTTGAAACACGCATAAAAAATATGAGATAATCCAGATTATCACTCCAGCAGAAGAACTACCCCAATGTAGTACTCATTTATTCATAAAAATCAAATGAAAAACACAAGGTTACCTCCAATTCTGAATAGCTGTCTTCCCCTTCTCGTAAGTGTCAATACCCGATCCAACCAATTCTCTAGAGTGGCTCAAAAAGAAACCCTTCTCTTTGAGTTCCATGTCTTCCTGGAGAGAGGGGAAGGACTTAGAAGTGGCCCCTTTGTTTTGGATCGTAGTTGAAGCAACCAGAACTGAAGATTTAGGCAATAATAGCTTATGCCATACATGAAGAAAAACGCGCAAATCAGAAGTTGCAAAAGTAGATGAGGGGAGAAAAGAGCTCACTTGTCAGAACAAGACTTCTGTTGGGCAGGAGATGGTCGACCCCAACTGAGGAAAACCATTCTGCCACGAAGTTCGTGAATCACAGGAAAAATTAAACAACTAGCTAGAAAGACGAAATTGGCTGATTAGGGTTCAAACGTGCATTTGATATCCTCTTAAGGAACAACAAAATTAGAGAGCGTTCTGTTGACAATCAACACCAACTTCCATCTGATATGAACGTGTTTACAGTAAATAGGATGTAACTGATATAAACAAATCATCAATCAAAGCCAGATTGCCCAATGTACCAAAAACACACCAAAAACTTTCAGTCTCTGTCGTAGCTCGCGGTTCAATTGCCTGCTGAAGAGAAGAGTACTTCAGATTTGCACATATGCAGCTCTGTTAGTTTAGAGCTCTCGACCTTGTTAAATAAAAAGAGAGAAAGGAAAGCGCAGCAAAATCCCGCCCCGGAGAGAAAAAGAAGCAGATGAGAAGAATACGGTGGAGTGTACTGTAGATGTGTGAGAGAGAAAAAAAAAAAGGAATACTCGCAAGTAGGTGGAAGTTGGAACTTGAGGCTAACGTCAAACGACTTCTTTTTTATTTAATTCTTTTTTCTTTCTCTTTCTTTTTTATTTCTAATTTTCAAAATTAAATTTTATTTGTAAAGTAAAAATCACAAAAAAAAAATGTTTCTTTCCAACGTGATTTCAACAAAAAATACCAAAACCAAAATTGTATTCTAATAACATTTTCGTTAGTTATTTTTCACTTTTTTATTTTTTATAATTATCCATTCCTTTTTTAGATAATTTCCAATCTTTCTTAGTCTATCATTATTCCTTTTAATTCTTCTAACTATTATTTTTTAAAAATTAAAAAAAAACCAAAAAAATCCTTTCTAATAGCTTATTTTCTTAACAAACAAAAATTAATTGCAAGTGCTTATTGAAAAAAAAAAGGAAGAGAGATTTAGCCGTTACCCATTATGTTATTAAACACTAGTTTAGCTAGTTTTCATTATTTTTTATTCGCTTTTCCACATATTTTTCTCCCTTATTTTTCTCCTAGTAGAGTTTGTTTATTTTCAAAATTTAATTGTTTGTCTACCTTTTAACCTTCTCTAATCTCAATCTATATAAACCCTTTATGGACAACCTAAAAAGGGACAGCTCTCTTAAAAGATCCATAAAACACACATATTCAACTCAATCGACCTACACCGGTACCATCATGTGATTAAGGCATCGTTCATTACCGAGATTAATACCCTTGAAGAGATAAATCTTCACTATTTTTTATCTTTGGTTGAAGATTAATGTGTGGTTAATCTCATACCCCTAGCTGATACACAAACGCTGGATTTACTGTGTTTCATAATTGTTTCGGATGAATTAGCGCCACATTGCCCAGATTGCCCTCTTGTGCTCACCACTACATTTCCCTGTAAATTTTTGTTTGATTTCATTGATTAAACACAACAGCTGTTTCAATTTTCCCCCAAATCTAACAATCTCGGACTCCCTCAAACCTGCACCTCCTCATGTGAGTTTTGCACCCACAACTGCACTTAGGTTTTTGATTATTTGCCATATATTCTACTCATCTATATTGGTAAATTTTCACACTAATGTTATGTAGTGTGCGGACCCAAGATTAAGGACTAGGAACGAGGGTGAGGAATCAAACTTGAGAAAGAAAATTGTGCAAACTGATTAGCGAAGACAAATGATAGTGTCCATTGTTAAAATAATGAGATTTGCTTTTGAATATTGACCCACAACGAGAAAAAGCAGACCGTGAAGAAGGAGAAGTATGGGTTTTGGTTGGTGACTCTTGCCGAGGAAAAATAAAAAGCAAGGAAACAGAAAGTATGGTGAAGACAAGGATATTACTGACTTTTATTCAACCCCTGCATTTAAACCCCTCAGCCGTAAACGAAGGGTTAAAATTCTAGATAACATTCGACTAGATCATTGCATAGAAGATTAATGTTGCTTGATTTTTATCGGCCACAAACCAAGCAACGGGCTAAATTCAGCTAGCCTTTATTATCGTCTCAGACATGACGCTCACCAACTATCATCATCCAATACAAAAACACCACTGGCGGCATACCACACGTCGTTGAAACAGTGATTCTCCACCCATAACAATAATCTCAATCTCATCACAGCCGCCATCACCCAGTCGTGCTCCTGCATTCGTCTCACTGGTGTCAACGGTTAGGACCTTGCTAATCTATCATCTCCCGGCTGCAGCTATTGGTCGACTTACTATCGTAGCTACCATTGATGACACCATGAAAAATTCTGCCATGATTGCTTGGAATGTGTACGCTTCATCCGACCTCTCTCTGCCATCAACCGTATTGACAAACAATCATCATTTCCATGTTAGATCTCCTTACGATCGTTACTCCTGCCTCTCGCGGGCCTTGATACATCCCTTCGACCATCGCCGCTGTGTTGTTCGATCCCATCGCCTGCTACTTCCAGCACCAGTATATACCCATTTTCCTCTCCTCACCCTCAGTATATGTGCCCGTGATTTGATACAGAAACGGAAGATGGAAAAGAAGAAGACGAGTATGATATTCTTAATGGGATGGAGACTATGGAGCTTGCTCCACCTTATTATATGGTTTCATGCCACATGTCAATGTATTATTGGCTCAATTAAAAGTAAAAAGAAGGAAATAAGAAAAAATCAAAAAGAAATGAAACCACGTACACAAGGAGGAGGAGAGAGAATGAGGAGAGAGAAAAAATAATTTTTTTCAAAATGTTATAACTTACAAAATATAAGTGTAAAAATAAAAAATTATACCGTTGTTCATCATTTTCGTACTCTTCAAAACAAGATGCATCATGGATATGTGTTGGTCAACTTAAAATTTTATGTTTTTAGAATGAGTATATATTACGTATTTTTAAAGTGAATCTTACTCATTAGTAAAATGAATCTTCTTTATAATAAAATAAAGAGTAAATTACTCAGAACCCCCTTGAGGATTAGACATATACAGTTAACCCCCTTGTATTTATCATAATTATTGGTAACCACCTTGAGGTTACAATATCTTTGACTATGAGCCCCCGAACTATAACTGCATTATCAATACATTAACCAAGTGCTGACTTATCAGCTTAATCACATTATTAATGACATACGGGGTAAAAAACTGCTTTCAACATTCTTATTGTCTGAAAATGTCAACCCTACCTCGAAAATGCATCTAAATTGTAATGAAGGAGAGTTTAACATATTGATTAAGCAGTTTTGTTATCCAGCCTGACATTAATAATGTGATTAAGCTAATGGGTCAGTATGCAGTTAACGTTTTGATAACAAAGATAGTTTTTCGGGGCTAGTTAGAGATACCCTAACCTCAAGTAGTTACCAATAATTATGATAAACACAGGGGGTTAACTGTATTATGCCCATTCTTGAAGGGGGTTCCGAGTAATTTACTCAAAAATAACCATATTCATAGCAAAATGAGTCTTACCACAAACACCTCAAACCACCCTAGGATAGCTAAAAACGTCGAAGGCATTTTTAGGGTTTGTAGTATAGGGTTTAGGACCCTAAACCACAAACCCTAAAAAACTGTCGAGTCAGTGACGACAATATAAAGCGTAGGAATAATGCCAAAAAGATTACCCTACCGCCCAAACACCCAAAAAACCACCCTAGGATAGCTAAAACGTCGAAGACATTTTTAGGGTTTGTAGTACAGGGTTTAGGGTCTAACGACCCTAAACCACAAACCCTAAAAAACTATCGAGTCAGTGACGACAATATAAAGCGTAGAACTAATGCCAAAAAGATTACCCTACCCCCAAACACCCAAAAAACCACCCTAGGATAGCTAAAAACGTCGAAGGCATTTTTAGGGTTTCTAGTACAGGGTTTAGGGTCTAACGACCCTAAACCCTAAACCACAAACCCTAAAAAACTGTCGAGTCAGTGACAACAATATAAAGCGTAGAACTAATTCCAAAAAGACTACCCTACCCTACCCCCACCCCCAAACACCCAAAATCCACCCTAGGATAGCTAAAAACGTCGAAGGCATTTTTAGGGTTTGTAGTACAGGGTTTAGGGTCTAATGACCCTAAACCCTAGACCACAAACCCTAAAAAACTGTCGAGTCAGTGACGACAATATAAAGCGTAGAACTAATGCCAAAAAGATTACCCTACCCCCAAACGCCCTAAAACCACCCTAGGAATGCTAAAAATATCGAAGACATTTTTATGGTTTGTAGTGCAGGGGTTAGACCTCTGATTCACTTTTTAACAATCTTTGATTCACTTTTCTTAAACTTAAGATTCACAATGAACATATCTATATATAAATAAATATAAAATTTTAAATGTATCAGTACGTGTCATGTAAGGTCTTATTTTGAAGAGCTAGAATTATGATGAATAATGATATAAAATTTATATTATTTTACTTATAACTAATAAACTATAACATTTTAAAAATTCATAAAAAGACAAAAATAAAAAAGGACAAAAATGGTGCCTACGGTGGCACCAGCGCTACCTTCGAATACGCCTTCTTAATTGGTTTGATGACTTAGATCTCCGCTTGTTTTGATATTCCTTATTAAACTGCTTTTTATAATCACGTTCACAAGTTCTTTAAACTAGAAAGATTTAATCGATGCCATGATTGAATAAGTGCTCACAATGTTCAGTTCGTGAGGCATTACTTTTTATATATGTTTTATGCTTTAAGAGCTCACCGTATTTAAGGGTAGAATTAATGCATAATTAGGAACTCACTAGCTGGAAAGAAACTAATTATCTCTCGAATGAAAAATGGATTGAAGTTTCGTATTTGTTTAATTTTTTTTTTAAAAAAAAACAAACCCTTGACTCTGGAAATGGACTCGGTAGTTGTGGTAACACTTAACATTATGAAAAAATAGATAATATCATAACCAATTAACCTTACCGTTGTAATTGTGAAGGAAAATATTTTGAAATGGAACTATTTATAAATTATTATCATAACATTTCATTTTTAAGTTTAAAAGTTTAAAACTTTGTGGCGACTTTATTTAGATTTGTGTGAGCCATTTAGAATAACTAAGTTTTAATGTTATAAATCGGTTTAGTTATCCTAATTGTAAATCTAATCTTAAAACCTTAAACTCAATACTTAAGGGAAATGTATAGTCGATGAGACACAAAAAACATGAATTTGTAGAACAAGTTGGTCTAAAAAGTTAAATAACGTAATTGTCAATACAATTATTATTATTATAATAATTATTATTGTTATTGCCAACATCTTCACACGTTGATTACACCAAAAGTGGTCTAGCTTGACTTAGTCTTGGAGCAATGGTTATACAGTTGAGCACCTCTCTCAAAGATCACGTCGGGCTTAGACTTGAATTTCTTGAAAGATGCGATCCCTTGTGACATTGCACGGTTGCATAAAACTCCAGCTTTAAGAATCTTCGGACAACATGAGTTAACTGGATAAACCCCGTTACCAAGTTGGAAGTGGACGATCTGATCACCACAATACACGGTTGTGATGTCAGAACAATTTCTCAAGAATTTGTATTCGTACATGACGTGTGGCCTCTTTCTCCATTGATATGAACCTCGCACGTATTTCAAAATGGTATCCGTATCTAGGGGCTTGTCAAAATCTGTAATTGTTGTGACGGCTGACGTGACGGTGAACAATGCAATTAGAATTATGAAAAAAGCACTATAGAAGACTGTCGTCATTTTTCTTCCTTCCTTTCTTATAATGTGAGAGTGTTTTAGAGTTATGAACAGATTTTTTTTTAATTAGAAGAGGATGAGTGGAAACACTTTAGTTGAATTTGGTATTTATAGGCTTGGGTATCAAAGGTTTATTTTTGAACCCCTGAAGTTTCTGATGTTGTAACTTTATTGACTTTAAAGCAAAAAAGTTAAGGTTATATATATACATGTTAAATTAAAGTACTTGATTTTTAGAGTTACATTAGTTTAAATTGAATTGAGTGTTACTACCATTTCACAACAGTAACTTCTAAATGTTATAATTAATTAGACTTGTCTCTTCCTTTTTCATATTGTGCGGAAGGATTGTACGTACTATTAATTATGTTTATAACCTTTATCCATCGATGAAAAGCAATATTTTTAATCTTTTTTTATTAAATTTTTAACAATTTATTCTGAGTCAAAATTAATTAAATGTAACCATCTCTAATACTTTATTTAACACTACAAGGGCATTTGGCAATGGGTGCAATATGTATATGCTATCAAAGAGGACAACACAGATATTGCCCTTAAATAAAAAGTCAAACATAGCAACCTTTGTTAGCCTTATTTAACCTCATAAAAGTGGCCAACATTTTTTATCACTTTTGATGATTTGATCAAAGTGAACAACTAAAATAGTCTCGTCTATTAGCACCATCAACGAAAACGAAGTCTATAATTATCTTATTTTAAGTTCTATTAGAAGAGGCAACCCCTGTAGAATATGTTGAAAATGGGCGATTAATATTGTTGCCCTTATTTTACCTTGTCAGTGAAAGCAACCGCACATATCTGACCATATTAATAGTGTCAAAGAGAGACTACTCTTAAATAATCTCCACCATTAACCTTATTGGTAAAGGCGCCTCAAAGTCATTGCCCTTATCTTGGCCCTTGATCAAGGTGCACTTCCTCACGCTCGTACTCTCACATCTTCCTCTGTTGTGTTCTAAAAAGAATTGTATCACTCTTCCAGAACCTGCGCCCTCACCACATTCCACACGTTCTTTTTCACTAACTTCAAATTCTCCTCCGCGTGATTCCTCTACTAAATTCTCCTTTCCCCTTTGTCGCTATTGACAACGAGCATGTTCAGGGTTAGTTACTTTTTTTCTTTGCAAATCTACTCACTATGTTCCCGAGTCAAGCCCAAATTAGGGTTAATTTACATCACATAACCAATTCATACTATTTTTCTGTTTGGAGCTCATTTGAAAGCATTAAATTTACGGTATCCTTGACATATAACCTAACTTTGAGGCCAGCCCCAATTATAGTTTCATTTTTTTTTTATGTTATCCCTCATTTTAGTTTCAACTATACTAAGTTGTAGAAAGTGTAACTTCTTGAGAGAACTATGTTGTTTATCTGGTTCATCTCACATGATGGAATAGTAACCACATATTTTTCGGAAGAGATCAGACTAAGGATAACAAACGTGATCAGTGTTGTAACAAAGAGGATTTGTTGCATGTAATTCAAGACTCGAACCGTGTAAGGTTAGTTTGTATGAACTGGTTGAACAAAGTGAACAATACTCCTTTTTCTATAGGACCGAAAAAGGACAGGATTTTACAGATTATGAACAAAGAAAGAAGGGAAATATCATGTAATGATTGAAATTTGATTTTTTTTTCATGATTTAGCACTATAAAATTTGGCCTTTTGAGAATGTGAGATTCATGTAATGACTAGAAGTGAGTATGTACTATAAGTTTATTAGTGAATATAGCAAAGAAAATTGACTGCATCAAAGGGCGTGAGGGAGAAAGAAGCCCAAAACATAGTATTTTGGTTAAATGAAATAGTGATGCTGTATGGGTGTTTGAATGGAACATGAAACTTTGGGATGTTGTTGTCCTTGAAGCTAGACCTGCCAATGGGTTATCCATTCGGGTTTTGGATCAATAAATTTTCAGGTCATTTCGGGTTTGGGTCATTTGGGTTTGGGTCAAATTAGGTTCGAGTCATAATACTTTAAATAAAATCTAATTTCGGTTATTTTGGGTCAATCAATAATATTTTACACTAGTACTTAAAAATAAATTTTATTTTTTTAAAATGTTAAATTAATATATACGACAATATATTCTCATGTTTCAACTCTCACGACTAAATCTAACATGTTGGATGAGAATAATCCCAACATGCAAGAAATAGGCTAATATTGCAGCTTTTTGTTCCATTTCTCCTGGAGTCAAATTCTTATAAGTACGAGTCAAAGGAATGTTTAATATATTAAATTATGGTTTGTGACCAAAAAGAGACCACATCATCTAATTTCAATTCTCTCAAGTTTCTTTTATACAAAACACCAAGTCTTTTATGATTTCTTTCTTCCCCGAATTCCGCACACACATCAATGTATCTCCTTCTTTTCTCAAAACATCCTTTGTTGATGGAAACCCATGTTAGTGTCCTTACCCTTAATACCACAATTTAAAGTTTTATCTCTTCATTTCGTCACAAAATATATTTGTCAAATCTAATCCCTTTTTAGTAAAAATCTTTCTTGGTTTATTAAGTCTCATATTGTAGATACTTTGATGGTCTTAAGGTTCTTTCATTCTCAAAATACTCCTCTTGGAGTAAACCTATGACTCAAGCAGCTAATGGGTAGCCATTCGCTGGTTATTGTTGTGCAAAATATAAATGACTATATCTTGCTAACTAATGGGTAATGAACCTAATCATTGTAGTCCAACAAGGTTGTATCCACAGGGACTTCACAACTATCTAGCTAATTACAAGTTTAGGAAATGTGCATAAATGTAAATTGTTTGGGGTTTTGGGTTTGATGGCAACAAAGATAAAGAAAGGAATATAACTAATCTTACTGAACTAAGATATATGTACCCCGAGATGGATATTTTTGACCATCACCCTTTACTATCTATTGTTTATTCTAGTACTTATAGGTAAACAACGGGAACACTTGATTAACTAGAAGCCAATCCCTAGCCAACGATTCCTAACCAATTTAGTCGGAACCCGAATGTTAGTTCAAGTACATGGTTCAATCGAAAGCATTAAACACAAGTTCCCTTTAAGTTGCAATGTAGTCTCATCTAAATTCCTTAAGAATCGAGTACATTGATTTAGCTTCCAACGGTTTAGATCTCTACTTTCAAGAACCCGTCTACATAAACCCATACTAATGTTAAACTAATTAGCAACATTAAACCAGCCAATGTAACACAACGATAATAAATTGAGTAAACCTTAAGCAAATCCCGTATATTCCATAAAGACAAACTTAGAAGCTATAAACACTCAATAATTATCTTTCATTAAGCATAATGACTAAAATATAGCATTAAAACAAATTCAAGGTTCAAAAATGGAGTTTTAGGCCTTTGGGGGCAAAATCTTCATCCCTAGGTACAAGGAGACTACTCAAGCATTAGAGCATAAAAATGAGAGAAAAGGGAAGAATTAGCCATGAGAGGTTGAAGAAGAGCTTCAATGGAGGTGAAAATTATCCTTCTTTTCTTATTCTATTTCGGCATCTCCTTTCTTTTTCCTTTCCTCTCTTTTCTCTCTTGTGGCATGCTCTTTGTGCTCTACTCGAACTCCCAATTTCTTCACATAGTGCCTACTTGATTTTCCCATCTTGTTCGATTTAAATGCCCTATTTTTAATTTATCGCTGTCACGTGAGTTGTCTCCAAATAGAACGGAGACCCTAGTGCTAGCGTCGGGGTAGAAGGTGGCTTCAGGACACGTGGAGAGCATCTATTGGAGAAATAAAAAATGAAGAGGAAATAGATAATGCTTAAACTCTACAAATACATGCATCCCCAATATGTGAATGTGCTCTTTTTCTCTACAATCCTCTGTGTGAATGTGGTCTTTATTATTTGTAGACAAAACAAAAATTAGAGTGTTATAACTTACATAATGTCAGTGCAAAATAAAAAAAATTATACCATTGTTCATCATAATTCGTGCTCTTCAAAACAAGATGCATAATGAATATGTTTTTGTAAACATAAAATTTTATGTTTTTGGAATGAGTATATATTAAGTATTTTAAAAGTGAATCTTATTCATTAACAAAATGAATATTCTTTATTAATAAAATGAACCTTATTCATTAACAAAATGAATCTTTTTAGATATTTACTTTTCTTAAACTAAAAGATTCACATTGTTTATGTGAAAGGTTCACTTTTCTTCAACATAAGATTCAATTTTCAAAAATAAAATATTCATTTTGCTCAAACAAAGGATTCACTTTCAATAAATGAAAGGTTCATATTTGAAATAGTACAGAAGATGCTCCACACTGACACTATTTCCACACCAGAATGTATAGTGGTTCCGCCAATAATACGGCCTACGTCCACTTCTAGATAGATCTTCATTCATCTCGTGAGTATGTGGTAGTACAAACCTAGAGAGCATGAGAGTATTTTCTCTCTCTTCTAACTTGTGTCTCCCCCTCTACAGATGAGCCCTCATGCCCCTATTTATAGACTTTTGGTAGTGAAATTGGTACTTAACTTGCTTGTACACGTGGCACAAGATTGGACTTATTTGCTTCAGGTAATAATCCTACTGGTAGAGATCCTTTAGGTAGCAATCCTACCGGTAGACCCTTCCAGTAGTAATCTCTCTGGTAGTAGTTCTACCAATAGAAATCCTTCCACTAGACTCTTCAGGTAACAATCCTACCGGTAGCGATCTTTCAGGTAGTAGCCCTTCCGGTAGCAGGCCTTCCGGTAGCAGGTCTTTTAGTTATGGTATATTCTATACCATTACAATATTGTTCTCACATAAGTTTGTGGTAAGATGCAATTTTCTTAAATAAAATATTTACTTTTCTTTAACATAAGATTCACATTTCAAAAACATAAGATTCACTTTTCTAAAACATAAGATTCACTTTCAATAAATGAAAGGTTCACATTATTCTCGCATGAGTTTGTGGTAAGATTCAATTTTCATAAACATAAGATTCACTTTTCAAAAACATAAGATTCATTTTTCTCAAACAAAGGATTCACTTTCAACAATAAAGGTTCATATTGTTTAATGTGGAAGGTTTACTTTTCTAAAATATAAGATTCAATTTTTCAAAACCTAAGATTCACTGTTCATAAACAGATGATTCACTTTTAATAGTTGAAAGGTTCATACTGTTTTCAGATAATTTTGTGGTAAGATTCACTTTTCCTAAACTAAAAATCAACTATTAAACATAAGATTTATTTTTCTTAAATGAAAGATTCACTTTTCTATAAATGAAAGATTCACTTTTCTATAAATGAAAGGTTCATATTGTTTTCACATAAGTTGTATTAAGATTCACTTTTTAAACATAAGATTCACTTTTCTTAGAAATAATATTCACTTATCTTAAACATAAGATTCATTTATCTTAAACATTTGATTCACTTTTACTAAACAAAAAATTCACTTTTCAATAAATGAAAGGTTCATATTGTTCTCGCATATGTTTGTTGTAAGATTCACTTTTATTAAACATAAGATTCACTTTTATTAAATATCTTATTCACTTTCAATAAAAGGTTCTCCCATAAGTTTGTGGTAAGATTCACTTTTCTTAAACATTAGACTCATTTTCGTAAACATAAGATTCACTTTTCTTAAACGAAAAACTCACTTTTCAATAAATGAAAGGTTCATATTATTCTCGTATAAGTTTGTATTAAGATTCACTTTAAACGTAAGATTTACTTGTCTTAAATATGTGGGTGTAAGGCTTGGATTAAGTGAGCAAAATTCTGTAGCACAAATGGGTGGAAAAGTCATGAATTTTGCTAAGTGATGAACTAGGGTGTTTGGCTTGTGAAACAATGAGTGAACTTGGGTGTTAGAAGTGCATTGTCTTGAAGGAATGGGAATGGTAAAATGGTTGAGAGGAGAAGTGTAAAATGTCAAGAGGTAGTTTAGAAATGCACAAGTGTGCAAAATGCAAATGTGAGAATGAAAGTTTGTAGAAATTTAGCAAGGAGTTGGGTAAGGATTTGACCCATGATTTGAGGAGTATTTAAGGAGTGTTTTAGTGTGTTTAAACATGTAGAAAACATGTGGAAAGTTTTGGGAATGATTGGAGTTGAATTAGGGGTTGAAAAGAGGTCAAAAACTGTCAATTTAAACACCTACATACATGGTCCGGGTTTGTAAACAAGTACACAAACCCGGACCACCTCAAAAATGTGCCAGAAACACATCCCAGCATGTGGTCCGAGTTTGTATCCCGGTACATAAACCCAGACCAATGCAAAAACAAGGCATAATGGTTTTTCCGGGATTGGTCCGGGTTTGTAACCCCGGACACAAACCCGGACCAGTTCAAAAATGCTCCAGAATGTGTTTTTAAGTGTTGTTATGATGAGGAATTGATTGGGGATGGTTTTAGATGATGATTAGGCCTTGTTTGGTGACTTTTAAAGGGTATTGGAAGTATAAACAAGTATGAGAGTGAATGTGTAAGTTGTGAACTTAAGATCACATAAGTAAGTTAAGGATAACGGGACAACGGGGTTAAGTACGGGAGTAATAGAAGCTTACATACCGTATGATCATGATGTTAATAAAAACATTTGAAATAATACCAGTTGTTCGGAAACTACCCGGGGAGCGTAAGATGGCGCGTTGAAGTAAATCCTCGGGGACACGGTAGAGTAATCCATGGTGTAAGGTATGGTTTTCTTGCAACCTGTGTCCTACCGGGTTACACCGGCTTGTATGCCAACTTGATTTTCTGAATGTTTGCCACCTTACAAGATAAAGCATGAAATGAGTTTACAGTAATTCAACTATGTGGCGTTCCGATACCGTTTAACCTCGAATATGTGTTAAACTATAGTTAACCGACCTTAGGATCACATAAGAGATCGGTATTCGGATTTAAACGTCCCCACCTACGGGAACGTTCTAACTACGGCTATCAGTGTGTTAGTTGTATAATGTGGTTGTGTGTGATGTGTGTTGCTCTTTTGAGTATGTCGTTATTTAACGATTGTTGTTGTTCATGTATGTCGAATGGTATGTTACCTCCCTTGTGTGTTTAACTAAGTTTGTAACACCATATGGTGTCGTGATGTGATAAGTTCCATAAGGGAACTTCTAACTAACGTATAATTGGGGGGTAAGGAATCCGGGTGTCCGGTCGCGCGCGTATGTATGGGAGTTGATATCTACATTTGATGCAACTCTCTCCCTTGTTCGGTTGTTTTCCTTCTTGGAATTCAACCTCCCACGAGCCTATAGCAGGCTCTCCTACCTTGATTATTATTCGGGGCTAGGGGGATATGTGTATAGTGTGATCGGGCCTATATTATGGCCGATACATCTAAGTAAAGTAAATGTGTACGGTGTGTTCGGATCTATATTATAACCAACACATCTTAAGTAAAGTATACGTTCTCTAAGAAGAACAATAAGTTATTATGTGATGAGCTCAACACGAGAACAAAAATATTCTCTAGGCTCTAATAAGTTGGCTAACCCATATTTCGGTCCGAGTCCTCACGAGACTCTTCCTGAGCCATGTTGTGTGTATGTTAAAGTGTGTTGTATGTTGTTGTGTTGAGTACTTTGATTACCGATACCAAACCCCACGTTATTATAAGAAGTAAGAATGTGTAACCCGAATAGACGGGTAAGTGTTAACCAATAAGAATGGAGCCCTTGAAGGAAAAACCCTCATGGTCTAAAGACCAAGTAAAGTGATTTAGTAAACGTTAATGTGTTATACTAGATAACCGTGTTTCTGTGTTGACTACCTGTTGTTTGTAATGTGTGTTTATAGTTTTTCATGCATGATTTAAATATAATCAGCCGCATGCTCACACGACAATTAGTTGTGTGTGGCCCGGTAGTATGCGTGCTGCACGATCACCATACCAGCAAAGGTGCTGAGCCCCTTTGGGGCCACCTATTACTTTTCAGCTACAAAGAAGTTTCCCTTCGTTCAAGAGTAGGACGGGAATGGCAGAGCATGGGTAGTGTATGTGGTGTTGGGTGTATTTGTTAGTAAAGTGAGACCGTACTTGTTATCGGTAATGTAATGAAATAGACTCAGTACAGTTGGGTTGTAATTGTATTTGTTCTCAGTTTAGAAACGGAATTGTAATGTAAAGCATGGCTCTCGGTAATCTAGTCCATCAGACCGGTACATTGTGTAAGTATTAGCCTTGTTAGCCACGTGGGTGGCTAACGGCGTGTAACACCGCCCCTTTTGATTTGTGTTTATGATGTAATTTCCGCTGCGATTAATGGTTAAGTGTGGAGTTTGTAGTTGGGGTGTTACAAAATATTCACTTTTCAATAAAATGAAAGGTTCATATTGGTATTGCATAAGTTTGCGGTAAGATTCACTTTTCTTAAGCATAAGCTTCACTTTTCAATAAATGAAAGGTTCATATTATTCTAACATATGAATTCGTGATTTTCAATTCGAAATACGGGAGGGAGAAGAGAAAGACAAACACAATTATAAGTGTAACCTTACATGAAATAAACCCTAAATCGCTCATATGACATATATGTCATCCATATAGTAACCCACTTACATTATCCATATTAACAACCAGTCTGTCTATTTGTTTAATTTTTTTGGAAATTTCATGAAATGCCATTATATTTTTGTCTCATTCATGAAATGTCACTAAAAAAAGAAAGTCACAAAATGCCACTATATTTTTGTAAAAGTCCATGAAATGCCACTATAGTTATTGACCAGATGGAAAAAAGACAAAAATACCCATTTTAGTTAACAATGTACTTTTAAAGTTCATAATATGCCTCTATGTGTTAAAACATTCACAAAAATTTGCAAAAAAGTACAAAATACAATTAAAATATAAAAAAGAAATTTTTTATAAAAATTAAAATTTATAAAAATTGAGAAAATGAAAATATCATAAAATATTAAAACAAATCAATGTTTCATTTTTAAAAATTTATTCAGTACCATAAAAAGAATATTGTGTTCTAAACAAATAATATATACCAATATTTTTAACAATTTATATCAATTAAGTACCATAATTTATACCAAATAAGTACCATAATTTTTGCCATACATTTTTAATTATTATTTTCTATCAATTTAAATTATTTTTTAAAAATAAATTATTTATATTTGAAATACCCCGAACTTAATTAGGGTGATTAAATTACTCTAACATGATATTTGAGGGCCTAATAGTGCCTAAGTAATTTTGGTAAAGAGAATAAATCCAAAAGAAATGAGAAAACACTTAAAAAGCGTAAAACGCTAAATTGAGTGTTATGTGACCGTATGAGGAATACGACCTCGACAAGGGTCTTAGATGGGTTTCCAAGGCTTAATAATGCCTAATTAATATACGGGAACAATTCCCGAAGAAAATGGATCCATAAAACGAATTAAAAACGCTAATAAAGCTTTAGCGCATGTTTTTCGAGAAAACCCGAAAACGTGACTGTGAGTGGTATATTTCACCAAATAACTATAATTAAACATCAATGGAAGCTTAAGATCCATTAGAATTAAAGAACAAGAAAATTCCGGAAAACGGTCCCGGTTAGTAAATAGTGCTAAAACCGGGTAAATTGACTAGTGTTTTCTGTAAAAGACGAAAAATGCTCCAGCTTGCATATTTATATGGGGCCGGTTTTAAAGGGGGAGTCAGCTCTCTCTCATACACACTAAATTAGTAAAGAAAGAAAGAAAAGAAAAAGAAGGAAAAGTGAAAAAGTAGAAAAAGGTAGTCATCCTCTCTCTCCTCCCTCACTTTTCTTTTCCTTCTCTTTCCTCCCCTTTCTTCCCCAGCCGTCCTCCTTCCTTCCTCCCTGTGCTGAACAATTTTTTGAGCTTCCTCCATGGCAGCCCATCTTTCCAAGCTTGCCCAAGCCACACCAAGGCTCCAAATCAAGAAAAAAATTACATATTCTTCTTCTCCTGATCAAGAGCTACATTTCCCTCTTTTCCAAATCTCAAAATGATGAACTTCATCTCCATGGGTTTTGGCCATTTGAAGAGAAAATCACATCTTCTTGAAGCTTGGAGTCTCCTCTTTCCATTAAGGTAAAAATTTCAAAGAAAAACTCATTTTTCTTCCCATTCCTTGTATGGTCGATTTTGCCCCATTCTCATACCTTGTTCTTTCTTCATTTGAGCATCTTTCTAAGCCTTCAATGGTGGTGGGGAGCTTCTCTTTGGTTCATGACCAAAAGCCCATCTTAGGGTTTCAAGGTAATCCTTTATTTTTGTGCTTTAAGCACCTTCCTTTGAATCCTAGCTAGATTAAATTGTATAAGGGTATTAGTTAGAGGCTAATTCCCCATTTGAATGTTAATTTTGAGGTTGGAAAGTGATTGGCCAACTTGGCCGATTTTGACCAAGAATGAGAGAAGGAGGAGATTGGAAAAGAAATGAAGAATTTGTGAGCTTAAGGTAAGAAACTCACCTTAATGCTTATTTTGATTGTTTTAGAATTTGGGATGGGTTAAATTGAATAATGAACCCAAAATATGAGAAATAATGTGGTTGGTTGAGGTTTGAGAGAACTTGTGAAATGTTGGTTTGAATTAAGGGCCTTGGAGCCAAGTGATTTGGGAATTGTGTTTATGTTGTTGTTTGGTGAATTTTGAATTAAGTTTGTGTGCTGGTAAGACCCTTTGAGGGTGTGGCTAGATTAGGATTGATTTGGATGAGAATAGAAGAATGTGGATATGTTAGGTTTATGGGGAGGTTATGGCAAAATTTTGGTAGAAAATGAGTGTTTTTAGATGACTTGGTGAATGGGAGAACCTAGGTGTTTGTAGTGTTGAGTAGAGTGGATTAATAGCCTTGAGATGGTGAATGGAGAATGGGTTTGAAAGATGTAAAAATCTGTAGCAATTAGCATATAAGGATATGTAGAAATTCTAGAAATGAGTTAGTGTGCAAGACTTAGGAAAATGAGAGTTGGACTTGGGTTTTAGAAATGCATTTATTTAGGAATGAATGGAATGATCATTAATTGATTTGGTAAGGTTGGTAGGAAGTAGGAAACTATCAAGAGGAAGTAGAAATGCACAAGTGTGCAAAATGCAAGAATGTGAGAATTGGAATTTGTTGAATTTGAGCAAGAATTTGAGTAAGGATTAAACCAATGATTTGGAGAGGTTTAGAGCATGTTTTAAGGTGTTTAATTATGTAGGAAACTTGTGGAAAGATTAGGGAAAGTTTGAGTATGGATTAAGGGTTGATTTAGGGCTGAAAATTTACATAAGTAACAGTTTTTAGCAGGGTCCGGGACCTAGGTTGGGAACCAAGTCCCGGACCGCATCAGAAAACAGGCCGAGAGTGAAAACAGGTATTGGTCCGGGACCTAGGTCCAGGACCAAGTCCCGGACCAGGGGTAAAAATCAGCCGAGAGTTATTTTCTTGATTGGTCCGGGACCTTGGGTGCGGACCAAGTCTCGGACCACCCCCAAAATTCTCCCGAAAGTGTTTTAAAGGGGCTAAAAGGTCGGGGAATGATTGGTATTGGTTTTAGATGATGTTTAGGAGTTGTTTGGTGACTTGTAAAGGTCCTAAGAAGTGTGAACAAGTTGGAGAAGTGATTGAGAAAGTTGTGAGTTTAAGAACACATGGACTAAACTAAAGAATGGGATAACGGTTAATTACGGGAGTACTAGTCTTACATATCGTAGTACCTTAAATAAATGGAGATGTTCAAAGTATTATAAGTGGACCAAGAGTAAACCGAGGGACATAAGGCGACCCGGTAAAGTTAAACCAAGGTGGAAGGTATAATTGTCTCATGTCCCGTATCCTACCTTGGCTACTCTGATTTGTGTGCTTGTTTGATTGTGTGATTACCTAAACAAGATAAATGCACGAATCCGAATGTTTGCACTTGCTTGTGCTTGTATTGTATTGTTGCTTGTTGGATTGTGAATTGAATATAAGTTTGTATAATTCATGAAATGTGTGAGTGTGGATGAATTGTTTGAGTGTGAATGAGCACTATAGTGCGACTCATAGTTGAGTCTTGTTTGAGTAGTGACTCGTAGAGAGAGTCAAGTTGCGAATTAATAAAAACGTGGAAACACACTAAAACTATCGAACCAAGAAACGATAACATAAACTTATGAACTCTCTAGAACGTGGGAGAAATGTACGGGAGAAGTAAACTCTCGATAACGGTTAGAGAACCGAATTGATCTAATCCATAAAACAACTAATAGTGGAAGTATATAAGTAACCTCTATCTAGAGGATTGATAATTGTTCAAAATATGAACCTTGAGTAAAGTCAAGAATGGTAAGGGATCACCATACCCCTTAGATAGATAGTCGAACCCCAATGAGAGGATCCGAATAAAATAAACAATGTCCCGAACAAGAGAGTATTCGATAAGTTGGGTGAAACCTTAAATCTGAGAATACTATACATTGAGAAATTCCCTAAGCTAATAGATGTTATCGAGAGAGATACCTCTAGGCTAATCCATGAGATTGTGAAATGACTCCGAGAGGGGAGTTTTGGGAATTTGAGTAGGCCGGTAGAGAACTGGACATTTGAGAAGTTGAGGAGTTATTTGTATAGCTCCATTTGTATTTGTAAGCCCGGTGGTGAGTCTTGTGTATGACTCTGCCCGGAGGTCGTGGGCAAAGACTTAAAAGATGCCTTTGAGTATTGAGAATTTGAATTGTGAACTTGAGTTGAGTATTGAGAATTTGAGTATGGAGAATTAAGTTGAGACTTGAGAGACTTGAGAAATTGAGTTTGAGTGGAGAATTGAGTTGAGTATTGTAGAACTTGCTTGAGGTTGAGAGTAAGAGAATGTGAGTAAGAGTACCCAAGAGAGTGGGTAAGACAATGAGTAACTGAGCATGGCATAGTGAGGCAGAAACCCTCCAAGCCTAAGTATAGTATATATTTAACTAACCTCCTGATGTGTGTGTTAGTGTTTGTACTCTATGTTGAACCTTGATTGTGCTAATATACATATATAATGTATTGTTGCCTTGCATGCTGTTTGAATTAAAAAGAACCGCATGTTCTCGACCAAAGTAGTCGGCGTACCCCTGTTAGCACGCGGGGTATGCGAATTTCATATGCAGCAATTTGCTGAGCCCCTAGGGGCACCGTTTTTATTTTACAGGAACATTGAAGCCGAATACCGTTCCAGTGTAGGACGGGTTGCCATGTGAGCATGGGTAGTTGTTTAGGAAGTTGTATTTGTTTGTATTGTGGAATTGTAAGACCGACATGTGGTCAATAAGTTTGGGAATTGTAGTAGATACTCGGTATAGAATGTAATTGAAGTTGTATTGTATAATATGGGACTGAAGTTGTATTTGGTTGAGATTTGATTAAGTAATGGAAGGTATCGTTTGTATAGAGTACTCGGTATAATAATCCATCAGACCGATAATGTATTCGAGTTGTTGTATTGGATTTGGCCTTGTTAGTCACGTGGGTGACTAACGACATGTATCACCCACCGGTTGTAGTTTGAATTCCGTTGCATTGTTGTTGGTAATTGAGACGGGTTATGAGATAATTGTGTGATTACCGGTAGGGGTGTTACAATATTTCAAAATTTTAATTTTCAAAATTTATCAGCAAAATAAGAAATAAAATAATTTCAATTGATAGAAAATAATAATTAAAAAATGCATGGTAAAAATTATGGTACTTTTTTTTATAAATTATGGTATTTAATTGGTATAAGTTGGTTGGAAAATTGGTATAAATTATTTGCTTAGAACACAATATTCTTTTTATGGTACTAAATAAATTTTAAAAAATGAAATATTTATTTGTTTTAATATTTTATGATATTTTTATATTTTTATATTTTTCAATTTTTATAATTTTTTTTTATTTTTTTCATTTTTATTTTATTTTGAATTTTTGTGAATTTTTTAACACTTAGGGGCATATTGTGAGCTTTAAAAATACATTGTTAACTATAAGAGGTATTTTTATCTTTTTGTCATCTCGTCAATAACTATAGTGACATTTCATGGACTTGTACGAAAATAAAGTGACATTTAGTGATTTTTTTTTGGTGGTATTTAATGAATTAGACAAAAATATAGTGACATTTTATAAAATTTTCAATTTTTAGTAGCATATGTTACTCCAACAGCCATAAAGCTTTCATTCCGATTGCTTCTGATAAGTTATTATCACAGAGATACGGTGGTGATCAAATATTATCACAGAGATACGGCGGCGTAGAAAAAGGGTGTGTTCGGCCGTCGCATGTTTGTGGCATAAATTTGGCTGTTTTGGGAGTGGGCCCACGTGGGTCCTACATTCTACTCCAATAATATACTGCCACATATAAAACAACCACAAAACAGCCAGACCAAAACAACCACAAAATGACGTGCCGAACGCAGCCAAAGAAAACCCCGACGAGCAACATCAGACTGACTAGTTATAGTTTCACAGTAAGGAATACATGTCTCTGAACTGTTTTCATCATCACCATTGTCTATCCCCTTCAACTTCATCTTTGACCAGCACTAGTTTCATTGTGAAATGTATCACTGTTATCTGAAATAGATGAGTATTCTGAGCTTTCAGTATCACCTCCTTTTTTACCATCTGTAACCACCACGTCCAAGATAGTGGACGATCGAACAAGTAAAAGAGTCAAACAGAAACCAACGTGGATGAGAGACCACGTTCCTTGAGCCAGTTGAGAAACTAGTGGGTTCAATTTAGTATTTTATAATCTAATTAAGTCATGTAGTTGTCGGTTATTTACTTTCAAATTGTCGGTTGTAGTTTCCTTTAAATAGGGAGAAGATTAGTCGATTAGATATGAATGAAAATACCTCTGTTTTCCTATCTCTCTCTTCATCACGGCTCTCGCATCTGTCAACTAATCCCTTGTGACTTCTAATCCGTTTCATTGGTGCTTCCATTCTTCTCCGAACTCGATGACGGACGGTTCCACCACCCGGTTCCGTGCTTTGGAGGAGGCTAATAAAAAAACCTCCGACCGCTTGGACCTCCTCCATGACCAACACCAACAATTGTCTGCCCTTCAGCAATCTACTGCCGCCCAACTAATGTCCTTCCAAACTGATGTGTCGTCCCAGCTGTCAGAGATTTTGGCTCGCCTCACCACCGCCGAACATCGGCCTTCCCCACCTCCTCCGGGCTCCTCCAGCACTCCCCGTACACCCAAATTGGAGATTCCATTCTTCAGTGGTGAGAACGTGCTGGGATGGCTTTTTCAAATTGAGCGTTTCTTTGCTTATCATCAGACTGCCATGGCTCAACGACTGGAGATTGCCTCTCTCTACATGACTGGTCCGGCGTTAGTGTGGTATACGGTACAGCACCAGTCCCGGCTCTTCACGACCTGGGACAACTTCAAGCGTTCTGTTGAGGCTCGTTTCGGGCCGTCTACCTTCGAGAACCCAGAGGGCTCTCTGTATAAACTATGTCAGTCCACCACAGTGATCCGGTACGTAGAAGAATTTGAGGCTTTGCAGTCCCGTGTCCCCACCTTTCTCCCACCAGTGCGCTCAACTGTTTCTCGGCTGGCCTGCGGGATGACATCCGCCGGGAGGTCCTCCTCCTCCGGCCCCCAACCCTTCTCGATGCTATTGCTCTGGCCAAATCCATTGAAGAGAAACTCCACCACGGCCCCCGCTCCCCTCATCGCCCTCCTCCGTCACGCTCTCCCCATAATCTCCCCACCAACTCTGCGGGCATCCTTGCCCTTCCCCCTCCGCCATCAAAAACACCTACCACCACAGCCAGTGCCCCCGCTCCTCCCTCTCGTCTTCCTTTTAAGCGTCTGACCGCCGCTGAAGCTCTTGCCCGTCGTGAGAAGGGACTTTGTTACAATTGCGATGAAAAGTTCATCCCCGGTCATCGCTGCAAGCCGCGGCAATTTATGTGCCTCATTGGTGACTCGGACGACCCTCCTGACTTTGACACCGGTGGCAGCGACGACGATGCCGGCTCTGAAGTTCCATCAGACCAACCACCAGAGGACACCACTCCCAACATATCCCTTCACGCCTTTGAGGGCCACTACGCCCCGACCACCATCCGAGTCTGGGGAAAAATTAATGGCCAGCCTCTCACGATCTTAATCGATAGTGGCTCCACCCATAATTTCATCCATAACCGTTGGGCGAAGCACTTGCGTCTGCCCATTGCCCCGGCACCTCACCTCTCTGTTCGTGTTGGCAATGGTGACACCATGACGGTTGGCGGGTTCTCTGCCGCTACTCCGGTTGAACTCGGCAATCACACGTTCTCCATTGACTTCCATCTTTTGCCAGTCCACGGCGCTGATGTAATCTTGGGGTGTGCTTGGCTATCTACCCTCGGTCCGGTGGTTTCGGATTATGCAGCTCGGTATCTTCAGTTTCAGGTAGGCTCCGAATGGATTACGTTACAAGGCATCTCCCGGGAGGACCCCACACCAATCACATACTCCCAACTCTGCCTGGAGGCCAAGAAAAGTTCCATCTCCCATTCCTACGGAGTTTCCCTTCACCACTTGCAGTCCACACCCCCGTCCATCCACTCTACCAAGTCTGCAACCACTGATCTTACCCAGCTCCTCCGCGAGTACTCCGATATCTTTGCCCGTCCCCAAGGACTTCCCCCACATCGGCCACATGACCATCACATCCCACTTCCTTCTGATGCCTCCCCCGTCAACGTTCGACCCTATCGATACCCCCACGCCCATAAAGCGGAAATTGAGCGCTTGGTCAGCACCATGCTCGAAGACGGGATCATTCGGCCTAGCACCAGCCCATTCTCCTCCCCGGTTCTTCTTGTGCGCAAGAAGGATGGGTCTTGGCGGTTCTGCGTCGACTACCGAGCCTTAAATGCCATCACCATTAAGGATCGATTCCCGATACCCACTGTCGACGAGCTCCTTGACGAATTACATGGTGCACACGTTTTCTCCAAGCTCGACCTTCGTGCCGGCTACCACCAGCTTCGCCTTGCCCCGGCCGACATCCACAAAACCGCATTCCGTACTCACGAAGGTCACTACGAGTTTCTCGTCATGCCGTTCGGCCTCACCAATGCCCCATCCTCCTTCCAGGCCGCTATGAACACTATTTTCAAACCCGTCCTCCGGCGGTTTGTCCTTGTCTTTTTGACGATATTTTGGTCTACAGCCCCGACTGGCAGACTCATCTCCTTCACCTCCGCAACACGCTGACGATCTTGCGTCAGAACTCCTTCCTTGCTAATGAATCCAAATGTGTTTTTGGTGTGCCATCTCTCTCATATTTGGGCCATATAATCTCCGGTCATGGTGTGTCCATGGACCCCGACAAGGTTCAAACTGTTATGGATTGGCCGCAACCTGCGTCTGTTAAACAACTCCGCGGTTTTCTCGGTTTGGCTGGGTACTACCGTCGCTTCATCCGTGGTTTCTCTAGTGTGGCTGCCCCCCTCACCGACCTGCTCAAAAAGGACGCCTTCCACTGGACGGATTCAGCCACTGCCGCCTTCCAAACACTCAAAGTTGCCCTCTCCACCGCTCCGGTGCTTGCACTGCCAGATTTCACTCACCCCTTCACGGTGCAGACGGATGCCTCCGGAGTCGGGATTGGCGCGGTTCTCACGCAAGGCCACCACCCCATCGCTTTTTTCAGCAAGCGTTTGTGCCCCCGGATGCAGACAGCGTCTGCTTATTCTCGTGAACTGTTGGCGGTGACCGAGGCTATCCTCAAATGGCGACCATACCTCCTGGGCAATCGTTTCACGGTCCTCACCGACCACAGTAGTCTCCGTTCGCTCCTCACTCAAACAATTCAGACCCCAGAGCAGCAGCGCTGCCTCTCCAAGTTAGCCGGGTTCGACTTTGACATCAAGTACCGGCCAGGTCGCGAGAATGCCCCCGCCGATGCCCTATCACGATTGCCGGAACCCTCTTGCCACACTCTTCAGGCCGTTTCTCGGCCCGTGGTTGCACTCCTGACAACCCTGCGTACATTCATCGACACCCACTGCACGGCCTTCCGTGAGGCTATACAGGCTGCACCAGCAGAGCACCCCCAGTATACCGTCAAAGATGGCCTTATCTACTTCCAAGCACGGTTGTTTGTGCCCGCAGAGTCCGCCATTCGACCCTTGCTCCTCCACGAATTCCATTCTTTTCCAGCCGGGGGCCATGCCGGGATCGCACGGACACTCGCCAAAACTAACCGCTGCCTTAAGTGGCGGGTATTCGGAAGGATGTCACACACTTTGTCCGGACATGCACTACTTGTCAAGAAGTCAAGGAGCACGCATGCGCCCAAGGGACTTGCAGCCATTACCCATACCCGGTAAGATTTGGGATGCCGTCTCCATGGATTTATCACACACCTCCCCTTGGCGCACGGTAAGTCGGCAATAATGGTAGTAGTGGACCGCCTATCCAAATATGCCCATTTCAGCCCCTACCACCACCTTCACCGCTACCCACGTAGCCGAAGTCTTTGCCAAAGATATATGTCGCCTCCACGGGGTTCCCACCAGTATTGTGTCCGACCGAGACCCCATCTTCACCAGCTCCTTTTGGCAAGAGCTCTTCCGCCTCCAGGGCACGGTTTTGTCCATGTCCAGCGCCTATCACCCCCAAACAGATGGCCAAACCGAGATCGTCAATCGTTTGCTCGAAGATTACTTGCGTTGTTTTGTTGCCGACACACCACGGGATTGGCACTCATACCTCCACTGGGCGGAGTGGTGCTACAACACCAGCCACCACTCATCCATTGATATGACTCCCTTCGAGGCCGTCTATGGTCGATCCCCTCCGTCCCTCTTGGATTATCTTCCTGGCACTGCCCGTGTGGAAGCCGTTGACTCCACCTACAGGATCGCACTCACTTGCTCCACCGTCTGCGTGACAGCATTACCCGGGCCCAGGTTCGGATGCGCAACAAGGCCGATAAGCACCGTACGGATGTCGCCTTCGCAACCGGTGACTTGGTTTTTATCAAGCTCCAACCATACCGCCAAGCCACAGTTGCCCGACGTTCGTTTCACAAACATGGCCAAACGGTATTACGGTCTGTTCCAATCCTGGAACGCATTGGCTCTGTCGCATACCGGGTTGAGCTTCCCTCTGCCGCCAAGATTCACAACGTATTTCATGTGTCCCTGCTTAAGAAAGCACACGGCGTCCGGCCTGGCACCCCGCTTTCCTTCCCAGCAGACTTTTGTGATTCTCGGCCATTATTACCCCAAGGCCATCCTCGGCCGTAGGGAACAACTTGTTGGTCAGCGTTTTGTTCGCCAGGTCCTAGTCGAGTGGAATGGTCTTCCACTTACTGATGCCACGTGGGAAGCTTTGGATGACATGGCAAAGGATTTTCCTACTTTCTGCCTTGAGGACAAGGCAGTTTCGGCAGCAGGAGGCAATGTAACCACCACGTCCAAGATAGTGGACGATCGAACAAGTAAAAGAGTCAAACAGAAACCAACGTGGATGAGAGACCACGTTCCTTGAGCCAGTTGAGAAACTAGTGGGTTCAATTTAGTATTTTATAATCTAATTAAGTCATGTAGTTGTCGGTTATTTACTTTCAAATTGTCGGTTGTAGTTTCCTTTAAATAGGGAGAAGATTAGTCGATTAGATATGAATGAAAATACCTCTGTTTTCCTATCTCTCTCTTCATCACGGCTCTCGCATCTGTCAACTAATCCCTTGTGACTTCTAATCCGTTTCACCATCAGTAGTGAACCCAGTTTCCAACTTGACTTCGTCAGCATTGACAACCTTCTCTTCAGTTTGCTCCAAGTGTTCAAGAACTGGGAAGTCATCTGTAACTAGTTAGTGTCTTAAGATTGCCGCTGGCAAAGTAGCGGGTTCTATCGCCGTCAAGGGATACTTCCGATATGCCGCCGGTTTACATCCTTATGGGATGGGACTGCTCACATCGCACGACTCGTATTCGTCTCTAGTTCGCACTTCCACAACGTTTTTCCAGGGCAGTAGAGTATGTGAACCCTGTGTTCCGACACAATTAACAAAAAATCCATTTCAGTTCAACAATTTATTGAATAACTATTGCGCGCTCAAAGAAGACAAACAATTAACCAGAAGTAGTGTGGATCTATGAAAAACGGATTTCGATTTCTAATTTTTAAAGATTCCTGTCGTGACGGACATAGAGAGTCTCTGACCCGAAAGATTTTACGGGCTGCCCACGGAGAGTAATCGGTTGAGGTATCCCACCCGAGATTATCATCAACGTCATGGTGAACTTTGCCTTCGACCTCGGATTTCACCTAGAAAGACAAGGGTGTTTTGAGGTTCTAAATCGCGTGAGAAATGTACCGAGTTTAGGGTAGAGAGAAGAATCGTGTGCAAAAAGCGCCAGGTTGTAAATCGCAGTCTCCAAAAATATCCTAGCCTCCACGTCATGTTCCTCACGTGAGCCCCTCTGGCGTGCGAGATCAAATCTCCAAAAGTCCTGGCGGCCTGTCTCGCGTGTGTTTGTTTGCTCAGCCCGTTTTCAATCTTCTCCACGTGGCCTCAAATGTCAGCCCACTCCCCCGGTCCAAGTCCGCAGCATCCACGATAAGTCCAACCGTGTGAAGATATCACACATTCACGTTTGGGTGAGAATTTTCGCCCGGGCTTTGGTGACGGACAAAGGATTTCCGTCCACGACGGAAGCAATCTCAGCCTTCCATTTTTTTAATATATATGATCTAATTAATTTAACAATAAGAATAAGGTAGTACTTACGAGAGTGTTGCAGACCAAACTGGTTGGATCTTTGCGGTGAGTGTAATATGAGGAGAGAATCTTCACTGTTCATTATTTTAACTTTTTTTTTCTATTCATAAATAGGGTGATCGGAACACAAATACTGGGAGCTACGGGATAATATATGTGGGGGACAAAATTCCCACCCTCGTTAATGTCATAAATTCCAAACCTCAACCAATCAAAATTAATATTTTATTTTGGCAATTTCAAACCTGGGGCTTAGTTTTAATATGGAGAAGGTTGCCAATTTTTTTTTTACTTTATCATTTTGTAACACTTTAAAATGTTGTATCTTATTATATAGAGTAAATTACTCGGAACCCCCTTCAGGTATGGGTATAATACAGTTAACCCCCTTGTGTTTATCATAATTATTGGTAACCACCCTGAGGTTACAGTATCTCTGACTATGAGCCCCGAACTATAATTTTTTTTATCAAAACGTTAACTATATGTTGACCCATCAGCTTAATCACATTATTAATGCTAGCCTCGACAACAAAACTACTTAATCAACATCGTTTAAGTCTCCCTCATCCCAATTTGTTGCAGACCAAACTGTTGAAGTGAGGAATTTTAAATTTGGATCTGTGGGTATGTTGACATCATTTCTCTTTCTCCTATCAATTATTCATCCTGGTCTGGTTGGGCTAAACGTGGCTCTGTTTTGTTAATTCTTCAGGTTTTCAATATCAAATGCAGAGAGACTTTCTAGTTTAGAGATTTAGTTCCTTGGTTTCCAACTCGAAGCTCTGTTTAGTTTGTAGGAGGGAAGGCAGTTATTCTGAACAGGGCGGCATCCTATGTAGTTAGGCTCAATTCTTTTGCACCGAGTTTATTTGATCAGCTAGTTTATTATTTCTGTATGTCATATACATCAATTGTCATATCAATTATTTTCTCCTCTACTTTTTCTAACTTTCAGCTGACAACTGACATCAACTGGATTATCAGCTATGCAAAGAATGGGGCCTTACTATACACTTTCGGACAGGTAAAAGCATAAATAAAGGGGTGCGCCTAAGAGTTCAGTAAATAAAGTAGACATGAGTGTCCAAGCTTGCAGAAGATAAATAAGCAGATTGGAAGGATCATTTGTAGCTTTTGTACCTTGGTTGAGATTTACAACGTTCGTGCGTATGGTAGCAATTAAGAGATTGTGATGACTTCTATCATTTGCTGGAAAGATGTATGTACCTTATGTAGCGAGAGGATGAGATGGGCATAAAAGGGAAGAAGTCAAGAAGACGACATTATTATTGAGAAAGAAAAAGGGGAAACTTGCATAAGTGTTTATTTCTGCTGTAAGTACTGGGCACACTTGACTATTCTTTTACACCGGATTTATTTGATCAGCTAATTTATTATTTTATATCAACTATTTTTTTTCTTTTTTTCCTCTATTTTTTTAAATTTTCAGCTGACAAGTGAGAGCAGATTGAATTGATTCTAAACCCCAATCGGTTGTGGGGCATGAGAGTGACACTTGTTCCGCGCTTAAAAAAACAGATTAATTTGTTACTCGTAGCTCTGCCAAGTGCCAAATGCCAATGCATCGAGCTAGTCCGTCAAATCAGGATTTCCCTGTCTGTTTCCACAAAGTGTCCAATCAGTATATATTCCAAACTTTCCTTAGGCCCCTTGTCCTTGGGCCCAACCAAATTGCTCACTAAACTCATCGGGTCCCTTTGAGCAACTGGAATCCATTGTAAAGAAAAATACTTAGAAGAGAGGAGGTGAGTGTGCGAGTGAAATTCACTTTTGTTACCGTCGATACTTTTAGTGCGAACTCCGTTCTGTTACAAAGTGTCTCGTTTTTTTTTTCCACGTTTTTCATTTTAATATTAAATATATAAAATAAAATATTTTTGAAAAATTAAATTGTATAATATAGTTTTCACATAAATTTTTTATTATAAAATATAAATTTATAAAAATATATTATCTTATATGTTAAATATTAAAATCAAATGATACACTTAAATAGTAAAGTGAACACTTCTATTGGAACGACGATATACTCAAATAGTAAAGTGAACACTTCTATTTTGACGAAGGGAGTAACAGTTGTCTTTAAACAAACCTAGTATTTACCTCGTTTGAGGAACACCCAAATGTTGTGTTTGTGTCTCACTTATTTTCCAGACATGTTGCTTAGTTTGACAAATTCTTTTTTTTAATATCTATGTTTTTTTTCTACGACTCTAGTTTGTGTTTCCTTCCGTGATACTTTATCCACATGGGTGAAATTCTTGGTGTCGGTCAACTTAGGCTCGTTTGGTATGACTGTTTTGACAGTATATTTGGTAGCAGGTTTGTGCTGGTATAAATGCAGCATATTTGTTGGCAGGTTTACGCTGTTATAAATGCAATTGTTTTGAAAACTATTGTTTGATAGTGCGGCATATATGCAACATGTTTGGTTAAGTTAGTTATATGTAGTGTGTTTACCGTTTTCGTATTATAATTACAATCTATTATATTACACTACGTAACATTATTTTGTTAGTAAAAATAAATGGAAAAATTCACACAATATATTAATATAAGTAGTTAATTTATAGTAAAAAACCTATATGAGAAAGCAAAGAAAATAAAAATATTTATATAACCAATAAAATTTAATTTTTATTATTTAAGTACAAATTGCAACTTCTAAACAATATATTGTTATTTCTATAATTTTATAATTCGTACAAATATAAAAGCGTAATGAAAAGAGAACAAGAGTTTCAAATTTTCTGATAATGTTGTGTGAATTTATTTAATAAAATTGTAAATTTTAATAATATATTATATTTTTGTAATTTTTGTATGTTAATAAATTTATATACATTCATAATTTTTTATATTTTAATGGAAAAATTACATCGCCCACCCATGACGTTTGGCGAAATTACACAGCCCACCCACGAGGTTTCAAAAATTACTTTGCCCACCCATGTGGTTTCCACAATTTTACATCCAGCAACTTTTCTAATATTTGATCAACTTAAAAGATGGTTAAATGATATCCAAATTTGATGAAACTTTACATGGACGATGCTAAGGTGTTATATTTTTGTTAAGGCCAAATCCAAAGTTTTTTAAGGTCATATATGACCTGTGGGACCCAATGAAACATGAGACACATCCATCGGGTCCCACGGATCATATATGAGCTTAAAAAACGTTGGATTTCACGTTTTACCAAAATATAACACTTTAATATCGTCCATGTAAAGTTTCATCAAATTTAGATATCATTTAACCATCTTTTAAGTTAATCAAATATTAGAAAAGTTGTTGGATGTAAAATTGTGGAAACCACATGGGTGGGCAAAGTAATTTTTGAAACCTCGTGGGTGGGCTGTGTAATTTCGCCAAACGTCATGGGTGGGCGATGTAATTTTCCCTATTTTAATTCATATATCAACAAATATGTATACTTATTGGTTTTTTATATTAATTTATATGGTATTATAAATAATATATTGTAAATTAGTATTATTAATGTGGTTTTTTTAATTCGGCTAGTACTATTTTTTTATAAATTATTTGAAGTATTGTGTAATTTGTAACAAATAAAGTAACTTGTAAAAAATATCATAAAAATAAGTAGCTTTTTTAGTTACAATAATTGCATTGTGAAGGGAGAAAATAAACGAAAGGAAAGCGCGCAAACAAAAAAGCAATATATGTTGCAGGCATTTATGCTCTTTTAACAAAAATTAATAAATGAGATTAAAGTAGTATATACCACACATATATGCTGTCATTTATGCTGGTTTTGTTTGGAGTCGAACACAACCTTAAACTTTTTGTTCTTCCTTTCTTCCGTATCTACTCTTTGAACTTCTACACATCTCATTCAGTCTCATTTCCATTAATGGTGGCCACGGTTCCAGTTCCGGAAAATGTGTATTCGGAACCGGTTCCAGGCGGTTCCGGGGCGGTTCCGGTTCCGGACTCTGTATTCGCTTCGGATTCGCTCAAATCAACGGTTCCGACCGGTTCCGGAGCGGTTCCGGTTCCGATCGGTTCCGACCGGTTCCGGAAAGATTCGATCGGCTCTAGTTTCTTCGTTTTAACTCCGATTTTAGATCCGTTTGCACGCACACGTTGCTCTTTTTGTCCACTTTACTCCTAGCTAGCTTATTCCTCAAGTTTATAATCTTAAATGTGTAAGAACCAAAGACTTAAATTTTTGTATTGAATTTGCAAAAATTTAAGAGCAAAACGGATTTTATTATATGATTCACTGCCTCGTTAGAACCTTATTAGGTAAAAACCTATTGGGAAAACCCTAATAAGGAAAAAGAGTACAACTACTAATAGGTTACATGATTTCAATTTGGAAAACGACGTCGTTTTTGCCCGATTCCAGCGGTAACTTCGACCAGTTCCAGGGCGGTTCCAGTTCCGGTTCCACCGATTCCAGTTCCGGTTCCACGGTTCCGAATCCGACGCGAATCCAGACGGTTCCTGGCGGTTCCGGTTCCGGTCCCGGTTCGGTCCCGAATCTCAAAACTTGTATTCAAATTCGATTCGCAAGGGGGCGGTTCCGGTTCCGAATAGGTTCCGGCCCGGTTCCGGCCGGTTCCGGTTGCAATCGGTTCCGGGTAGATTCACCGGTTCTGGGTAGATTCGGATTCGGTGGCCACCATTAATTTTCATCGTCTTAATTGCTATACTTTGTAGACAGATTTGCATTGTTCCCTGCTTCATTTTCCATGCTTCATTTGTAGAGATTCGAAAAGAGGTCCTTTCCTTCCAATTTCTGATAATCTCATTCTTTGTTTTTTTTTCTCTGGACTGATTATATGCGTATTAGGGTTGCAGATTTGAAACTCTAACTAGAAATCTTTTTCGCGCAGCTGACCCATGGGTCTTCCATGGCCTTCACCTTTCTCTATTTAACTCCGCATGAAAGTTTTTGTTAATCTGATTTGACATTAGTGATGGATCCAAAGAGGATTTGGAGGCATCGTCACTCCTGCTGGAGTTTTGAAAACGTGAATTAGAAGCTGGCGTTTGCACTATATTGTAAGGTGACTATGGTCATATTGGTCATTTGTCATCTTTTTTGTCCTTTTGTGCTTTATATTTTTGTAAAATTTTAAAATGTTATAGTTTATTAGATATAAGTCCAAATAACATAAATTTTATACCATTGTTCATCATAATTTGAGCTCTTCAAAATAAGACCAAACATGAAAATGTTTTGATAAATTTTAAATTTTTTATTTTTTGTATGTACATATTTTTTAAGATTAATTTTGAATCTTAAGTTTAAGAAAAGTGAATCAAAGGTTGTTAAAAAGTGAATCAAAGGTTGTTAAAACGTGAATCAGAGAGTTGCTTAAAAGTGAATAAGAGGTTTAAAAAAGTGAATATCATAAACAGAGATTGTTTAACTAAAGTGATTTTGATTGTTTGACTAGTGTGAATCAGAGGTTTTAGAAAAGTGAATCAAAGGTTTTTAAAAAGTGAATCACTAGTTGTTACAAAGTGAATCAAAGTAATAAGAGTGAATCTCGTAAGCATAGATTGTTTAACTAAAGTAATTAAGAGGTTTAAGAAATGTGAATCAGGGGTTTTTATAAAGTGAATCATAAGTTTAAGAAAATTGAATCAGAGGTTTAAGAAAAGTGATTCTCGTAAATAGAGATTGTTTTAATTAAAGTGAATAAAAGGTTTAAGAAAAGTGAATAAGAGGTTTAAGAAAAGTGAATCAAAGGTTTAAAAAAAGTGAATATTTTGTTTAATATTAGTAAAAGTTAATCATAGCACAAACTTGAATCCTTTGTGTTTTTTAAAAGTGAACCTAAACGCTGCACTACTAACCATAAAAATACCTTTGACATTTTTAGCTTTTTCTAGGGTGGTTTTTAGGGTGTTTGGGGGGTAGGGTAATCTTTTTTGTATTAGTTCTACACTTTATATTGTCGTTACTAACTCGACAGGTTTTTAGGGTTTGTGGTGCAGGGTTTAGGGTTTAGGGTCTACCTACACTATAAACCATAAAAATACCTTCAATGTTTTTAACTTCCTAGGGTGGTTTTTAGAGTGTTTTGGGTTATGATTCATTTTGTTAATGAATAAGGTTCATTTTATTATTAAAGAAGATTCATTTTACCAATGAGTAAGATTCACTTTTAAAATACCTAATATATACTCATTCTAAAAACATAAAATTTTAAGTTTACCAAAACATATCCATTCTCTCTCTCCTACTATATTCACCCCAAATTTGCACTGTTTTTTCCTCTCTTTTTTTTCCTTTTTTTTCCTTTTTTTTTCTTCTCCAATACAGCTTTGACACATGGCAGAAGCCACCTTGTACCCTGGAGCAAGGGCAGGGTCTCCACGCCGTTTGAAAATGTGTTAAATGTTTTAATAAATTTTAAAAAAATACAAAATAACATAATATTTTAAATAATATTAGTATAAAAAAAATGCCCTAAACAAAAATATCTAGGTCCACCACTGTTTGACATCAACAATTTCTTGCATGGTCGCGACAAAAAAAAACAATTTCTTGCATGGTTGTGTGGTCGACCACTTCATATTTGTCGACACTGATACATCGAGTGTTCTACAAACAATCCTCTCAATTTCTTGTTTGTTTGGTAAGTGAATTGGTCAAATTCTATTGGGATATTGGATCATCGTCTTATATATCTTAGCCCATTTGTCAATAGGCCCATTAGTGATATTTATGTAATCAGCCATATTATCTTCTTATTTTATCCTTTAGTTTATTTCTTTATCTTTTAGTTAGTTAAGATAGATTAGTTAGTATAAATACTTGTATTAACATCTGCTTTCGTTACACAATGAGATATCAATAAAACAATCTCTCTCAATTCTTCAATATTCTAAGATGGTATCAGAGCGCAGGCAAAATACATACTTCTCTCACGTTTCCACAACTAAGCTACCATGGCTACTGGCGACAAGGGAATCAAAGAAGCAATATCAAACCCAGCAAACACAAATACAATCGACATTAATGACCCTCTGTTCGTACACGCGGCTGAGAATCCAGGATTAATTCTCACGCCTAAGTTCGATGGAACTGGGTTCCTTGGGTGGAAGTGCGACATCACTACATCACTTAAAACAAAGAACAAATTTGGTTTCCTAACCGGGAAAATCAAGAAGCCTGAAGAAAGCGATGAAGTTCGATATGCAGCTTGGGTGAGATCTTGCTCACTGGTGGTGTCTTGGCTGAAAAACGCTTTGGGGCCGACTGCTCTTCAAGGTGTTCGCTATCTGGAAGATCCTCAAGAAATTTGGTCTTCCCTCTGTGAACGGTATGAGAAGAGCAATCTGGCGCAAGTCCACTTCTTGAAGCGCAGCCTGGGAGAAACCAGACAAGAAGAGCAGTCAGTCGCGGAGTATTATAGTAAGCTCAAGAAAGTGTGGGGTGAATTGGAGCAAGCACGGCCGGAGAATAGGTGTACCTGCGGCGGTTGTACTTGTGGAGTAAACAAAGCCATCAAGAAGGCGGCGGACATAGACAGACTGGTTCACTTCTTAATGGGGCTCAACCGGAATTACTTATCGATCCGGGGGCAAATTCTCGCCATGGAAGAACCACCGACGCTTGAGAAAGCTTTCTCCCTTATTATCCAGGAAGAAGAACAGAGAGGGAGTAAAGATTCAGGCGAAGCATCGATGTCCTTTGCCAGTTACCGTCCTGCAAATTCAGACAGAATAAACTCCAATAGCAGAACAGAATCGGAAAGAAAGAAAATAACTTGCACCTATTGCAAGAAGGGCGGTCACAGCTCAGAAGAATGTTACCAGAGATTAAAATGCAGTCACTGTAAGAAAGTAGGACATTTGGACACAGATTGCTTTCACCTTCATGGGAAAGACAATGTTCTCGCGCGAAGAAAGAAAATCTTCGCAAATGTCGCCAGAGAAGAGCAAATCACAGAAAAGGAAAATCAAAGTGACGGGTTTACACCCAGACAAATTCAACAAATCACCGAACTAATTCGAGGAGTAAGCGCCGGAACAAAGGCAGAAGAAGTGAATTACTGCAATTTCTCAGGTAATACTTCTTACTGCACTTGCAATAAGCTTTGTTTCATGAGCAAAGATGTTCATAATGACCTCGAAGGAAAATGGATAGTGGATTCCGGAGCCACTGACCATATGTCAGGAACCAGAAATTTGTTCGAAAATTGGAGAAATCTTCAAACAGGTAAAGTGGTGATCTTACCAAATGGACGACCACAATCAGTAAACCTAATCAGAGATGTAAAACTGGGAAAATACCGACTCAGAGGGGTTCTTTTCGTGCCGAACTTCGTCTTCAACTTGGTCTCGGTAAACAAGCTGAGCAAGCAACTTGAATCTTCTGTGATTTTTGATGGTGGAAATTGTTTTCTTCAGGACCGTTCGACAGGAAGGAGTAGAAGAATCGGGAAGGATCAAAACGGGTTGTATATTTTGGACCCAGCAGAGGCGGAAGTGTGTTTGGGCAACGTCGCGTTGGACCAGGGCCACAATGCAGTAGTGGGCTTCGATCAGGCAGTCAACCCAAAGGCAGAGGAGATTCATGTAAAACTAGGCCATGTGCCATTTAAGAAGTTAGTTTCAATGGGTTTAATAAAAGAAAAGGATTTTTCAGCAAATTATGCTTGTGATATATGTTACAAGAGCAGAGCACAGCGTTTACCATTTGATAACTCATCGATTAAAACAAAAAGGGCATTCGAGATGATACACATTGACGTGTGGGGCCTGTTCAAGACCGAAACGTATAATGGGTATCGATATTTCGTTTGTTTTGTCAATGATTTCACAAGAACGACATGGGTTCAACTTATAAAATGGAAAAGTGAAGCCTGGGAGACAATTGTAAATTTTATTCGAATGGAAGAGCGGCAATTTGAAACAAAAATCAAAGTTGTTTGAACAGATAATGCTAAGGAACTGGGAAGTTCTAATGAAGGAAAATTCTTTTATGCAAAGGAAGGGATAGTTCACCAAACAACATGTGCATACACACCCCAACAAAATGCAGTGGTTGAACGAAGACATAAATATCTACTCGAAACGGCAAGAGCTATATACTTCCAATCTAATGTTCCACTTGCATATTGGGGAGAGTGCATTTTGCATGCAACTTATTTAATCAATAGGCTTCCTTCAAAGGCGTTAGAAGGAATGACTCCTTTTGAAAGTTTACACGGTACCAAAGTTCAGTATGACAAGGTAAAACCATTTGGGTGCTTATGTTACAAAACTTTGGTAAATAGTAAGGGTGGAAAATTCAGTCCAAGGGGAGAAGCTTGTGCTTACCTGGGCAAAGATCCGAGGAAGAAAGGGCACAAAGTCTTGAGTTTTTCTAGCCAAACAGTAGAGGTTTGCAGAGATGTCAAATTTCATACTAACATTTTTCCATATTCCAAGAACAAGGAAGATAACTCCAACAGTTTAACCCCCACAGAAATATATGTATCACACGATGAAGGAAGAAACCAGAACTTTGATACTTATCAGGTTGTTGTTGCGGATGATGAAAGTAATCGAGATGCACTCGAACCTGACAGGCCAGAAGTGGAAGTTCTTTCTGAGCCTCATCTTCGCCGTTCAAGTAGAGAAAGTCACAAACCTGCTTATCTCAGTGACTATGTATGCAATGCAGTTTTCCAAAGGGTGTTAGACGAAAGAGTGTACAAGAACAACGGTGAATGTGGCAATCTCATCGACAATTGTGAAAGTCTCACTGATATAAGGCCCAGTATTTGTACAACTCTTTTGTCACACGGTCACAATAAGGTTTCAGATGTTATTGACATGCAAGAGCCACGTAGTTATAAAGAAGCATCTAGGCATGATCATTGGCAGAAGGCTATGGATGCAGAATTACAGGCTCTTCGAGACAACGACACATGGGACATTGTCACTTTACCTCACGGCAAGAAGGTGATAGGATGTAAATGGGTTTATCGAACTAAGCTCAAATCAGATGGAACACTAGAAAGGTACAAAGCAAGACTGGTTGCCAAAGGTTTTACTCAACGACACGGTTTGGATTATAACGAGACCTTTTCCCCGGTGGTCAAACTAACAACCATACGGGCTCTTATAGTTGTTGCACTGAATAAAGGTTGGGTTATAAACCAGCTCGATGCCAATAACGCTTTTCTACATGGTGATCTTGATGAAGAAGTTTACATGAAACTCCCTGATGGTCTTGAAGTTAATGGCACCAATAAAGCTTGTCTTCTCAGAAAATCATTATATGGTTTAAAGCAAGCATCTAGACAGTGGTTTTCTAAGCTTGCAAGTTTTCTGCGAACTCTTTCCTTTTCACAGTCCAAGAATGATTATTCTCTCTTCTTCAAGGAAACAGAGAAAGGAAAAATTTTCATTGCTGTTTATGTGGATGATATACTTGTTGTGGGACAGAATCAAGAGGAGGTAAACAATATCAAACATGCTCTGGACTTGAATTTCAAGATTAAAGATTTAGGAAATCTGCATTACTTCTTGGGCATAGAATTTATCAAAACACAGGAAGGGTATATCCTATCCCAGCGAAAATTTTGCAAGGATTTGATCAATGAGTTTGGTTGCAACGACAGACAAGCAGCACGAGGACCCATGATAGTTGGAAAACAGTTGTTATACGATGATGGAACGCCTCTACATGACCCCACCTGTAACACCCCATCCAAAGCCTATCGTGGTTATCGCAATCTGAACACTTATTCGAAAACGTCGCAGCGGAAATAAACAACACCTGGACCTTGCCACGGTCTGATCGATAGAATATACCGGTTTAAATACTTACAATACTTATCCAAAATCACTTACCCAACTTAAACATCAATATTCTCAATACCACAACCAACCGAGTACTAGTATCTTATGCACAATCCCAAACTTACATCAGCTTAATATAAACAGTCGGGTGCACAGGCGCAACCCGAACTCAAAATAAAAGTCCCCACCTAAGTCTAACCGCTCCTACTCTCGTAGTGCGTCCTCATGGGCCTCTTACCTGCAAGTGTAAAAATAGCCCCCGAGGGGGTCAGCACGAATGCTGGTACACCCTCTCATGGCCCCCAAGCTAACGGGGCTACGACGACTAATTGTCGATAGCATGGAAATTGATTACATACACATGCATAATATGAAGTGCAATAACAATAACCACAGATGAACATGTATAGTTCACAAACAATGAACGACTCAAGCGTTCCCTTATCAAGTGGGTTAGTAACCCCCTCCTTAGTCCTCATTTCCTTAATCTCAGTTCCTTACCTTACCTTAATCTTAATCTCAGTCTCAATCTTAATCTCAGTATACAAACCTTTCCTGGAAGGGATTGGTTGTAGCTTAATTCGAACCTGGGATTTAGGTGATCCCACCGCACCATCTTAATGCCACCTACTCTGGACGGGAGTCCAGCATAGCTGAGCCGGCAACCGGCCCTAGGCTACAAGTCCGAAGACAAGTCCTTAAGCGGAGGGCGGATCTGATTCAGATACCGTCCCCCTTTTCACTTAGCATGCATGACCGGAGATCGGTCCCGGGTTTCCTCACTCAAGTTCCAGTTAGTAGACATCTTAAACACCATGTGCTAGCTAAGCCTTAACGGGCATTAACCAGCAACCATCAACTTAACTCTTATTCTTAACTCAGTAAGTACTAAACTTGATTAGTAACAATCTCAAGCCTCGCGGGTTAGTGTAAATATAACACAATCACAACGAGAACAATATAACCGGTTGCATGCTTTATCTTGTTTTAGTCATAGCAAATAAACGGATAGCACACAAGCCGAGGGACACCTCGTTAGCAAGTAGGTCACGAAAAGGATTGTACCGTTCACCGTCGATCGTTGTTTGTTTAACCTTCTTCGGGGTCCCAATTCACAAACCTAAAACATTCATTCATTTTTAGGTTATTAGTTATTTGCACCTTACTTAACTCACTTAGTCCCTAAGGACTTCCATTCAATAACCTCTCAAGTCTTTATCTCTTAGTCTTATAAACTTAACTTTAAACATTAAAACTTATACTTAATCTTAACTTAATTCCTCAAGTTCTTAGGGTCCCAATCATTACTACCCTACCAAGGGCATACCTCATTACCCATTACCATTCTTAGAATTTAAAATTTTTTTTTTTTTTTTTTTAAGGCCCGACCGAACTTCCGACCGACCTTACCTAAGGTCGGTCCATTCCAGAACACTTCACCGTTTGAAAACTCTACCCCGACCGACCTTGCAAGTCCGGTCCCCAAGGTCGGTCCATTCCCGAGAGTTTCCCCCGAGGGAAATTTAAGCTCGACCGAACTTGACAAGTCCGGTCCTATGTTCGGTTGATTCCAGAGACTTAATTCCTTCACAAAATACAGGTCCGACCGAACTTGTAAGTCCGGTCCCCAAGTTCGGTCGATTCCAGAAACATTTTCCGGTAGTGTAAACTGAGCCCGACCGACCTTGCAAGTCCGGTCCCTAAGGTCGGTCGCTCCAGAACTTGTTTCTAATTCCCATTCAACTCCAAACTTCTCCTCATATATCCTCATATGTTATACCTCATTTGGGCACCTCAAATACACCTTAAGCCCTCCTTAAATACCTTAAATCATCCACCAAGATTCCCTTAGTCATTATGCATTTTCCTTGTAATAATGCTAAAACTTGTAATGTTTTCCTCTAGGTTTCTAGGTGGTGGTTCATACCTAATGTAACCACTATGCCAAATGTTTTCCTCACCACTATAACATCATCTCCCAAGCATCTTTCACCATCTAAAATTCTCTTAAGCATTTACTTAATGTTCCTTCACAACCTAAACTTCCTTCCTAGTTGTTTACCAACTTTGCCTAAGTCTAAATACTCAAATACATCCTCTTGATTTCTAAATCTTCATGGTGATACCTGAATCATCATAAGTCATTAAAACATCTTAACTTCACCCTTTTTCATCAAGACAACCCATAGAACATTCCTAGTACTTCCTTAGTCATTAAATTCCCTTAGGATATCTTAAACACTTAAACTCTCCTTTAAATTTTGCCATGGGTTCTCTAGTATATAGTACTTCCTAACAAATGGTTTTTCTCCATCAAACAACCAATACCACACAAATTCTCATCACAATAGCTTAATACCCAATTTACACTAAAACTTCACCACATCATCATATAATGCTTAAACTTAAAATGCTTGGCACTTAGGCCCTTAAATGACAATAATCTTAACCACTGAATTTCCACATATATTTGCCTTCAACCTGCGAATACACTCAACAAGGCTCCCATTGAAATAAAATGCTTCTTGTACTTCACCTTTATATTCTTACACTATCTCTTTTCTCATTTGCTCCTTAGTCACAAGTTCACAAGTGTAGACATTGTTTCTCCTAGGTTTTATAGCACCTTCCCAATATAAACTCTACACTAAACTCATCATATACCCACATCTCATTCCCTTAAACAACAAAACACCTTAAGGTAAGTAATTTACCTTGTTTTCTCACAAGCTTAAAAGCTTTTCTCCTTAGGTTTTCTTTGTTCAATCTCGGTCACCAATGTGATTCTCCTTGCCAATGTTCTAACCAATATCCAATGACTCCAATGAGTACTAGATAACACATTAACCCTAAGGAACAAACCCTAGGTTTAAAATATGTTTTAAGGTATTAATGTGATTGTTTTACCTTGGTTTTCTCAAGACAACTTGGATGTGAAGCAAGAAGGACCTCCTCTCTCCTTTGAAGAGTAGAAACAAGCTAGAACAAGGCATAAACATGGAGTCCCATGAGTATATATTTTCGGTCAAGTGAAGAAAATGGTGGAAACCTAGATTTTCTTACACTTTCTTTACCTTAAGAGAATGGAGATGCCAATGGAGTCTCCAAACTTGAATTTCCTCCTCTAATGGTGGTTTGACTTGGCACCAAAATGAAGCTCTTGAAGTTTTGAAAAGATAGAAAGGAGCTTGAGCTAACTAAGAAGAATATGTATTTTGTTTTGGATTTGGAGCTAAAATGAGCAAGATGTGTGCAAGAGAAGATGGAGCTAGCATGGAGAGGTGCTTCACGTTAATGGAGAAGAGAAAGAGAGCAAGAAAACCGTGTGAACAAGGAAATGAAGAAGTGAGGAGAGAGAATCACTAAAGGTGAGATATTATGTAAAAAGGTGAATAGTACTTTAGCTTTAAAAGACTTATTTGCTTTCTTAATCACTTAATGAGTCATGAAGGTGGTGACTCACCCCTTAAGAAACCGGCCCCCTTTTAGTAATGAGGGTAGTTTAGTCTTTGTTGACCAAATGTCTCACTTATATAGACTTATGTTATAAACTAGCTTAAAATTCACTATTCATCAAAAACAAGGCACATTGTTGTGAAATTTTTGATTTCCCATTGATATAGACCTCCAAATGTGATACTATATAGTACACATATTAATTAAGGAGTAATGATGGACATTTAGCCATTCAAAACCCATTTACAAGACAATTTTTCAAAAACGTGCTTTAAGACTCCTTAAAGCACATTTTGTGTTTTAACTTGTTTTCAAGCTTGGTTTTCTTTGGTAATTGACTTAAAATGACCATTAGGATATTACTAAGGTCTTAGAACAATATTTGGGTACTCTCCCATGTCTCTCCAAGCTTAGAGCACGTTTTTACTTAAACTGCTCTTTTGGTGTTTCCTTATATTTTCTTTGATTAGAAATGTTTCTTAATGTTTCTAAGGCATTATTTAGCCTCCTTATATCTTAGTTTATCATTTAAACACCATATCTAAGTTTGGGGTATTTCAATCTACCCCCCTTAAAAGAACTTTGTCCTCAAAGTTCACACATGTGTTTAACCATTCACGGTACACAGTTCTCTTAATCTTAATACCACATCTTATATTCACATTCATACATCTCAAGACTCAAAGGTCAATCTCAAATACAATACATAAGTATCATACATAACTCTCAAACTTACACCAAGTGTAGCAACTTACACAAATCCACATCTTAAACAACCAAACAAACGACAAACATGATCGTTTCCTAACTCAAAAGCGAGGAAGCTCTACCCCCCTTAAAAAGGGGTACGCCCCGTACCCTATACAGACATCTAGTCGTAAATAAAGAAGGGTACTTCGCCCTCATCTTATCCTCTAATCCCACGTGGCCTCTTCGACATCCTGGTTAGACCAGAGAACCTTCACCAGTCGCACTGACTTGTGGCGAGTGTCCCTAGTCTTACTGTCCAAGATTCTCTGAGGAGTCTCCACGGATCTCATATTTGGTTCTAAAGTCAACCTCTCAGGTTCTAACACATGGGAGGGGTGGTGCATGTATTTCTTTAGCTGTGAAACATGAAAAACATCATGCACTTTACCCAGCTCAGCAGGTAAATTCAACCTGTAAGCAACCGGGCCCACCCGCTCCGTAATCTCATAAGGACCAACAAATTTCGGGCTTAACTTGCCCTTCTGCCCAAACCTGAATACACCCTTCATCGGTGATACTCGCAGAAATACCCGGTCGCCCACTGCGAACTCCAGGTCTCGTCGTCGAACATCAGCATACGACTTCTGCCTATCTTGAGCAGCTTTCATGTTCTCCCTGATTTGCTGAACTTCAGCCTGAACTTGTTCTAAGTACTCTGGTCCTATAATGACCGTCTCACTCGACTCATCCCAGCAGAGCGGTGTACGACATGGTCTACCGTACAACGCTTGAAAAGGTGCCATCTTGATCGAAGCGTGATAGCTGTTGTTGTATGAAAACTCGATCAGATGCAATCTGTCAATCCAACTGCCCTGGAAGTCTAAGGCACATGCTCTCAGCATGTCCTCGAGTGTCTGAATAGTACGCTCAGTCTGACCATCTGTCTGAGGATGGAACGCGGTACTCAGCTTGAGTTCTGTACCCAACGCTTCTCTGGTAGCTCTCCAGTACCTCGAAAGGAATCTGGTATCTCTATCTGACACTATGGTCTTTGGTATGCCGTGGTGCCTCATGATTTCTTTCTCAAATAACTCAGCTAATTTGGTCACCTTCCAAGTATCCTTCATCGGTATGAATCGGGCTACTTTGGTAAGGCGATCCACCACCACCCATATCATGTTGAGACCTCCCCTAGCAGGTGGAAGCCCAACTACGAAGTCCATGGAGATATCATGGAACTTCCACTCCGGAACTGGCATCGACTGTACCATTCCGCCCGGTCGTCTGTGCTCGAATTTCACCTTCTGGCATGTGAGACACCTCAAGACGAACTCGGTAACATCTGTCTTCATCCCCGACCACCAGAAGTATCTCTTCATGTCTTTATACATTTTAGAGGCTCCCGGATGGATGGAAACTGAAGAACAGTGTGATTCTCTAAGTATACGGTCTTTCAGATCCGTGTTACCTCGTGGTATGCATAATCGGCCCTTAAGTCTGATCAGATCATCATCATGAAGTCTGAAGTCGTATTTCTGACTCTCAAAGGTACCATCTGTCAGCTTCTGTCTGACCTCTCTCATATACTCATCAGTCCTCTGAGCCTCTCGCACCTCATCAACCAAGCTGGAGAAAGAAACTAGCGAATGGAGTGAGTGTGCTCGACGGCTCAGGGCATCTGCTACAACATTGGCCTTCCCTTCTTTGTATTGGAGGTCAATGTCATAGTCTTTCAGAAATTCTAACCATCTCCTCTGTCGAAGATTTAACTCCTTCTGAGTGAATATGTATTTCAAACTCTTGTGATCGGTGTAGATCGTAACACTAACCCCATATAAGTAGTGGCGCCATATCTTCAAAGCGAAGACTACAGCTCCCAGCTCTAAATCATGTGTGGGGTAGTTCTCCTCATGTTTCTTCAACTGGCGTGAGGCATATGCCACCACCTTGCCATGTTGCATGAGCACGCAACCCAGCCCTCTGCCGGATGCATCACAATAAACCTCAAAGCCCTCTGTACCGTCTGGAATGGTCAGTACCGGTGCAGTGGTCAGTGAGTCCTTCAAGCGCTGAAATGATCTCTCACAGTCGACTGTCCATAGAAATGGTGCATCTTTCTTCATCAGACTGGTCATCGGCTTCGCGACCTTGCTGAAATCTCTAACAAACCTCCTGTAGTAACCTGCCAGACCGAGAAAGCTCCTGTCGGTAACAGTCTTCGGCCTTGGCCAGGTACGTACGGCATCAATCTTTGCTGGATCCACTGCGATCCCAGCATCTGAGATGACATGACCTAGGAAAGAGACCTGGTCAAGCCAAAACTCACACTTGGAGAACTTAGCATATAGCTGGTTCTCCCTTAATATTTCCAACACCCTTCTCAAATGTTCCTCATGCTCAACCTTAGACTTTGAATATATCAATATCATCAATAAAAACCACCACCGACTTGTCCAGCTGCTCCCGGAACAAGCGGTTCATCAGATCCATAAACTTCGCTGGCGCGTTCGACAAACCGAACGGCATCACTGTAAACTCATAGTGGCCGTATCGTGTCCGGAATGCCGTCTTCTCAATGTCTCCCTCCTTAATGGCTATCTGATGATACCCCGATCTGAGATCAATCTTGGAAAACACAGATGCTCCCTTCAACTGATCGAACAGATCGTCAATGCGGGGTAGTGGGTACTTATTCTTCACTGTCACTGCATTCAGCTCTCTGTAGTCGATGCAGAGGCGGAGACTACCATCCTTCTTCTTCACGAAGAGGACTGGCGCTCCCCATGGTGACACACTTGGTCTAATGAATCCTTTATCCAACAAATCTTTCAGTTGTTCTTTTAACTCAGTCATTTCTGCCGGAGCCATACGGTATGGTGCTTTGGCTATCGGTCCGGTACCAGGTAGCAGCTCAATGGTGAACTCTACCTCCCGAGTGGGTGGCATGCCGGGCAGTTCCCGTGGAAATAAGTCGGGGAACTCCGACACTACCGGTAAGTCGGGGTCGAACTCAGGGTCTCTCTCTATGTCCTGTACATAGCAGAGGTATACTTCTTCCTTTCTCCTTAATTCTTTGTACATTGCCATGGCGGTGATGATCTTAGTCGAAGGCTCTCTGGGCCTCTGGCGGTATGATATTGTTACCCCAGACGGACTCCTGAGCAGCAATCTATGCTCGGCGCAGAGGATACGTCCCTTGTGCCGCTCCAACCAGTTCATCCCGAAGATAACATCAAATCCTAGCTTACTGAACTCAATGAAACTGACTGGGAAGTCTTCCCCCTTAATTCTGATGGTGGCTCCTCGGTAGTAACGAGTGCAACGAACCTTCTCCTTAGACGGGAGCGTAACCGTGAAGTCGGGTAGCTCATCAGCGTCTAGCCCCAACCTGCTCGCAAATGATGCAGAGACAAAGGTATGCGAGGCCCCTGAGTCGAAGAGAACTGATGCCTCAATCCCATTGATCGGAAAGGTGCCGGTGAGGATAGTACCGCTAGCGTCGGCCTGTGCCTCTGTGAGTATGCTTAGTGCACCTTCCGTACCGAGTCCATAACCTAATTGTGTTCACAAGCTCCATGAGTATTGATGGTATAACAAGAGTCGTAACAATTTATATGAACAACACTGTTATTTTATTCATGACCATCCTGTTTACAACATGTGCTTCAATCTTACATCTCATTTCTCATCTCATTCTAACATTACATGGCTAATATTGTCTAAAGGTTAGGTTTAATCTTCCTGGTCTCATATGCGTCGCATTGATTACTGCTGACGGTGCTGTATTCAGCTTGATTCTCTTAATCCCATGGTACAACATCCTTGATTCTCCTCCCAAAATTAATACATCACCTGACTTAAGTACTATCTTATCTGCACGGTCCGCACGCTTCTGCTCGCCGTATAAAAACTCCGCATCATCTCCAATGGACCAAGACACTACGGGTATCCCTCTTTCGAGAGACTCCGTTGTCTCGTCCTTATCCTGGTGTAGTCCCAGTTTCCCATCTTTTTCGTAGAAGTTTACAATGCAAATGTCTGGCTGGATGTCTGGAATCGGTTCAGCTTCCAACTGCTGAGCGATTTCCACGACTTGTGTAATAACTGGATGGAACTCTTCGGGTATTCCCGGTGGTGAGACTCCATCTTGCTCCCTTGTGGTTTGGTAATTCTTGGCATACGGATTCCAATCCTTGCCCAAGCTCATCATCTTTAATTTCATCCTTGCTCCCCCTGGGTACTCCGGTGTGTAAAAACCTCCCGGTCCCATTCCTAGTTGATTGCATCTCCTGATGATGGCTATTTGTGCTCGGGTGTCAGGTATCCCCTTAATAAAATCATACCTGGGCGGATAACCTGACATTGTTCGGTTGGAAAGTGTATGGTTTCGATGTCGGTGTGCTCCGGGTTAGATGTAGATGGTATAGGGTAGCAGATGTTGAATCTTCCTAAAGTGGTAGTAGGTATCTTACTTAGGTTCTAATCTCATCTTATTTTCACTTAACTCATATATTTCACCAAACATGCATGATAATGCGGTAAGCAGGTAGTTTTATTACTAAATGGTTATAGTGGTACCTGGCCTCGATGAGGGCTCAGGCTCATCGTCCCGATCCACCATGTGTAGAGTGGGCCCCGTCTTCTGGGTCGCCCGTGGGTTCTTGTCCGCCGGCTGCTGCACTTTCCTCTGACCGTCAGATCCAGCTCCCTGATCGGTCTTGCCCTTGCCCCTGGTGTCGGGCCTATAGGCTCTGCTAGCAGGGTTCCGGTAACACTCATAAGCTCGATGCCCGTAGACACCACAGAAGTTGCACTCCACCTTATTCCCCTTACAGTCGAGCCCGGGGTGGTCCTTGTGACACCATCTACAGATGAAGCGTCGCTGGTAGCCACCACCGGCTCCCTCTCAGTCTCAGATCCTGATGATTCATATTGTCAATTCTCATATCTCAAACGTTACTAATTTATTTCTTAACTCATTCAATATCAATTTTTCTCACCCTTTGGCGCCTTAGAGCGCAGTGGTGTAGCTGCAATAGCATAGGTCAGCTTCAATGGCTCTTCCGAAGCCTTCTCCTTTTCCTCCTTCCCTTTCGGGTTCTGATTCTTCTGGGCCTGAGGCTGGTACTTTGTTTCTTGTACCCTCCTTGCCCTTGACTCTCTGAGCTCTTCCAGCACTCTTCCTCTTGCATTCTCCTCGTCCCTCAGCTGGACGGTAATCTCAACCTTAGCAGCGGCATGATAGCACTCCTGCTTTTCCATAGTATTAGTCTACTTATTTCTCATAATCTAAATCTTATTCACACTTACTCAAATTTCAATCATTCTTATTACCTGCAAGGTAGTGTAACTCGTCGGCCCCATGCCGTAGCGGAGTCGATGGCTAAGCCCGCCATAGAAGCGGTCTACCAAGATCTGGTCAGAATACCCTAGACCTGGCAGAAGACGGAGCAAGGCGTGAACTCTGAGTAATACTCGTCCACTCATCTTGTCCGACTGCTTAAGCGCATCTAACTGCAAGCGCTTCTTCGTCTGGACATGGGCGGGGTAGTACTTTGCCCGTAGCAAGGCGGTGTATTGCTCCCAGCCGAACTCTGGGTTGGCCACATGCTCGGCCCTCACCAGCTTCCACCAATCGCCCGCCGCCCCCTTCAGGTAGAAGGCAGCTAAGCGCACCTTGATCCCAGCAGGGACATCAAGGGTCTCGAAGGTGGTCTCCAGCTCGGAGATGTACGCCTCAAGCTTGGCGGGATCGGTCTCCCCCTTGAAGTGAGCGGGTCGAAGATCTGCAGACTCTTCACCCAGTTTGGTTCCCTAGGTTGTGGCGGTGGAGGTGGTGCACCCACACCAGGCTGATAGCCCATGTGCCCTAAAGCGGCAGCTACGATCTCTGCGATCGTCTGCCCTCCAGGTATCCCTGGAATGTCCTCACCCCGGCCGCGACCTCGGCCTCCTCTAGGGCGTCCTGCCATCTGAACAAGCATAACTTACATTAGATTCACATTCACCACTGTTTGGTTAGTAAATTTATAACGTCCGTAGACGGTAAAGACAATCCACACTTATTAGTGGTCATCTGACTCTACTCACTCTAACTTCTCACACCCTTAACCCAATACTTATTCCTTAACTTATATCCTAACTCGGTGGTTACTCATGTCCGGTATTTCTTGATCAGAGCGTAACTACGCTCTGATACCACTTTTGTAACACCCCATCCAAAGCCTATCGTGGTTATCGCAATCTGAACACTTAATCGAAAACGTCGCAGCGGAAATAAACAACCCTGGACCTTGCCACGGTCTGATCGTAGAATATACCGGTTTAAATACTTACAATACTTATCCAAAATCACTTACCAACTTAAACATCAATATCTCAATACCACAACCAACCGAGTACTAGTATCTTAACACAATCCCAAACTTACATCAGTTTAATATAACAGTCGGGTGCACAGGCGCAACCCGAACTCAAAATAAAAGTCCCCACCTAAGTCTAACCGCTCCTACTCTCGTAGTGCGTCCTCATGGGCCTCTTACCTGCAAGTGTAAAAATAGCCCCCGAGGGGGTCAGCACGAATGCTGGTACACCCTCTCATGGCCCCCAAGCTAACGGGGCTACGACGACTAATTGTCGATAGCATGGAAATTGATTACATACACAAACATAATATGAAGTGCAATAACAATAACCACAGATGAACATATATAGTTCACAAGCAATGAACGACTCAAGCGTTCCCTTATCAAGTGGGTTAGTAACCCCCTCCTTAGTCCTCATTTCCTTAATCTCAGTTCCTTACCTTACCTTAATCTTAATCTCATCTCAATCTTAATCTCAGTATACAAACCTTTCCTGGAAGGGATTGGTTGTAGCTTAATTCGAACCTGGGATTTAGGTGATCCCACCGCACCATCTTAATGCCACCTACTCTGGACGGGAGTCCAGCGTAGCTGAGCCGGCAACCGGCCCTAGGCTACAAGTCCGAAGACAAGTCCTTAAGCGGAGGGCGGATCTGATTCAGATACCGTCCCCCTTTTCACTTAGCATGCATGACCGGAGATCGGTCCCGGGTTTCCTCACTCAAGTTCCAGTTAGTAGACATCTTAAACACCATGTGCTAGCTAAGCCTTAACGGGCATTAACCAACAACCATCAACTTAACTCTTATTCTTAACTCAGTAAGTACTAAACTTGGTTAGTAACAATCTCAAGCCTCGCGGGTTAGTGTAAATATAACACAATCACAACGAGAACAATATAACCGGTTGCATGCTTTATCTTGTTTTAGTCATAGCAAATAAACAGATAGCACACAAGCCGGGGACACCTCGTTAGCAAGTAGGTCACGAAAAGGATTGTACCGTCACCGTCGATCGTTGTTTTGTTTAACCTTCTTGGTGGTCCCAATTCACAAACCTAAAAAACATTCATTCATTTTTAGGTTTTAGTTATAGTTATTGCACCTTACTTAAACTCACTTAGTCCCTAAGGACTTCCATTCAATAACCTCTCAAGTCTTTATCTCTGTAGTCTTATAAACTTAACTTGTTAAACATTAAAACTATACTTAATCTTAACTAACTCCTCAAGTTCTAGGGTCCCAATCATTATAACCCTACCAAGGGCATCATACCTCATTACCATACCATTCTTAGAATTTAAAATTTCTTTTTTTTTTTTTTTTTAAGGCCCGACCGAACTTCCGACGACCTTACCTAAGGTCGGTCCATTCCAGAACACTTCACCGTTTGAAAACTCGACCCCGACCGACCTTGCAAGTCCGGTCCCAAGGTCGGTCCATTCCCGAGAGTTTCCCCCGAGGGAAATTTAAGCTCGACCGAACTTGACAAGTCCGGTCCTATGTTCGGTTGATTCAGAGACTTAATTCCTTCACAAAATACAGGTCCGACCGAACTTGTAAGGTCCGGTCCCCAAGTTCGGTCGATTCCAGAGAAACATTTTCCGGTAGTGTAAACTGAGCCCGACCGACCTTGCAAGTCGGTCCCTAAGGTCGGTCGATCCAGAATCTTGTTTCTACATTCCCATTCAACACCAAACTTCTCTCTCCTATATGTTATGACCTCATTTGGGCACCTCAAATACACCTTAAGCCCTCCTTAATATACCTTAAAATCATCCACCAAGATTCCCTAGTCATTATGCATTTTTCCTTGTAATAATGCTAACACTTGTAATGTTTTCCTCTAGGTTTCTAGGTGGTGGTCATACCTAATGTAACACTATGCCAAATGTTTTCCTCACCACTATACATCATCTCCCAAGCATCTGTCACCATCTAAAATCTCTTAAGCATTACTTAATGTTCCTTCACAACCTAAACTTCCTTCCTAGTTGTTTACCAACTTTTACCTAAGTTCTAAATACTCAAATACATCCTCTTGATTTCTAAATCTTTCATGGTGATACCTAAATCATCATAAGTCATTAAAACATCTTAACTTCACCCTTTCATCAAGACAACCCATAGAACATTCCTAGTATCCTTAGTCATTAAATTCCCTTAGGATATCTTAACACTTAAACTCTCCTTTAAATTTTGCCATGGGTTCTCTAGTATATAGTACTTCCTAACAATGGTTTTTCTCCATCAAACAACCAATACCACACAAATTCTCATCACAATAGCTTAATACCCAATTTACACTAAAACTTCACCACATCATCATATAATGCTTAAACTTAAAATGCTTGGCACTTAGGCCCTTAAATGACAATAATCTTAACCATGAATTTCCACATATATTTGCCTTCAACCTGCGAATACACTCAACAAGGCTCCCATTGAAAATAAAATGCTTCTTGTACTTCCCTTATATTCTTACACTATCTTTTCTCATTTGCTCCTTAGTCACAAGTTCACAAGTGTAGACATTGTTCTCCTAGATTTATAGCACCTTCCCCAATATAAACTCTACACTAAACTCATAATACCCACATCTCATTCCCTTAAACAAACAACAAAACACCTTAAGGTAAGTAATTTACCTTGTTTTCTCACAAGCTTAAAAGCTTTTCTCCTTAGGTTTTCTTTGTTCAATCTCGGTCACCAATGTGATTCTCCTTGCCAATGTTCTAACCAATATCCAATGACTCCAATGAGTACTAGAAACACATTAACCCTAAGGAACAAACCCTAGGTTTACAAATATGTTTTAAGGTATTAATGTGATGTTTTACCTTGGTTTTCTCAAGACAACTTGGATGTGAAGCAAGAAGGACCTCCTCTCTCCTTTGAAGAGTAGAAACAAGCTAGAACAAGGCATCTAAACATGGAGTCCCATGAGTATATATTTCGGTCAAGTGAAGAAAAATGGTGGAAACTAGATTTTCTTACACTTTCTTTACCTTAGAGAATGGAGATGCCAATGGAGTCCCCAAACTTGAATTTCCTCCTCTAATGGTGGTTTGACTTGGCACCAAAATGAATCTCTTGAAGTTTTGAAAAGATAGAAAGGAGGAGCTTGAGCTAACTAAGAAGAATATGTATTTTGTTTTGGATTTGGAGCTAAAATGAGCAAGATGTGTGCAAGGAAGATGGAGCTAGCATGGAGAGGTGCTTCACGTTAATGGAGAAGAGAAAGAGAGCAAGAAAAACCGTGTGAACAAGAAGAATGAAGAAGTGAGGAGAGGAGAGAGAATCACTAAAGGTGAGATATTATGTAAAAAGGTGAATAGTACTTTAGGCTTTAAAAGACTTATTTGCTTCTTAATCACTTAATGAGTCATGAAGGTGGTGACTCACCCCTTAAGAAACCGGCCCCCTTTTAGTAATGAGGGTAGTTTAGTCTTTGTTGACCAAATGTCTCACTTATATAGACTTATGTTATAAAACTAGCTTAATAAATTCACTATTCATCAAAAACAAGGCACATTGTTGTGAAATTTTTGATTTCCCATTGATATAGACCTCCAATTGTGATACTATATAGTACACATATTAATTAAGGAGTAATGATGGACATTTAGCCATTCAAAACTCATTTACAAGACAATTTTCAAAAACGTGCTTTAAGACTCCTTAAAGCACATTTTGTGTTTTAACTTGTTTTCAAGCTGGTTTCTTTGGTAATTGACTTAAAATGACCATTAGGATATTACTAAGGTCTTAGAACAATATTTGGGTACTCTCCCATGTCTCTCCAAGTTTAGAGCACGTTTTTACTTAAACTGCTCTTTTGGTGTTTCCTTATATTTTCTTTGTTTAGAAATGTTTCTTAATGTTTCTAAGGCATTATTTAGCCTCCTTACATCTTCGTTTATCATTTAAACACCATATCTAAGTTTGGGGTATTTCACCACCATCTATCGAAAACTAGTGGGAAAGCTAAATTACCTCTCCAACACACGACCAGACATCTGCTTCACAGTCCAGAACCTTAGCCAGTTTATGCAGCACCCTACCGATATTCACATGGAGGCAGCTTTGCATGCACTTTGTTATGTTAAGGGCACTGCGAATTATGGTATTATGTTCACTGGTAGCAATCATGCTTCACTAACACTCATGGCTTACTGTGATTCTGATTGGGCGGCATGTCCCAACACTAGAAAGTCAGTCTCTGGCTATTATATTTTCCTTGGAGACAGCCCTATTTCGTGGAAGACTAAGAAACAAGGTTCCGTATCTTTATCTAGCGCAGAGGCAGAGTATCGCTCCCTCCGTCGTGTAACAGCAGAATTGACTTGGCTTACTCGTCTTTTACAAGAACTGGGTGTTGACAACATAACACTGGTTCCTGTTAAGTGTGATAACCAGTCTGCAATATATATTGCACAAAATCCTGTATTCCATGAACGGACGAAGCATATTGAGATAGACTGTCACTTTGTACGAGAAAAGATTCAACAAGGACTAGTCGATGTTGTAACACCCCTAAAACCGGCCTAAGAGTTAAGGGTATTACACGCCGCGTATTACTACCAATAACGCAAGGCTCTAAACGATCAAAAACAATAAAGGCCCAAAACAGAGTTCACTTAACATTGTAAACCAAAGTATCCAAATACAGCGGAAGTAAACGGATTCAAAATACATATCCGAAACAGAAACTCAAAGCAGAGGAAGGCCCGAAGGCTACAACGTCATAACAAAAGTTTAAACAGTCAAATGAGCTAAACACTACAGCTCCAGAACTCAAGATGATCCTCGCTGATCAATCTGCAAAAAGTTAGAAGTAGGGGAATGAGCACACAACTATGCCCAGTAAGCAGCGACCGTCATCAGCAAGGTCGCTCAAAACAATTGAAATCAGAAGAAGAGAAGATAAACATCTTATACACAATTCTCAAATAGTCAGAAGCTTTCAGAAACAGAAGCAGAGTGGAACTCAAGGGGTTCCCATTTCAGAAACAGCCAGAGCACTTAAACAGAAGGGGACAAAACACAATGCACACACTCAGAAGGGTCGAAGACCCATAGACCATACCAGGCCTCTCGGCAACGCAGAAATGACTCGAAAGAGTCAAAGGGTTCGTCAACCCCACAGAACAGAAAGGGAATGACCCACACTCAGAACGACGTCTACATGGTATACCACGGAATAGCTCGACCCAGCCATTCACGGCTCAGAAACAAGGTGCAATGTCCCAAAACAGAAAGGTTGCTTAATCAGAAGCAAAGTTGCATTTAAATATGCCAAAACGCTCATAAATCAGTAGCACAGATCATAAGGAAACCAATGCCGCAGACGGCACTCAAATCGGAGTTCAAACGAAGAAGTTATGTTGAAAACAGAGGTGTGTCCGAACTTGTGTCCGGACATCGAAGTTCGGACACAAGTCGAGACTCAGAAACCAGAGAAAGCCAAATGTCCGAACTTGTGTCCGGACATCAATGTTCGGACACAAGTCGAGTTGAAATCAGATAGAGGAATTCAGCATGTCCGAACATCCAAGTTCGGACGGATGTTCGGACAGGTTTAACGGGAAAACACGCGGAGGGTCCGACCTTGTGTCCGGACTTCAAAGTTCGGACACAGGTCGAACTTTAAACCAGAGGGAAAACCTGAGGGTGTGTCCGAACATCTATGTTCGGACAGATGTTCGGACATACCCCGAACTCGCAAATCAGAAAGGCAGAAACGCACTGTCCGAACTTCAAAGCTCGGACGGAAGTTCGGACAGTGCGAAAAATGCAGTTTCCAGAAGACGAACAGAGCAGAAAAACAACACAAATCAAAGCCTTAAAATGCCAATTAAGTACACACACCAAATCAGACATTAAAACAGGAAACCATGGGGTTTTAACCATTCCAAAACGCAACCAAACAGACATCACAAACAGAATTCACACACAAAACAGAATCCGTTGCAATCCCCATGGCTGAACTTCCAAACCGAATCGAGTAACCACCTACCTCAATTAGCAGAAGAAGAACAACGATCTGAACCGCAGGCACAATCCACGCAGAGCAACAATCCGATACAGACCAACAGCCACTGAATTCCACAATCAAGCCCAGAAATCAGAAAACATTCGAAGGAAACCTAGACTTGGAAACTCCCAAAACTGTATAACTTTCTGCATCACAAACCTGGAATCGAGACCGGACGAATTACTCTGCAGAAGAATCCCAACTTACACGCAACCAACGGCCACTGATTCGAACACAAACAAAAACCCTCAATCAGAAACTGGAATCAAGAACAGAGGATACAACGGAGACCGGTTCTGCAATACCAACCTGAAAACGAAGAGGAAACCACACTGCAACGGAGATCACCAATCTGATTGCAGCAGTAGAACCAGAATCTTCAACAGAGGAGAAAGATCGAGAGAGAAGGAAAAGAGAGAGAAACTGCTTAGCACCACGATAGAGAACGCTCCTCACGATTAGACTGAATTGAACTGTCGTGATGAAAATAATTAGAAGATGTAAGGGAAAATAAGGAACCCTTCTCCTTATAAATCAGATAATTAATTACCTTAATTAAAACCGAATGACCTCCTCGCCCTTGACAATTAAAACAATACCGTCGGAGTCCAACTGATAGCAAGGAATAGATAATCCAACTTAGAACAATATTACAACTGATATAACATAAGGTATGAATTATGCGGGTTATAACATCACCTCCCCCTTAAAAGAATCTCGTCCTCGAGATTAACTCACCTTACTGCTCGAACAGAGAGGGATACTTGACACGCAGCTCATCTTCGAGTTCCCAAGTCGCTTCACTCTCTAGCTGATCTGACCACTGGACCTTCACCATAGGCAGGGTCTTACTACGAAGCTGGCGGACGTCCCTGGCTAAAATGCGAGTAGGCACCGCCTCGAAACTGCAATCCTCTCTCAGCTGAAGCTGGCTGTAGTCGATCACGTGAGACGGATCATGCAGATACTTCCTCAACATAGACACGTGGAAAACTCCGTGGACAGCAGACAAAGCAGGTGGCAAAGCCAAACGGTAAGCCACAGGGCCAATCCTCTCCAGAATCTCAAACGGTCCAACGAACCTTGGGCTAAGCTTTCCACGCTTCCCAAACCGGACCACACCTCTGACCGGCGACACTCGCAGATAGACATGATCACCAACATCGAACTCAAGCGGCCTGCGCCTCTGATCTGCATAGCACTTCTGTCTGCTCTGAGCAACCAGCAAACGTTCCCGAATCGTCCTGATCTTCTCTACTGCTCCCTGCACAAGCTCGGGTCCAACCAAGACCCTCTCCTTCAGGTCATCCCAACAGATGGGTGACCTGCACCTCCTACCGTACAACGCTTCAAACGGAGCCATACCAATGCTCGCCTGAAAGCTGTTGTTGTAGGCGAACTCAATCAGAGTCACATGCTGCTCCCAGCTACCACCAAAGTCCAGGACACATGCACGAAGCATGTCCTCCAAAATCTGATTAGTCCTCTCCGTCTGGCCATCCGACTGAGGATGGTAAGCTGAACTGAACGCTAAATTCGTACCCAAGGCCTTATGCAAACTGCGCCAAAATCTCGAAACAAAACGAGGGTCACGATCAGACACAATAGTAGAAGGCACACCGTGAAGCCTCACTATCTCATCGAGATATAAACGAGCTAGGCGCTCCAGACTGAAGGTCTTCTTCACCGGCAGAAAATGAGCAGACTTCGTCAGACGATCAACTATCACCCAAACAGCATCACAACCCGAAGGAGTCCTGGGCAAACCCATGACGAAATCCATCCCCACACTCTCCCACTTCCACTCAGGAATGGGAAGGGGCTGAAGCAAACCCGCTGGCCTCTGATGCTCAGCCTTAATCTGCTGACAGGTCTGACACTTCGAGACAAACTCTGAGATATCACGCTTCATCCCAGACCACCAGAATGACTCTCTGAGGTCTCGATACATCTTCACCCCTCCTGGGTGAACTGAATATGGCGCTCCATGAGCCTCCTGAAGGATCTCTCTGCGCAGCACTGCATCGTCTGGCACACAAACACGGCCTCTGAAACGCAGACACCCATCACTGGAGACACTGAAGTCTGAACTCTGTTCTGAAGACAGCCCCTCTCTGATCCGACACAAAGCTGAATCTGCCTCCTGACCAACCCGGATCCTGTCGACCAACGAAGACTGCACCTGAAGCGCTGCTATCACACTGGCACTGGCTGGTCTGACTACCCAAACACCCATACGCTGCAGCTCTAAGGTGGACCTCTGAACTCCTGACAAGGCACAAGCTACACCCGAAGCACCTCTCCGGCTCAAGGCATCTGCCACAACATTCGCTCTACCCGGGTGGTAGAGGATCTCTAAATCATAGTCATGAAGTAGCTCCAACCACCTCCTCTGTCTCAAGTTCAGCTCCTTCTGAGTGAACAAATACTTGAGGCTCTTGTGGTCAGTGTAAACCTTACACGACGCTCCATATAAATAATGTCTCCAAATCTTCAGCGCGAACACTACAGCTGCCAGCTCCAGATCGTGGGTAGGGTAGTTCTTCTCATAGGGCTTAAGCTGTCGGGAGCCATAAGCCACTACCTTACCCTGCTGCATCAAAACACATCCCAGTCCCTTATGGGACGCATCACAGAAGACTTCGAATCCCTCAGTCCCAGAAGGCAATGTCAGAATCGGTGCCGTCGTCAATCTCTTCTTAATCTCCTGGAAACTCTGCTCGCAAGCCTCGCTCCACTCATACTTGATCTCCTTCCTCAACAGACGGGTCAGCGGGGATACGATCTTAGAGAACCCCTCAACGAACTTCCTGTAGTACCCAGCTAACCCAAGGAAACTGCGAATCTCAGCAACATTCGTGGGCCTCGCCCACTCCATCACAGCTCTAACCTTCTCAGGATCCACTGAGATACCGTCCTTCGAGACCACATGTCCCAAGAATACTACGCGGTCAAGCCAGAAGTCACACTTCTTCAACTTAGCATACAGCTCACGATCCTTCAGCGTCTGCAAAACAATCCTCAGATCTCCTCATGCTCCTCTGCGCTCCTGGAGTACACCAAGATATCATCTATGAAGACCACTACGAACTGATCCAAATAGGGTTTGAAAACCCGGTTCATCATGTCCATGAATACTGATGGAGCATTAGTCAAACCAAACGGCATGACTAGGAACTCGTAATGACCATAACGAGTCCTAAAAGCGGACTTAGGCACATCCTCGGCCTTAATCCTCAACTGATGGTAGCCTGAACGAAGATCTATCTTCGAGAACACTGTAGCCCCCGCCAACTGGTCAAACAAATCGTCGATGCGCGGAAGGGGATAGCGATTCTTGATGGTCACCTTGTTCAGCTCCCTGTAGTCGATGCAAACGGAAGGTCCCATCCTTCTTCTTCACAAACAGCACTGGCGCTCCCCAAGGCGAAACACTAGGGCGTATGAAGCCCTTATCCAACAGCTCCTGAAGCTGGACCTTTAGCTCCTTCAACTCCGCCGGACTCATACGGTAAGGGGCCCTAGAGATGGGCTGAGTCTCTGGCGCTAAATCGATGGTGAACTCCACCTCTCGCACTGGTGGGAGTCCGGGCACGTCGTCCTGGAAGACCTCAGGAAACTCTCTGACAATCGGGATGCTCTCCAAGCTAGATCCCTCACGCACCTCTGGCAGATAACATAAGAAGCCCTGGCAGCCCTTCCTCAAGAAACTGGCTGCCTGCATCGCTGACACAATCACCGGCGCACATGGAACTGCATTCCCAGAGAAAGCAAAACGAGACCCGTCTGGCAAGTCGAACACCACCCTCTTCGCTGCACAATCTATATGGGCATGGTGCTCTGCTAGCCAATCCATGCCCAGAATCACATCAAAACAGGTCATCCGCATCGGGATGAGGTCAGCAAAGAAAGTCTTGTCCCTAACTACTATGGGACAAGCCTTACACACAGAATCCAGCACACAAGGGGCAACCCCACCTAATGGACTACTCACACACAAGTCTATCTCACTAGGCACAGCAGTCAGTCCAAGATCATCCAACAAATCAGCAGACAAAGGAATGCGTAGCTCCAGAATCAAACAGACAAAACACATCTCGAGAATGGATCTGGAGAATACCTGAGATGACGCGATCACCCGCTCGATCACGCTCTCCAGCCATAGCATAAACCCGGGCCTGAGTCTGAGGCTTCTTCTGATCGGACCTCGCCCCTGAATCTGAGCCGGTACCTCTATCCCCTGAGCCTCTACTGGACGCCTGAGGGCACTGAGCAATCCGGTGCTCCATCGACCCGCACTTAAAGCAAGCACCGGTCTTCTTGTAGCACTCCCTACCAGGATGGGAGCGACCACAAGACCCACACTTCGTCCCAGCTGACGAAGATGAAGAAGCTCCCCGGCGATCTCCATAGGTCTGCTTCTTCTGAGGAGGAGCAGCCTCCTTCTTCTGAGGCTCCTCAGCACGCCTCTTCCCTTTATGGTCCTTACCAGCCTGTCTGCCCCTGATGTCCGCCTCTACCAGCAAGGCGACATCCGCCACATCTCTGAAGGTCCGGTGACGAAGAGGTGTCACCGCCGACCTGATGTCTGGCCTCAATCCGCTCTCGAACTTACGAGCCTTCCTGTGCTCATCCGGCTCTGGAGCATACTTCGACAGCGTCACAAACTTCCTCACATACTCCTCTACAGACATATCTCTCCCCTGGCGCAGCCGGTTATACTCGTTGATCTTCTGGTCTTTGTACACATCCGGATAGAACTGCTTGTTGAACTCCAAGCAGAACTGATCCCAGGTCCAAGGCTGGGGGTGCCTACCCATCACCATGCGCCACCACTCCTTCGCCTCCCCCTTAAAGAGGAACGTAGCGAAGTCCACCTTCTGGTCATCCTCCGACCCCATCACTCTCAGCAGGTCCTCGACCTCTGTAATCCAGTGGCTCGCCTCCTGAGGGTCACCACAGCCATCAAAGGATGGAGGCTTAAGCTTCATGAACTCCTGCTGGGCCAGCACCACCAGCTCCTCCACCAGCTCCCCCAGCAGCTGCAGCCATCGTCTGCATCAACTGCGCCACAAACTGCTGCACTACATCCGCAGCATCTCCCTGAGGGGTCACTGGTGTCCTACGAGGAGCCATTCTGAGATACACAAATCCAAAACTTGTCAGAACTGACTCAGACTTCAAACAACTGTCACAACTGAACCTCGCACAAGCAAACACACCCACAGACACCAAAGAAAGCCAAACCTAGCTCTGATACCACTAAATGTAACACCCCTAAAACCGGCCTAAGAGTTAAGGGTATTACACGCCGCGTATTACTACCAATAACGCAAGGCTCTAAACGATCAAAAACAATAAAGGCCCAAAACAGAGTTCACTTAACATTGTAAACCAAAGTATCCAAATACAGCGGAAGTAAACGGATTCAAAATACATATCCGAAACAGAAACTCAAAGCAGAGGAAGGCCCGAAGGCTACAACGTCATAACAAAAGTTTAAACAGTCAAATGAGCTAAACACTACAGCTCCAGAACTCAAGATGATCCTCGCTGATCAATCTGCAAAAAGTTAGAAGTAGGGGAATGAGCACACAACTATGCCCAGTAAGCAGCGACCGTCATCAGCAAGGTCGCTCAAAACAATTGAAATCAGAAGAAGAGAAGATAAACATCTTATACACAATTCTCAAATAGTCAGAAGCTTTCAGAAACAGAAGCAGAGTGGAACTCAAGGGGTTCCCATTTCAGAAACAGCCAGAGCACTTAAACAGAAGGGGACAAAACACAATGCACACACTCAGAAGGGTCGAAGACCCATAGACCATACCAGGCCTCTCGGCAACGCAGAAATGACTCGAAAGAGTCAAAGGGTTCGTCAACCCCACAGAACAGAAAGGGAATGACCCACACTCAGAACGACGTCTACATGGTATACCACGGAATAGCTCGACCCAGCCATTCACGGCTCAGAAACAAGGTGCAATGTCCCAAAACAGAAAGGTTGCTTAATCAGAAGCAAAGTTGCATTTAAATATGCCAAAACGCTCATAAATCAGTAGCACAGATCATAAGGAAACCAATGCCGCAGACGGCACTCAAATCGGAGTTCAAACGAAGAAGTTATGTTGAAAACAGAGGTGTGTCCGAACTTGTGTCCGGACATCGAAGTTCGGACACAAGTCGAGACTCAGAAACCAGAGAAAGCCAAATGTCCGAACTTGTGTCCGGACATCAATGTTCGGACACAAGTCGAGTTGAAATCAGATAGAGGAATTCAGCATGTCCGAACATCCAAGTTCGGACGGATGTTCGGACAGGTTTAACGGGAAAACACGCGGAGGGTCCGACCTTGTGTCCGGACTTCAAAGTTCGGACACAGGTCGAACTTTAAACCAGAGGGAAAACCTGAGGGTGTGTCCGAACATCTATGTTCGGACAGATGTTCGGACATACCCCGAACTCGCAAATCAGAAAGGCAGAAACGCACTGTCCGAACTTCAAAGCTCGGACGGAAGTTCGGACAGTGCGAAAAAATGCAGTTTCCAGAAGACGAACAGAGCAGAAAAACAACACAAATCAAAGCCTTAAAATGCCAATTAAGTACACACACCAAATCAGACATTAAAACAGGAAACCATGGGGTTTTAACCATTCCAAAACGCAACCAAACAGACATCACAAACAGAATTCACACACAAAACAGAATCCGTTGCAATCCCCATGGCTGAACTTCCAAACCGAATCGAGTAACCACCTACCTCAATTAGCAGAAGAAGAACAACGATCTGAACCGCAGGCACAATCCACGCAGAGCAACAATCCGATACAGACCAACAGCCACTGAATTCCACAATCAAGCCCAGAAATCAGAAAACATTCGAAGGAAACCTAGACTTGGAAACTCCCAAAACTGTATAACTTTCTGCATCACAAACCTGGAATCGAGACCGGACGAATTACTCTGCAGAAGAATCCCAACTTACACGCAACCAACGGCCACTGATTCGAACACAAACAAAAACCCTCAATCAGAAACTGGAATCAAGAACAGAGGATACAACGGAGACCGGTTCTGCAATACCAACCTGAAAACGAAGAGGAAACCACACTGCAACGGAGATCACCAATCTGATTGCAGCAGTAGAACCAGAATCTTCAACAGAGGAGAAAGATCGAGAGAGAAGGAAAAGAGAGAGAAACTGCTTAGCACCACGATAGAGAACGCTCCTCACGATTAGACTGAATTGAACTGTCGTGATGAAAATAATTAGAAGATGTAAGGGAAAATAAGGAACCCTTCTCCTTATAAATCAGATAATTAATTACCTTAATTAATTAACCGAATGACCTCCTCGCCCTTGACAATTAAAACAATACCGTCGGAGTCCAACTGATAGCAAAGAATAGATAATCCAACTTAGAACAATATTACAACTGATATAACATAAGGTATGAATTATGCGGGTTATAACAGATGTCCTCTACACTTCTACTACCACACAATTGGCAGATATGATGACAAAGGTTCTACCAGGAGTCAAATACAAAGATCAACTACACGAGATAGGCATGCGAGATAGTCACAAGGCAAGCCTTGGTAATCTAGCTTACCTACGGCTTGAAGGGGGGTATTGGGATATTGGATCATCGTCTTATATATCTTAGCCCATTTGTCAATAGGCCCATTAGTGATATTTATGTAATCAGCCATATTATCTTCTTATTTTATCCTTTAGTTTATTTCTTTATCTTTTAGTTAGTTAAGATAGATTAGTTAGTATAAATACTTGTATTAACATCTGCTTTCGTTACACAATGAGATATCAATAAAACAATCTCTCTCAATTCTTCAATATTCTAAGAAATTCACCCTAGTCCATACGTATTTGTACTTGCACTTCTCTAACCCTGGTCTGTTATTGGAGCTAGACTTAACGCACGATTCTTCTAGTTTTTGTATGTCTTGTGGTTGCTATGGCTTGCTTCTTGGTTGTTGATTGTGAAATGGTTTATTAGATTTAGGTAGAAATTGTATGTAAACTGCTACAGAAACATCTGTACGTTTGTGTGTTTGTAGAGAATAAGTTGTGTATTGATTGTTAAACTCTCTGTCAATGTTTGCGTATATATATACAGCCCTATGTGCAACCGTATATATGTATACAGAAGAATCCTAACCATATCTATACAAGATAGAACAGAAAACCAGTAAAATCTAATGTTACAGAATTTGTTAAGATAAACATGGAAAGAATAATAACAACCTAGACTAAAGACATTAACAAACTAACTTATAACAATGGGCTGGGCTTCTGTAAAAACATACATCCCCAATACCCCCCTCAAGCCGCAGGTAAATCCGATTTTACCAAGGCTTGATGAGTCTCGGCGTGATGCATACCCATGTTAGTTAACTGGTCTATATAGCGCGATCCAGGGAGAGCTTTCGTCATCATGTCTGCGAGCTGTGATGAAGTGTGTGTGTAAACCACATCTACCAAGCCTTGTTGAATCTTATCACGCACAAAATGACAATCAAGCTCTATATGTTTGGTGCGTTCATGGAAAACCGGATTACGAGCTATGTATATAGCAGACTGATTGTCGCATAGCATAGGGATGGGAGTCACATCCTCGACACCAAGTTCTGACAGCAACCGTGTAAGCCATGTAAGTTCAGCAGTAACTCTGCGGAGTGATCTATACTCAGCTTCGGCACTAGATAATGAAACAAACCCCTGCTTTTTTGTTTTCCAAGAAATCGGGCTATTTCCAAGGAAAATATAATAACCAGAAACTGACTTTCTAGTATTCGGGCAAGCCGCCCAATTAGAATCACAGTAAGCGATGAGATCAAGTGTATGACTGCACGTGAGGCGAATCCCATAGGAAATCGTACCTTTGATGTAACACAAAGCATGCATAGCAGCCTCCATATGAACATCAGTAGGACTCTGCATAAACTGGCTAAGAACTTGGACCGTGAAACAAATATCAGGGCGGGTGTTGGTTAAATAATTGAGTTTCCCCACTAACTGCCTGTATGGCGTAGGATCGCGAAAGAACACCATCTGTTGCAAGCAGCTGCTTACCCACAACCATCGGTCCCTTCGTTGACCGCCGTTCCTCATAATCAAACTCCTTTAACAACTCCATGCAAAATTTTCTTTGAGATAGAACATAACCTTGGCGAGTGTGAATAAACTCTATCCCTAGAAAATAATGTAAAGTGCCCAAATCCTTAATCTTGAAATTGTCATCCAATGATCGTTTGATGGCATCTATCTCCTGTTGATTAGTGCCAACAACCAACATATCATCAACATAAACAGCAATAAACATTTTACCTCCTTGACTATCCTTATGGAAAAGGGAATAATCATTCTTGGACTGAGCAAACCCAAGTGTTCGGAGAAAACCTGCCAACTTGGAGAACCACTGTCTAGAAGCCTGTTTTAAACCATATAACGACTTCTTTAATCGACACGCTTTGTTGACTCCCACAACCTCAAGCCCTTGTGGTAGCCTCATATATACTTCTTCATCAAGGTCACCATGCAAAAAGGCATTATTCACGTCAAGCTAATTGATTATCCATCCTTTGCTAAGCGCAACAACGATGAGCGAACAAATAGTTGTTAACTTGACCACAGGCAAAAAGGTCTCATGATAATCTAACCCATGACGTTGTGTAAACCCTTTAGCCACCAACCGTGTTTTGTATCTTTCCAACGTACCGTCAGACTTTAATTTGACTTTATACACCCACTTGCAACCAATGACTTTCTGACCACACGGTAATGTAACCACGTCCCAAGTGTCATTCTCCTCCAAAGCCCGTAACTCATTTTGCATAGCAACGCGCCAATGCTCAACAGTCACGGTCGTCTGGTAATCATGTGGCTCATGCAAGTCAAAACCTGATTGATCAAGAGAATGAGCAGAAAAAAGAGCTAAAGTCTGGACGGGCGTGGTCTCGGTCAAACTGTCACACCTGTGAAGAAGATTAACACTCTTGTCACGCTTATAAATACGCTCGTCTAAAATATCTTGAAAGTGTGTGTTGCAAACATAATCAGATAAATAATCAAGCTTGTGGCCGACTCGACTCGAACGATGAAGCTCTGTATGCGGCAGAGAAGGCCCAATTGTCTCCATGTCATGCAAGCCCATGTCTTCCGTATGGGCTGCAACCCGAGTTGGTTCCACGCCACGCAAGCCCATGTCGTCCGTATGGGCTTCAACTTCAGCATGACCAATATTTTCCTCATCACGCATAACAGAAATGCAAGGCACGGAATTCTCATCATCCAAGAATATCGGAGCAACAGTGCCAGATTCCGTTTCGGGACCGGTATGAAGAGAAGCGTCTGACTGCGAGGTGGTAAAAGGAAAATAATGGATATGAAACTTGAAGTCTCTACATATCTCCACTACTCGCGTCTCCAGACTCAAAACCTTGTGCCCTTTTGTCCTGGAATCTTCGCCAAGATACCACAAGCTTCACCACGTGGAGCGAACTTACCATTTCGCGGGCCAACAACTGTTTTATAACATAAACACCCAAACTGTTTGATCCCCTCATAATCTGGTTTGACATTATACAGACTCTCGTACGGAGTCATCCCACTACAAGAAAAATCAGATTTAGCTACCACTGTATATCAGTAGCTAAATCATCATTTTTGGTAGCTAAACACAACGGGCTACCGCATTTTATGATTTAGCTACTGATATACAGTGGTAGCAAAGGTCCTAGTGGCTAAATTAAAAATAGCTACCGTTTTGGAATGCGGTAGCTATTTCGCTTTGGTCTCGCTACTACTTTTCCTATAGCTAGATATTGCTACCATTTTAGAATGTAGTAGCCAAATGGCTACTAGTGTAACAGTAGCAAAATGGCTTCGAGTATAACAGTTACGAAATCGTTACTAGTACATCAGTAACAAAATCGATACTAGTGTAGCAGTAACAAAATCGCTACTAAAATATTGGTAGCAAAATGGCTACTAGCAAAGCAGTATCAAAGTTGCTACTAGTATAGCAATAACAAAATCGATACTAGAATGGTATATAAGCTAGCTCTACACACTACTACTGAACAATGGGCACCACCACCATTCAATCCCATAAGAAGTGGGAGTCATGTGCCCGCGCAACTTGACTATTCTTTAAATTGAAGACTATATTATGTGTACACATCTAGGATCGAACCTTACAACGTATGAGTATAAATAGACCTCCATACCAATGACATATTTATAGAATATGTAATAAAAAACTAAAAAAATATTTGTAGTATGGATAGAAGAGATACATGATTACTAAGAATGACATAATAATCAGTTTTACTTTTGACTATATTACTAAAATAAAGTATAAAATCTGTATATTTAATTATATCTACATATTAATATATAGGTCATATTTTTAACAACTAATTTATTTATTTTTTGTATGATGTAAACATTGATCAAGTTCACTAATTAATTATTATATTTTCCTTTTATTCAAATGTGAACAAGTAGTCTGGTGTGTTAAAACTTAAAACCATGTATAGTTACAATTGTTGTTATCCATTGATAGAATTGTGTTTGATAATAGTGAAGTTATTTGTATAGACCTAAATATATATGTTAACAATTATTTATTGTAATACAACTTTGTTGTTTTTCTAATTATTAATTATGTATATATTAATCTCTATATATATTTGTTAGTAGCTTCTTTATTTACATCATTAAAAAAAATTATTTTAAAATGTAATATAAAATTTGTAATTGTAGCACAGAGTCACAGACATCCGTAAACGCACTGCACGTAACTAACTTATTCAAATACATCAGACGAAACCGCCACACTACCGAACATCAGTTTTCAAAACAACCATAAAACAGTCAGCACAAAACAACCAACAAAATACCACCAACAGCCAGCCAAAACAACCAGACCAAAACAGCTACAAAACAACCGCAAAAAAGTCATGCCAAACAGAGCCATAATCTAGCTCTACGCAACTGTGTTGTCGACAAGCTCTGTTAGACCATGATTATCAATGGTTCTTATAAGTTCTTAATTAAAAAAATAAAGTAAAAAAATGAGGTGTAAATAAAATGGAAGAGAGAGATTAAGAACCCAAGAGTGAAGGTTCTCCACCAGACCTTTAAGAACCCAATTATGGGACCCATAACTACTATTACTCCAATCATAATGCTCCACATAGATAAAAGAGAAAAAAATTAAGAACTAATAAGTGAGTTCTCTGATATTGTTAAAAAATATATACAATTCATAAAATGAGGTGGAAGAAAGAGAAATATGAGAAAGACTATTAAGAACTTATTTTTGAGTTCTCTGATAATCCTGCTCTTAGTCGCCTCTTTTATTTGTTATGTTGGTACGTTTTTATCACCATCCTCTAGAAAGTGGGTCATATGCTGCAAAAATAAGCAGATGCAGTAGTGTTGCAAACGAAGACATGAAAAAAAATCAATATATAGTAGTTAGTATACATAGGTACTGTTTGTTTAAGAAAAAATATGCATATATGTATCGTCTGTTTCAAAAAAGTATAAATAAATATGGGTTATTCGTCCATAATCTATTTCTTCAATTTTATAAAAACTATATACTTTTATAATAAAATAAACATGTATATAATGATATTGACACTGTTTTATTATAAAAAAAAAAATCATATGAACAACTAGTACCAAATTTGTGAACATTTTATAAACAAAAGCTAAACACATGGTTTAAAAAATTGAACTAATTTTATATTTTTAAACCTAACATAAACGTTAAAGGCTCCGTTCGGAGATGGCATATTCTTGGTTGTTTTGGGGGTGGTCCCCACGTGGGTCCCACGTGGGTCCTACGTTCTACTCCAATAATATATTGTCACATATAAAACAACCACAAAACAGCCAGACCAAAACAACCATGCCGAACGGTGCCAAAAACACGTAAAATTTATCAAGTAAATTTTGAATAAAGTGTGCTAAAAATTAAACAACTAGTACCTTGATTCTGAATGCAAACTTTAAAATTTTGATGTTTGTTTTTAAAGAAAAAAACAACTAGTACCATGAATCTAAACGTAAACTTGAAAGGTTTTTAAAAATTAATTTAAAAAAAAACAGATTGTATTAACATTTTTCTTTACTAAACGTCACAGAGATAAACAGAGAATAATGATGGCGTGAAATTGGTTAAAAATAGAAGCAACGTGACATACATAAATTCTATCGTATAACGGTAAAAAAAATGAAAATCTCATGGTTATATAACTTACATGCTGTTACGGCATCGAAGAGTTTCTCTGGTTCTTCATCATTCAATTTCGTCGATTTATTCATCGATGCCAATTGCAAAAAATTAAGAACGATGATAACTGTGACATGAACGGTGTTTATAGATATTAAGAGAGAATAATCTTTTATATCGTAAATTATTGAAACATTTTCTAAATTAATAGGGAAGTTAAAATGATTTATTTTACATATTTTTAAAAATAAACACCATGTTTCCGATTGTATAATAGACCCGTAGCATTACCCTAGTATGTTTGTGGCCTACTATGTATTCAACTAATCAAACTACATTCTTCTACGGGTTTATAAAAATGAGTTTATCTTATAAGTATTTTTTGTATCTATATGTCACACCCATCAATTATCATATCAATTTTTTATTTTTCACTCAATTTTTTTAAAATTCAATTGATAAATCAACTGTTTGAGCAAGTATGAATCATAAATCCTCATTTTTCTTTGGGAAATTTTATGATATACCCCTGAGGTTTGAGCGAATTTTACGAGATACCCCCGAGGTTTCGTTTTCATTACGAGATACCCCTAAGGTTTCATTTTCTTTACGAGATACCCCCGAGGTTTCATTTTCATTACGAGATACCCCTGAGGTTTCAGTTTTATTACGAGATACCCCTCCGTTCAAAATCTGATATATTATAATTTTCATATCCCTAGTTTACCCTACCATCATTACCCCTACAATAACCTCGAGAATTTATGATCAAATTTATTAAAATTTAAAACTTAAATAAAATACAATAAAATTAAAGATCATATAAAATTTGAAAACAATTTTAGAAAATGAATATATTAAAATAAAAAACAAAAAAAATTAAATAAATGGAAATGACAAAATAATAAAAAAATGTATTATTTTGAAAAATGAACATAAATTGTAAAAGTGTTACGTAATGATGACTTAAAATTATAAAAAAATTAAAACAATAATATGAAAAATATTAAAAGTAACAATTTCTTATATAAAAATAAAAAAACTCATTATTTAAAATTAGAAAAATAAGTATAATTAAAAACCATAAAATATGATCATTTTTTTGTGATTATTGATGTCAAATAATATATTTGTTAATAAAATTTTATAATTAACAAAATTGTTTAATAATTTCTTATATTTAATGTAATTGTTATAACTTTTTTATGATTTTTATTCCATTTTTTAAAAATGGAGGTAAAATTTTATATGATCTCGTGAACAAAAAAAGTTAATATTTTAAAATTTTAAAAATAAAAAGAAATGACTAAACAATAAAATTAAGAGTAAATTACTCGGAACCCCCTTCAGGTATGGGTATAATACAGTTAACCCCCTTGTGTTTATCATAATTATTGGTAACCACCCTGAGGTTACAGTATCTCTGACTATGAGCCCCGAACTATAATTTTTTTTATCAAAACGTTAACTATATGTTGACCCATCAGCTTAATCACATTATTAATGCTAGCCTCGACAACAAAACTACTTAATCAACATCGTTTAAGTCTCCCTCATCCCAATTTGGATGCATTTTCGAGGTAGGGTTGACATTGTTTAGACAATAAGAATGCTGATTAAGCAGTGTTTTTTGTTCAGCATGTCATTAATAATGTGATTAAGTTAATGGGTCAACATATAGTTAACGTTTTGATAAAAAATTATAGTTCGGGGCTCATAGTCAGAGATACTGTAACCTCAGGGTGGTTACCAATAATTATGATAAACACAAGGGGGTTAACTGTATTATGCCCATACCTGAAGGGGGTTCCGAGTAAACTTTTCCTCATTTCTACGATCCCATGATTATATATAACGTTTCCATGGCATGATTACATATAAACATTTCAATAATTATATATGAATGTTTCCATGCCAAAATACGTTTCCACGATTTATATATAAACGTTTACACGCCATGATTACATATATACGTTTACACAATTATATATTCCATGCCATAATTAAATATAACATTTCTACGACACATTCTCATGCCACAATCAAGTATAACGTTTCCACCGGTATGCATAAACGTATCCACGAGTCTATATAAACGTTTCCACGTTTTTATGTAAACGTTTCCACATTTTTATATAAATGTTTCCACGTTTTTATATAAACGTTTTCATGTTTCTACTATTCCATTATTATATTTAAACGTTTCCATTCCATGTTTTGTAAAAACATTATACATCACTTTTTAAATTTAGAAATTATAAACATTAGCTTAGTAATTTTATATTAACACTTTTTTAAATTTTATAATTGATTAAAGTATTTTGAATTGTTATGCTCCATTTTTCACATATATACATAAACAATAAATATTATAAGATTAGAAACTATTATACGATAGCAATATCTATTCAAACAAATTCTTAAAAAATATGAATATTTAACTTAGTGTTTTTATATTGTTAATTCAACTTTTTTTTAAATTTATTCAACCAAATTAATAGATATATATGAAACTTTTTATACAAGTAGTCAATCATTTTATAAATAACTATATTATTAAAGTATATTAAAAAATGATAAAATAATGATATTGTAACATTAAAAAAATAAATACAAACGATATACATGATGCAAGATGTCGGATAAAAAAAAACAAAATGTGTGGACATCCTTGGACGTGGTCCACATAGATGGTGATATATATATTTTTGAGTAAATTACTCGGAACCCCCTTCAGGTATGGGCATAATACAGTTAACCCCCTTGTGTTTATCATAATTATTGGTAACCACCCTGAGGTTACAGTATCTCTGACTATGAGCCCCGAACTATAATTTTTTTATCAAAACGTTAACTATATGTTGACCCATTAACTTAATCACATTATTAATGACATGCTGAACAAAAACACACTGCTTAATCAGCATTCTTATTGTCTAAACAATGTCAACCCTACCTCGAAAATGCATCCAAATTGGGATGAGGAGACTTAAACGATGTTGATTAAGTAGTTTTGTTGTCGAGGCTAGCATTAATAATGTGATTAAGCTGATGGGTCAACATATAGTTAACGTTTTGATAAAAAAATTATAGTTCGGGGCTCATAGTCAGAGATACTGTAACCTCAGGGTGGTTACCAATAATTATGATAAACACAAGGGGGTTAACTGTATTATGCCCATACCTGAAGGGGGTTCCGAGTATACCCATACTCTATATTTTTTTTTTAAAAAAAAAGAAGTTTCCGTCAGGACGGAAAAATGGGCTCCGTCACGTAATCCTCGCCCGAGAATTTTGCTGTCCGGGCGAGCACACTTGAATCATCCGTGGTTGTACACGTGTGTTCGAGCGAGATATATTCTTGTGAGTTGTACGGGTGTATTAGTCGGACACGTATTCAGACAGCTATAGTTACGGTTGTTCCGGTTTCTACATGTCCGGATTTGAGATTGGTTTGCGTTCAAACACTCTCTTGATCTATTTTATTTAGGGAATTTTCATTTTTACTTAATTTATGATATATCATCGTGTTTTTAAAATTATATAAAATAACATTAAATTTTTATTTATTTTATCAAATAACGCTATATCTCATATTTTGTTAAATATTCTATTAATATCTCTAGAAAAGTCTAAACTACCCATATACATAGTTAATAAAATTTATTAGTATGACAAATCACTTTCAAATTATTAATTAATAACGGGATAGTTTAGTTATTTTCATAAAATATTAACAGGATATTTAATAAAATATGATACAAAGTTATATAACGAAATAAATAAAAACTTAATATTATCCTATTTAATTTTAAAAATACAGTAATATATCATGAATTACCAAAAACAAAAATTCAGTGATACTTGTAAAATTTCCCTTTTATTTATCTTCATGTTTATCAATAAATAGTAAGACATATAAAACATAAAATTAGAGAAAACTAACATAACAAGGGTCGATAAAAACTCACCTGTTTAACTGTTTTCTCCTTTGTTCACTCGTCAGCTATGTGGCTTCCAGCCACTGGTCACATGGCGTTATCTCTTTCCCACTATACCACCGGCTATTCCTGTACTACCCTACTTTCGACTACTGATGAGTCCTCATAAAAAAAGTGACTGCAAGCCTTGACGTGCAGTGCGGTTCGACTAGAGGTGGGGACAGTGACCTTTCACCTTTGTCATCTTCCTCGACTAAAATCAACCAGGTTAAGAAAAAGAAGCCCCAAACCAAAGATCGATCGCGATTACAACGTCCGTCCACTATCCCCCCTCCGAAAACAACCTGCAAACATCCCGAAGCTCCGACGGACCAGTCTTTAACATGGGCGAGAAAGAAGAGAAGACGGCAGCCTCCACCCCTGCTGTCGGCGTCGGCGGGGATTATCATTCTCCGCCTCCGCCTTATCATCAGTATGGGACGTTCCAGGGCGTGGTAAATTACACTCAGCCCTCGCCGCCTGCTACTGCCGCTGGATACCCCCAGCCGGCTCCTCCCCCTCCCGGACCTATCCCTCCTTCTGCAAGGCCTTATCACTACACTCACGGCTACCACGCCGTTCCGGGTATTTGTCTCCTCCCTACATGGGCCTGCAAAGCGATTAGTTACTGTGAAATTATTGGCGTTGGTTGTTTATTTGATTGCTGTTGATCATGAAGATCGTCGCGGGGAATCAAATTCACGTTCCTGAACTAGGGTTGGCCAATTCGCGAGCATTAGACGGAGTGATGTATGACTTGAGTAATTGGGGTGGGGTCTAAAATGATGAAAACTGTACCTTGAGCTGAAAAATTGCTGCCTGTTCAGATGAAACAGAGCGGATCCCAGTAGGCGGAGAGGAAATAATTTATACTGGCTCCTCCTTTGGGAATTCTAGTCTTCTTTTACATGGCGAACGAATACTTGATTGTTTTGATCGCGGTAGGGAAAAACGTGTAAAACTAGAGCAACTGGAGTTGAATGTTACCATTTACAGAACGAAAGCGTAATCTATCCATAAGACTGAATTGAACTATTTGAAAATTGACTTGATGATTTATATGAAACATATGAATTTCGCTCAGTTTGCTTGCATAATCTTCCCCCGAAACAGATTTGAATAAAAAGTTGGATTTTGCTAATTGTCAAGGGGAGAAATCTACGTTCATCTAGCTTGAATTGAATGCTCAAAAATCTCTTAGGAGTTCTTATGCAATCCTTTGATATTTTTATTTGCTAATCCAACTTGTGGGATAAAGGTTATGCTGTTGCTGAAGGAAGACCTTTCAGAGAGCCTCGTCTTCCCTGCTGTGGAATTGGAATTGGCTGGTTCTTGTAAGTTTATTAGTCATCCCATTTTTTCGTTCTACTGAGTGTCCAAGTCATTCTCATTCTATATCATCCTTGTTGTCACAGTTGCTTCTTACTCTAGCATTTCATAGTTGCTTTCTTGCAAGAACATTTTCTGACAGTTGATATGTTTTTTTAATTTTGACTGGCACCAATACTTCTAGTAGTAGGTGGATTCTTTCATTTCAGTATCTTTGATACTCTGACTGGCACCAATACTTCTAGTTGTTGGTGGATTTTTTTCATTTAAGTATCTTTGATACTCTTTTCAGTGTCTTAGTTGATACCAACCATCACATGACAACATTGCTTGTGAAAAGTAGGGGCAGATTGGATATAGTGGATCTATTTCGTTGATGTTCATGAAGATTTGAGCTGATTTGACTAGAACTGTGTTGATAAACATTGCTAACTGGAGATTCGTGCATCTACCATTGGGTTTCTCCCATTTTAATGCAATCTGTTTATGTTTACTCTTTTGGTGAAGGTTTGTCGCTGGTTTCTTCTTTGCTGGCTTTCCGTGGTACATCGGAGCTTTGATTTATCTGTGTGTTGGAATTGATTACAGAGAGAAACCAGGGCTTGTGGCCTGCTTGGTTGCTGTAAGTCTTGAAACCGCAAACTTGTTTATATTTCCTCTTTATTGCAGCACATTCAAAGAAAGCAAGAAAACATTTTCTACCTTTTTTTCGGACATTTTGGTAGTTCATATCGGTTCGTGATGTTATGCCTCGTAACATATTTATCTTCTTTGCCTGGATCTTATACTGTGTGTTTGATTTCCATTCTTTGCAATACACAGTCTATCCTGGTGCTGATTGCTATTGTCTTGGGTGCAAGTCAGGGAGCCCATTTCCGCCATCATCACTACCACCATCTTCATTGGTGAAACAATCCATATCTGGAAAGCAAGAACCTTATGTACATCTTTCCTTGGCCTCTAAACTTATCTGCGGTGTGGTGTCTGTAATTAAGGTCACTCTGGGTGTGCTTTCTGGAACCTAGCAAACATATGCATTCTATTGACCGGCTATTTTAGATCCCCAAAGACTTTTGGGACAAAAAATGCATATGAAAACATATGAATCCGGATGCTAATGTGGTGCGAGATGTGATGTGATTCGTTCGTTGAATATTTGTATTCGGTGTATAATATTTCCTATGACGCCTTCTTGTTCATCTTCTTGCGCGTTCTGCTCCCTGATGTGTTGGACGCACTTGTGGTGGTCTTTTGTTTTTCCTTCTCAAAACAGAGTAATATAAATTGTGGAAGGTTTTATTCTTTCTCTGTATTATCTTACATGACATGGAAGTCGAACCCAACCTGTAAAGAAGGTATTGCGAACAGCTAAGGAATGGAAGAGCTATAAGTCTATAATCAGTACCAGTAATTGGCAATCATTTCACTAGATAAAATTGAGCAGTCATTAGCAACAGTAGTTCCCAAACCCCTTCATGATTTGGTTGTTACTACCTACCTATTTTTTATTTTTTTAAGTTCAATTATCCACTGTAGTTTGAAAGTTCATGTTAATTGTCAGTTTAAATTAGAAAGTAATAACTATAGTTGTCATGTCCCGTAAGAGAGTTCTTATTAATTTCGGTCTTATAATAATGTTTTTATGACATTCTCCTAGTGTTATTATGTTGGTTTGATGGAGAACTTAAGAGTCCTTTTTGTTTTATTATTAATTAAGGAGTTAGGAGGAGTTATTTATTATTATAATTATTCCTTCCTCCTTCCTCAATTTTATTTCATGTTCATTCTTTCTCCTTCCACAATTGTATTCTTGCTCTGCTATTCACGAGATAATTTCCGATGCGTATATCTTCTTCCTCCCTTTGTTTTTCTTCTGTAAAATTCGTCCTCTGTGCAATTCAATTGGTTTGGTGCTTGGTGAATCTGAGTTCGGTTGTCGTTCTCTGTTCCGGTTCTTCGCTCTTCATTCTGGTGTTGTTTTTCCTTCGATCGGTTCGAGCGTTCGTGATTGCGAGTGGAGATTCGAGGAGTTTGATGTGTTGAGTCCTCTGAGATTGCTTTACGTCGGATGTGAGGTAGGTGGTGGATGAATTCGGTAATGTGTGTTCAACCACGGAGATTTCTGATTTTGTTCGTTGTCTGTATATGTTTATGTGCTCCTCTGATTGTGATGTTTCTGGATTGATTTTGGTTGCTTTTTGATCTGTCAAAACTTCGTGGAAATGTGTTTTCGATTGGCTATTTTGTTACCATAAGTTATGTATATTTTGTGGGGGATTTGTGGCTTGGTTCTGGCTGATTTCTGCAATTGATTTTGCAGTTTTCGCTGTGTCCGAACATTGAAGTTCAGACATCATGTGCGGGCAGATTTTCTGACTCCCGACTTACTTCCGAACATGCAAGGTCGGACTCATGTTCAGACCGGCCTTTATTTTTGCATAACTTCTTCATTGAGCTCCATTTTGAGTGCCGTTTGCGGCGTTGGATTCCTCTTTTCGAATACTATTTGTTTTGACATGTTTTAGCATGTGTTTGAGTATGATTTGGATCTAAAAGCCTTAGACATACTTTTGACTTTTGATTTACTCTAGAAACGTGTTTCAGCTTCTGATTTCGGTTTTGACTTCTGTATTTCTTTGGTCTTATTTTAAGACATCTGTTTCATCTACAATTTCTGCTTTTTATGTGTTTAAGGCCTCGTGCCTTGGCGTTTGTGTTCTACAACACCTTTTCAGTTTGATCCCCCATATTTCATTGGTCTTGGTTTAGGACATCTATTTCAGCTATGAACTCTATTATTGTAGTGTTTAAGGCCTTGTGCCTTGGTGATTGCGTTCTACGACACCTTTTGTTCGGATTTGTTAAACTTCTGTTTTGGGGACATAGTTTCTGTACATTCTGAGCCGTGGAAGGCTGGGTCAAGCTATCCCGTAGCATGTTACGTAGACGTCATTCTGAGTGTTGGGTCATTCCCATTTCTGTTCTGTGGGGTTGACGAACCCTTTGGCCTTCGGGTCATTTCTACGTTGTCGAGGTGTCTATTAGATCTGTGGGTCTCCGACCCTTTCTGATTATTGTGTTCAGTGCTAGTGTCTCACCTCTGTTCGTATTCTGTAATGCATTTGTCTATTCCTTCTGCTTCAGTATTCGACAAAGTGTTGAAAGCTTTTTGTCTTCTGGGAACCTTTGATTTATAAAGTACTCTGTTTCAACAGCTCTCCCTGTTTTGGTTTCAAACAGACTGCTGTGTACTTTCTATCCTCTACAAGTTTCTGATTTATAACTGCTTTGTTTCTATCTACTCTTTATGTATTTGACTTGAGACGGTCTGCTGCGTGCTTTCCGTCTTCTGAGAAGTCTCTGCTTTACAAAGATTCTGCCTTCTAATTTGTCTTCTACTGCTCCTGATTTGACATCGCTTGGCTCGTTCTACTTTGGACCTCTGTTTGTTCAAAGGACTTCTGTTATGACCTCTGTTTCTGATTTTAGTTAAGTTTTGACTTTGCTAAGCTTCTGTTTCTGCCTTCTTCCTCTAAGGCCTCTGTTTCTGATTTTGCTATGCTTTCATATAAGTATAAATGTACGTTCAGATTATGTTTTGAGCATGCTCAGCTGATGAAGTTTATCACTTGCTGAGCTATAGTTGGCTCACCCCTATTTTCGTCTGATTTGCAGGTTTTATTTCCAGTTTGGAGATCCGGCATATGCATTTACTTTTGCTTTTGGCCTTTGGAGTTTGTATTCAGTTTGCTTGGCTTTTCATGCCTTTTTGTAATAGCTTCCACTTGTGTTTAGCCTCAGTTTTGTATTTTGACTTCCGCCTTGTGTATGTAAAGATAAGTTGTACATTATTTGTATAATATAAAAGTATCATGTTTCTGTTTTGGGTATCGATAGTGTAGCCTTGCGTGTCTTAGGTAATAAGCGTGCGGCGTGTAACGGTCTCTCAACTAGGGTGGTTTTGGGGTCGTTACAATAGTTGATGCTAAACTACTAGTGGTCTTCTCTAAAAATAGAGAGAAACGGTGCATGAGAGAAATTTTTTTAAAAAAAAACTAATATGATAGTTGTGTGTAGGTTTCAATTATTTGGGTTGGGTTGGATGAAGTATCACCTATATCCACATCCATCTATTTTACTTGATTCACTTTGATATTTGGCCCGCTTATTACTTGGTTAACTATCTCCTGGTTTATCCACCATCTATTAATCTTTCATCGGTGATGTATGGATAAATTAGGTGGTTGTTGGGTCGAAATTTTCTAAAGAATACCTTGAATCGCAAAAAAATCAAAACCATAAGCTTCTTTAGACACGAAAATGTCAATGTCAATAAGAAGATAAATAGTTTGAAGTCTCAAACTAGGCAGGACATAAAGTAATAAAAGATTTAAAAATATGTCAATGTTGTTTAACATAAAGTCTTAAAATGATCAAGAAAAAGGAGAAGGGATCTCAACGTGAGCACAACACCAGAAGATCAAGGAAAGAGGAGCAAGACTACTTCGAACTGCTTCACCCAGACTTCAACGAGTATGAGTTCAAGTGCTAAAAATATTGTCATCCAAAATCATCTTCATTAGTATATCCACCGCCTAGGTCCAGAGTGAAGCCTGGTCGATGTTGGGTTTCCTTTTGTTGCTTGCTTGTTTGTTTTTGCTTAGTGGTGTTTTTTTATTGTTTTCCTTGGTTGATCGTACTTCTACATGTAATTATTGGTTGTAGTAAGGGGTTGTTACTAAGAGCTTGTGTAGCTAAGGTTTCCCACTTTATGCCGATGGCAAAGGGGTAAACAAAAATGTGTGGATGATTTGGAATTAATTTATTGAATCACTTTTCTTATCTAAATTTCTTTTGTTTATTTTGTTGGATAATTCTCAGGAAAACCGGTTACTTAGCGTAGAGGGACTCATTAAAGGGGAAACCTTCAAAATTAAGTAAAATCTTTTGTAGTTGTCATAAAAAAGGAGTATTTGTTGGCACATTCTGTCTAAGTGTTTTCACAATAGCTACAGCTTTTGAACACTAATAAATTTGTTTAAGTGTGCAATATCATTGTTAGATGCTAATAGATGTTGTATATTCTGACGTAGCTATACAACGAAGATATATCGAGAGTATATATAGCAACTTTAACGTTTCTGGAAAACTAACCGTACAATTCATGAAAACTAAAAATGTAAACAAATGGCTGACAACAAATGACTCGTCTCTTTTAGGAATGAAGTCAGGGCCTTACACCAATTGAAGCACTCTACCACCTCAAGCAAATCGCTAGATAAATTTCCTTGAAGGCAATTTGGTCCTATCATTTTCAGCCTAACCGAAGATACCTCACTTTCACATCTAGGTAATATGTGATCTTTGATGATCATGTCATTTTCTCAAGTAGAATCCCCAAGTGGCTTATATATCCTCGTTCAATAACAAGAGCCAATGAGATGCATGGACTTGAAGACTTCATTCATTGTGGATGATTGAAAGAGTAAATCTAGGTTTTTGAAGCCTTTGGCAAATATAAATGATAAGAGTTGCATTTAATGTGAGTAACATACGAGAGAAAGAATTTAAAGATTGAGTTGAAGCGGGAACTGGAGTCAACTTGCTAACTGGAGTTTTCTCTACCCTTTCTCTTATTTCGTTTAATGTCTTTCTCTGTTATTTTTGTTATTTTTATATTTATGTTTGGGTAGTTAGTTTAGCTCCCCGGATTGGGGTAGCAAAACTGGATCTTTATATTTATTTTGTAATCTTTAGTCATTCACAAGTGCTAAATAATGTGTATCTAGTTTAGAGTGATAAAATGAGAGTTATGTTTTCCTAAATGCTATACTCCCACATACAACTTGTGTGAAGTGTGTAATACCTCATAAGATCCCTGTGTAATAGGTCATTGTGTATGATCTGTGAGAGTTATTAGCTAGTGTGTCTAGACCTTATGCAGCTTAGCTTCGCACAAGAGTTGTACTACAAGTGTCACTCTTGAATCATGTGTTAAGTGTGTGTAAGAGGGAAAATTCCCACAAGGTAAATGTTGGAAATAATGTGAATTCAATCTAAGAAGTATCATTTGTCCTTACTTTGTGTCATATTCACCTACCAAGCTCTATTTTATTTACATCTTCACACATATCACGAAAGAAAATAAAAGAGTCTTCATACACCTTCAACTCCCCCTCTACAGACGTATGTGGTACTTTCACTCGTCAAATGACCAAGGATCTTCTTGTGAGACATAATATTAGAGATTCATGAATGGCTTTCTCCACTACTGTTTCAGGTTCCTCTCCTTTCTTCAGAATTTCACATGCTTTTTGACATTAGAGAGTTCAAAATTCTCTTCTTCAAATTCAATCTCCATCTCATCTAATATCAAGAAGATTTCAAGTTTGACTAGCATATATGCTTATTCTAAGATTCAAAACTCTCACATCCAATAATTTGGATGTAACTGATATGGTCTTCTCGGGTGTTTTTAATGATGGGTTCCAGCTCTATTTGTGCTTGAGGGATTGGTGGAGGATCTTTAATATCCTCTTCATCATCTTTGGAGCACCATTCTTCACTCGATTGTTGTAGAACAATGAGTCTTTGTTGATTCAATTTTGCTCTTCTTTTGTGGGTTCCTCCTCCTTTTTCTTGAAAAGTTGACTTAAAGTTCTATGAGTTTATCCATGATGGTTTGAATTTTGTTGGTCTTGCCATCTTGAGCGTTCACCATCCCATCAACTCTTAGCATGTAATGTACTAGCATAACCTTTGAATTAGGGTCTTCCTTTTGGATTAAAGGTAAGGAAGAATCATATTTGCGCATTATATAAGTCATCCTTTCTTTAATTTCATATTAGTCATCTTGGGGTGGTGATGGTGGGTTAAAGTTCTTCATTCTATTTTTTGTTTGTACGTAAGAAAGAAAATAGAAACATCAAATGAAGGAGAAAGAAACATATAAATGCAAATAGAAGATTATATGCAAAGTTGAATCAATAAATAAAGTGGACAACCATGCCTTGGTTCCCACCATTAATGCATGAGACCTCATATAGATTTAGTGAAAATCTGTTAAAAGCACATTATGGAGAAGAGCCCTTTTGTAGGAAATATATATAAAATATAAGGGTATTTTGGTCAATAGGCACTCAAGAGCTATTTTAGCAATTTGTCATGAGTAAGTTCCGTATAAATTAAGTTGTTAATCCTAACGAGACCTTATAAAATGAAGTATCCCAATAGAAGGATATGTCTTTATGAAAATACACAACCCAAAGAAGTGTCTTTATGAAAGGACACTTCTTATGCCTATATATATATCCATTGCTATAGCATTAGGATGAGGATTCTTCCATTATCAAATTTCTCTACGATAACATCTTCTCTCATCAAATTGTATGTACAAACAAGATCGTCGGATGCATTTACTTCGTGGATATAATTGAATTGCATCTCCAATTCGATACCAGGATACTATAGTTCGAGAAAGAAAAACGATAATCATTCATAGATGAATTTCTTCACATACAAGTAAGAAATTAATTCATTGGTATCAGAGCTTTGGTTTTTTTCTTTTTGAACTCATGGTTCCCTAATATAAACACTTAAATGTCAATCAAATCTGAAATTTGATGTGTTGGTTTCGTACATGCTGTAGTCGTACGAACATGCCAACTAACTTCTAGAACATGCAATGATCGCTTTGAATAATCATACTGTGTAGTGTTAATCAGTTGTGATTAAACTACCGAGTGCATGCATCATGAGATTGATACAGCATAAAAAAAATGGGATGATAGTATTTTTTTTCCGCAATCGAAAAGATATATAATTTGCTTGCAAGATTGACATTCAATGACGGTTTACAAAAGTGAAAATGTTTGTTAATTTACTCATATTCTAACCGACATAAACTAACGCAGGATAGCTAGTTGGTTAGTCGGTTGATGTAAGTTAGAACCATGTGTCTTTATATGAATGGTATGAACTCTTTTGGTAAAAGGATGCTCGATCAGAGAAAGAATTTATTTTGAGGCTTGTTGACTGCTGTGTAAAAATACGTATGAATACGACCAGGTTTGTGCGAGCATGTTGATTATGCTCCTGTGTATCGTAGTACGTGTATATGTATACATTTTCTATGCGGGTGTTGTTAGCCACTAAATGTATGATCATCCTCCAATTTTGAGTGCATATACGACTTCATAATTGAGTATTCAGTTGATATATACGCATACATATGCATCGGGAGATAAAGATGACTTATGTAGTCATATTTGGACATATGGCATCAATGTGCATGACGTGTCATACGTGTATGGATGAGTGCATATATATTCTGCTAGTATGGTATATATATATATCAACAAGTACGCTTCATTCATTTTTCTATGTGATTTGGCTGCGTGCCATTAATGAATATTTAAGACATTTTTCTTTAATTATCCATTTGGGATGAAGTCAAGTGAAGAAGCAGAAGTTGAGACAGTTTACTTGTTTTTCTGGAACATGGCGTTTCAGAAAGTAATATCTGATGACCGATAATGAAGAATATATATATATATATGTATGGATCATCATGTAAGATCAAGTAGACGGCTCTAATTTCCTTTTGCTGTATCATGGTGAATTTTAAATCCGTGGCTTCCTTGATTATAGATACGTTCTATTTACTTACTCACCTTCACATATAAATGTGATATCATTTATCATGAATTTTATGAAGGTGATTGATCGTGAAAGAGGGATTAGTCCGTTTTTGTTAGTAGGCTGTTTGTTGGCTTCTCTAACATGGGTTAAGGATGACATGGTTTATGATTGACTAATATATTGGTCATACATTTATATAATCATCATATGTTGATGTAAAGCGCATCTTATTCTTGGTATGTGTTACCGAGGTGTTTGGTGAAGATCTAATATCATTTATGATAATAGATGTTGAATATTATCATCATGATTGATTGTTCCTTTATAAGCATATTGTGTACAATGGTACTATAGCATATATATATATATATATATATGTGTGCATATGTAAAAGAACAATATATTATAAGAACTTGTCAATTATCTTTATATAAGATATAAGACCTCTTTGATGGTTCAAATAATCTATGTGATTATTTCAATATTTGGATTTTGTACATTTGTTGTCAAACTATTTTCAGTAATAGTTACTATCTTTCTTGTGTAGAAAGAATGACACTTGTATATCGTGAGCACGTGGAGTTAAGAATTCCACAAGATTTGGTAGTAGCTTATATAATACGTGCGACTATTCGGCTTCGCAAAATGGGTGGGTGGATGATATTATTGGTCATGTGATCACTACAAATGTACACATGCAGAAGACCCTTTTATATGTATACTAGAAGTCCAATTCAATGTTTTATTGAAATCGCTGTCTTTGCACCTAGAGTACCAAGTGTCTTTTGTGATCTGCTATAATCCTGACTTTCCAGATCCTTATAGAAGGGTAGTTACCAGAGCAGACAAGTTGTCAAAAAGGTCTACCTTGAGTAATAGAGTAACTGGACAATATCCTCATCCATGGACAAAAGGGATCGTTGATCAAAATCATACACATTCTTAAGAAAGTGAATGCTAGTGTCCCTGTCTTGGGTATGTATGTAGAAGAATAAATAGTCTTCTTCTAAGCTTGTGTAGCATTGTACTTATGTAGTACTTCTAAGCATGTAGCATTGTACTTTTATAATACAAACTAAGATTAAGTAAAGTCCATGTTACTCTTTGATGACAAAGTTCGATAGCTGGGATAGTATGTTTTCCCAGTAGGAGCGTCATGTGTTGAACTAATCGTTTAATTATTTGTTTGATTTTTAAGTGTTTGGGATTGATTATGAGCTATATGCTTGTTTTTGTTCGGAATGCTTATTTGATGTTTTTTTTATTAAATGATTAGATTTATTTGTAAGTTACATGATGCTTGCAAATTTGATGTTTGTTCTATTCTATTCTTTTTCAATGAAAATAGAACAAGTGGAAATAATGGAAAATGCAGTGTCATAGTTGCCGAGTTGAACATGAAGGTTAACATATGTTGGAAGACCAAGACCTTCTTGTGTTGCTATCAATAACTATGTCCTGGTCAAAAGTGCAACCTACAGGTTTTGTGTAAACCGTATACGTCATGAAGATATATATATATATATATATGGGCATTTATAAGAGATTTCCCAGAGGAACATGTGAATGTCTTGTACATGTGTTGTACAGAATCTTAGTGATATTATGATATTATCGAGTTCTAACTCCAATTTCTGGATTATAGACTCTGCAGTCACACACTACATAATGTGATCATGCTTACTCATCAAGTTTTGTCGCATGCTGAAGGGAACAACCGTATAAATTAAATTTCTCCAGTGGGAGAAATTTCAATATACAATTGTTGGTTACTAATATGCTGATTAAACTTGAGGGTAGTTCATTCATTATTAAATTTAAGCTCTTAAACTTAACTTTATGTTCCGGGAATAAATGAATTGGACAAGGAAATATAATCCTATGAAATTGTCTAATTTTATATTATGACGATAATATTCTTTTATTGCCTCATCTTATGTCATGATCAATTTTACTTTTAATTTTAAAAGGGTATGCACCCGAGGGACATTAGTTTTGAAACAAATTAATCATTTATTCGGATAAAATATTCGAATATAAATGATAACCTATTAATCATGTTTGGTTGGAAAGCAACATGCGAGTCCTTTTTTTTGCAAGGGTTAATGGGCTACCTTACATTTGTGGTAAATGTAAATATAAATTTATGGGCCAATGAATGTAGGAGTAAGGTTTGAACTAAGTACTTCATTACATTACATTCATTGATGATTATACAAGATATGGTTATATATACTGAATAGGGGAAAATATGCCCAGAAGCCCCAAAAGAAGCAGGAACTAGCAGAACGAAGAAGGAAGAAGAGCTCACAGCGACCGGGCCAGTTTAACCGGTCGGAAAGCAGAGAGAAAGCATAAAAGAGCGACCGGTCGCTCCGACCGGGTGCCTGGGGCAAAATACCAGCCGCGACCGGGCATTCTCGACTGGCCGCGAAAGACTCCAAACGAAGTGCAAGCAACGACCGGTCGTCTATGACTGGTCACTAAAAGCATCGCCATGACCGGTCGCCTGTGACTGGTCACTAGAAGTACCAAATACAATGTAAGTAACGACCGGTCGCTTGTGACCGGTCACTAGAAATGCCAAACATAGTATAAGTAACGACCGGTCGCCTGTGACCGGACGCTAGAGGTACAATATGGACACAAGTAGTTATCAAAGTAGGGAAGTTAGGATAAGATATTTACGAGATATTTTGTAGGCCTATCAAGATATTTACGTGCCAGACTGGCACGACATGATAGGCCAAACAGCCCATAAGAAACACTATAAATAGGGGTTCACCCCCCCCCCCCCAATGAAAGGATACGCAATCAGAACTTACGGAATTCCCTTGTTTATTGTCATTGTGTGCTTCTTCTTTTCTTTCGTATCTGGTTCCTTCGGTAACAAGGTAATTCAATAAAGCCCAAAGGATTGAACGTTGGCTGATTAGGGGCTCGATTGGAGATTCGATTAGGGATTAGAGAGAGAACCACCTGGATCTAGGAGAATACCATTTCATTTTGGCGTTGTCTGTGGGAAACGAACAGCTCAGATCCAGCAACCACAAATCCACCTTTGAGAATAGTAATCCAGGATAAACATTCAAAATCAACCAACCTAAGATCGGGAATTGTACTTTTGCAGGTTAGGTACAAAAATGGCACCCAAAACCAGGAAGAATTTGCAAGCCAACGATGGAGACACCGATCCGATCACCCATGACTCTGTTTCCAAGAAAGACCTAGAAGTCATGCTGGCGAACCTCACCAAGACCATCGATGAGAGGATCATGGAGGGAAATGAACTCCTGCAGCAGGAACTGATGCAGAGAGATGAGGATTTCCAACGGAAATGGGAAGAAATGTCAGAGGCAATTGACCTCCTGAAAAATCGAGATGCGGAAGGGAGCAACAAGGGAAAGAGGGGAACCCGGGGAGAAGCCTTGATTACCATTGAGGAGGATGACTCCATCGACATGAGCCTATATCCGTTCTTCGAGAAGATCCAGAGAGCTAAACTCCCCTCCCCCCCCCCCCCACTTCGTCGCCCCGGCGGTGGAAAAATATGACGAACTGGAGACCCCTCTCAGCACATTAAGAAATTCATGTTCGCCATGAACACCCAGGGGATCAGTTCCCTCGCCCTGTGCAACCTGTTCCCGGGGACGCTCTCCAAAGGGCACTGAGCTGGATCTCAACTAGGCCGCCTCAGTCCATCTTCAGTTTCAAACAGCTGACCAAGGAATTCCAACAATATTTCATGGCCAGCAAGAAGGTAAAAAGTGAAGCGATAGAACTCATGGGTGTGAAGCAAAGGAAGGGAGATACTATGAAGGAGTACAGTGAGCGCTTCCACAAGCAAGTGGCAGAAATCGACGATATCGATGAGAAGATACTAATTAAGGCCTTCGGTAACGGCCTGGCACACCCTTGGCTCGCTGGAAAAATAGCCACCAAAGCGCCTAAGTCGCACGGGGAACTAGCCGAGATGATCCATGATTTCCTTAAATCAGAAGTTATAGAGAATAAAGCCAAGGAGTTACTCAATAGCTTCAAGGCCCCTCCCACGAGCGAGAAGAAAGGAGGACATACGGGCGGAGGGGTTACAGCCGGAGCTCGTCCCAAGGGAATGCCAGGTACAAACCTTATTCCAAGGCCCCGGCTACCCAAGGACAGCAAGCCCCAAGCGTGAGGGTCTTTCCGGCGATCCAGATAGACCCAGGGAAGTACGCCGCCGCTGTAAGAAAGGGACTCTTACCTCCCCCAAAGAAGCCCCACCCGGAGAAGTACCGGTAGCCTTCTGCGAGTACCATGGGCATCGTAGCCACAGGACCATCAACTGCGCAAACCTCTCTAAGGAGTTAAGGATGATCGAGGAAACAAGAAGAAGGGGAGAGGGGACAACACAGGCAACACTCCAGCAGCCAGCCCTCCCGACCTAAATCAGAAGAAAAGTCCACCCAGAGTTGGATCACAGCAAGTCTTTCGGAGTAATCACAGGTCTGTAGATAAAAAGCCCAAGATAGTCCTCTAGGGAAGAATGTAAGACATTCCTTTAAAAAGGGAGGATCATTTTTTACCCCCGCCGGGAGTGCTAGCTTGTTACTACTTCATAAAAATTCTCTTGTTGCTATCTAACAAATATTTACTAATATCTCAATGAAGTTTCTCATGTCATAAGCACATAAGTAAACAGTACCAACACGACAAAATAAGAAAACTAACAAAATTCACATTCACAACGATGTTCTCAGAAGTAGGTCTGCTGACCCCCAACGAAAGAAAGAGGCATATCCATGAGGTCCACCGAGAACTTCCCGAAAAGAAGGTCGTTAAACATGAAAAGCTCCCCCCAATCTACTTCACCGAGGATGATGAAGATGGGGTCCTGTACCCACACAACGATCCGCTTGTCATAAGGCCCAGGTAAATGACCGCATGATGGAGGGAATCTTGGTTGACAGCGGAGCAGGGTGAATGTCATTTCCGCAGAGGCGGTAAAAAGACTCAAGATACCCGAAGACAAGATCAAGCCTTACTCAGCCGTGCTGGGGGGTTTTGTAGGAGGAATCTCTGTGAAATCGTCGGGGAGCATCGAATTCACCGTTACCTTAGGACAGGGGGATGAAAGGCGCATGGAAAAACTGACGGCCTTCATTCTTCCTGGACTCTCCAAGTACAACATGTACCTCGGATGCCCAAGGATAAACACTTTCAGAGCCATATGCAGCACCCACCACTTGAAGATGAAATACCGGACTAAATCTGAAAAGCTTGTTACGGTAAGAGGAAGCCAGAAAGTAGCACGGGTGTGTGAAGTCCGAATCACGGAAGACCTTCCAGGAGACGGAACAGTCAAGACTGTAGGGTCCGAAAAGGAATTCAAAGGAAGGATCCCCCTCCCTGACGAAGCAATCGAACGATATGAGGCCCCGCCGATCCCCTAAAAGAGGTACCCCTGCGACCGATCCCAACAAATTCTTTAAAATTGGAAATGCATTTGACAACGGAGAACAAACCCATCTAACAAGATTCCTGGAAAAAGAAGGGCCACGTTTGCTTGGATTATAGAGGAAATTCCCGGAATAGACCCAAGCATTATTCAGCATAGCCTCCATGTGGACCCAAAGCACCCGGCGATACGACAAAGGAAGAGGATAACCGGGCAGAAAGAGATCGGACCGCTCGGGAAGAGGTTCAGAGGCTCTTGCAAGCGGGTTTCATCAAAGAAGTGTCATATCCCAGGTGGCTGGAAATATGGTTATGGTGAAGAAATCCAACAGAAAATGGAGAATATGTGTAGACTTCACTGATCTGAACAAGGCATGCACTAGTAGAAAAATGGCCTGTTTCGGCGGTTGTTAACAAACCGCCGAAATATTGGTTTCTAAAAAGGTCGGGAACCTATTTCGGCGGTTCCTAGTAAGGAACTGCCGAAATAGGCCCTCTTTAATAATAAAAAATAAAAATAATACCTATTTCGGCGGTTCCTTACTAGAACCGCCGAAATAGGTGTTTTTATATTTTCCTTTTTTTTATTTTATCATCTGTTTTGGCGGTTCTTCGTTAGGACCTATTTTGGCGATTCCTAGCTAAGAACCGCCGAAATAGGTCGTTTAAAAAGACCCCCACCCAGCCCCGACGCAGTTACGCGCACAGTATACCCAAACCCACCTCTCTTCTCTATTCAACCGGCGATTTCATCCAGTCCCGACGTAGACCACTACCACAAGGCCGCCACAGCTCCGTCGTCGCCCGCCCTCCTCCCGCCTTCGCCGGCCGTTGCCGGCGTCGGTGGTTGTCGCATCGATAGTTGATGCACCAGCAACAACAGAGGCTGCCAAGGTAAAAAAGACCCCCAAAATTTGTTAGTTTTTTGTTTTGCTTAAAAATTGTAAATGTGTTGTTAAAATTGATAGATTCTTGTCACATTGTGATTGTGGATGCTGATATTTATTGTGTGTGTCAAATCTTTGCAAGATTTGGTTGTTAAACTAATAAATTTTGTATGCACACAAGGTGTTTGACGAAATGTCCGAGTGAATTTTTTTTGCTATTTTTTGCCTTTCTTTTAAGTATAGTTAGGTTAGCTTATATGGGCTAGATTTATTATGCTTATATATGGGGTGGAACAATGTTTGAGCATTATTTGTGCTTATAATTATACTAATTATAAACATTGTAAGCAATATAGTTTTTTGCGACCTCAATTCATATTTATTTTGCGTCTGCGTTGCCTCTGTAGAGATTTGTACTGATACTCGCGTCTCGCATGCCCGATTGAGAAGAGGGGCTGAAAACAATTCATTTAGGAACCGTAAATTTTTTTTAACTCATCTCTTCATTCTCTTCACTCACTGTAAATTTGCAACCTAACTGCATATAAGGAACATACACAACTACTGAGTTTCTCTTGTATCTACATGTATTTGTGTCTCTACAGATAATACTTAAGAAGTTCCTTAACCATTTCATGGTAGATTGAAAGCGGAGCGGAGAACAATTCATTTACGAACCGGTAATATAACCTAACTTATCCTTTTTCTCTTTTGTACTTTGTATTTGATTTCCACAAATTATTGGAATTTGGTTTGATGAATAAATTTGGTATATATTAGTTTGGTTTATGATGGAAATTTTTGTTGTTGAATGATTGGTGAATGCTTAATAATAAAGCATGGTTGTGTCCTTGTAGAGGGAAATCACTAAATGGGTTCCCCAGATTGAAGTCGTACGGGGCTGATTACATTTCATTTGTGAACCCGTAATATACTCAACCTACATCTTCATCTTTTTAGCACATTATGTATAAATTTTGCAATCCTAATTACAAACAATTAACATACGTAAACTAATGAGTTTCTATTCTATCTACATAGAAGTGTTAAGAAACTCCTCAGTCATTGTACGGTAGATTGAAAGCGGAGTTGGAAGAACCGGTAATATAATCTAACTTATCTTTTTCTCTTTTTTACTTTGTATTTGATTTCCACAAATTATTAATATTTGGTTTGATGAATAAATTTGGTATTAGTTTGATTTGTGATGGAAATTTGTGTTGATGAATGGTTGGTGAATGCTTAATAATAAGCATGGGATAGGTAAAATTGTGCAAAGGTCATGCCGATTTTTTTTAAACAAAATCTCTTCGTAATTAATATTGTTTGATGTATGTGTATATGTATAAAAATATCTAATTTTTTCTTTATTAGGTCTCACTACAGTTAAGTCCGTGAACCACCTCTCTTGTTTTCCCCCTTCTTCTGTCATCGTTGCAGTTTCCTCTTCTGTGTACAAGTAAGCAACTAAACTTTGCTTTTTGTTTGATAATTGCGATATGTATTGAGATAATATAGGTGCTAGTATATATTTAGGTTGAAACCTTAGAGTTAGGCTAGCTAGCTTATTTAATACGCATCTAGTCATGCTTCATTAGAGTATAAATACATAGAAACAAATACAATCAATGGTACAAAAACATTTTCATTTTGAGTATACGGTATTAATCGTACCGTATTTTGTGTTTCAAATATAGTATGGAGCGTGACTGGATGTACGGTGATCGAGGGGATCACTTTGACAAGATGTTGAAAGAGTTTTGCAAAGCGCAGTGCAGCACAAGGACATAACAAAGGCGGAGAAAATACCTTGTCCTTGTGTTAACTGCGGTGTTGTAAGGAAATTTTTCAAACATTAAGGAAATTGAATTCCATCTGAAGACCCGCGGTTTCATGCCACTATATAGGAGATGGACTTTTCATGGAGAAAGTGTTGAACATAATGTCGGGTCCTCGTACATTAATGATAGGAAGAGGATGAGAACCGAGTTAACCGACCACACATTTGACTATGTCGAGTCGAAACTCCCAAGCGCTTCCGGAGTCAATGATAGTGAGCCGACTTATCATGATGAGCAAATAGACGAGATGCTTGATACGTTGAGGATATTTTTGTCGACCGGCCGGATGAGTATCAAAGGTTGTTTGACGCATCCAAGACGGCGTTGTATCCTACGTGCACTAAGTACAACAAAATTGACAGCTAATTGAATTTGTTCAACCTGAAAGGAAGATATGGATTGAGTGATAAAGGTTTCACAGCATTCCACGAGCTGATTCATGATATGCTAGCGGATGAGAACGGTCTCCCTACCACAACCTATGAGGCAAAGAAATGGGTGTGTCCAATGGGAGTAGAGTACAAAAAATTCACGCGCATGTCCAAACAACTATGTGTTGTACAAGGGTGAATACGAACATTTGGATAATTGCCAGAAATGTTCGTTGTCCCGGTATAAGCATAAAGATGGTGAGTACTCCTCCGTTCAGAAAAAAAGCCCTCCGGCTAAACTACTTTGGTATTTGCCGATTATACCCAGATTCAAATGATTGTTGTGAATCCGAAAGATGCAAAGAACTTACGATGGCATGCGGAGGGTAGAAAGAGTGATGAGAAATTAAGACTCCAGCAGATGGGCCTTAGTGGAGAAACATCAACAGACGATACAAAAACATTTTGGACATGAAGAAGGAATCTGAGGCTTGGGTTTATGTACTGATGGAATGAACCCGTACGGCACGTTGAGTAGTCAACACAGTACATGGCTTGTTCTGCTAGTGATCTACAATTTGCCCTCATGGTTGTGTATGAAACGAAGTACATCATGTTATCTCTCCTGATATCTGGTCCCAAGCAGCCAGGTAATAACATTGATGTGCATCTTGCCCCTCTGATAGATGATCTGAAGCTATTGTGGAATGAGGGACCGTGGTATATGATGCTTATGTCTTCATAGCAAACCGAAGAGTCGTCAGTTGTCCCACCAGAGGCCAAGAAGCAAAAGAAGAGAGGTCCCACACGTGGGCTGAAGGCTAACAAGGGCCCTCCTACAAAACCGGTGCAATTCAATGAGTACAACCAACCTCATGGAAATTGGAAGAATGACTTCACCGCTTACAGTAGCCATTTGGTGAAGACATATTGTAACATAAACCACAACTGGAAGCAAGTGCCTCAAGCGTTGAAGGATACTATGTTTGAGCGTCTTCAGGTAAATCTCTACATTATTACTATGATCTTTTGTGAAATAATAGAATATTTATGTTTACTTTACTAACTGAATGATCATGTATGTAGTCTCGTTTCTTCCGTGGATCCCGCACTTAAAAGGATGTGCTATCATCAATGTCAAAACAGTTCCGGGACCACAAGAATAAGTTGGCTGACAAGTACATCTACAAGATGCCTGATCCAGATGCTCTAGATCATGGTCTTCGGGCGGTGAGAGACCACCATGGGAGGTTTACGAGGGCATAACCGAAGAGCAATGGGTACAATTTGTCGAGTCACGTCACACACCGGAGTTCCAGGTGCACTTTATTGTCATACATACGTAAATTACTCTTAATTTCTTATGTTTTTTTGTGTTCAATTTCACTAAACATGATCATATTAATTTATACAGGCTCTCTGTGCGCAACAACAAGCAAATGCTAAGAAGAATTTGTACCCTCACCACTTAGGTGGAAAAAGTATTGCTCAAAGGGTACCAGATGGGAGCAAAAGGGATATCTGCCCACGGATGGCTCATTGGATACCAGTGGTAGAAGAATGAAAGTGTGGGAGTTAAGCCACATTTCGAAGAACTTTACTCCCGAAAATCCTCAATACGATGAAGCCACAGAGCAGTTATTGCTCAAATGGTAAGTGATATCATTTCATTTTTAGCTGAACTATTCATTTCATTTGTATCTGAACTTATGTTAAACTAATAATTGTATTTGTGTGTTGTATTAGGGTGAATTAACCACTTAGCTCACCCAGGGCACTTGGACCTCACAAAGGAATGATGATCCTCTTACACGCGCTCTTGATAAGAAGGATCATCCAGGTCGTGCCATTGGGTTGGGGTGGGCACGTTGGTATCCGCCAGGCATTTGGCGTACCCGGGTCCAGAAGTGCACAGGGAAGGACGATTAGCTACGAGGAGCACCTGAGAGCGATGGCTGAGATGGAGCAGAGGATTAACCAGAGCGTCGACGAGAGGATCGCTCAGACTATTTCAAGGCGGACAGTCACAGAAGCATAGCAGCCAAGAGGTTTCTCGACCACAGTTGAGTCACTCACTCAGCAGTAGAGTGCACTGGTAGTGGGAAGTAGTGTCCACTCGGCTGAGCCGTTTCCCCATGCATCTCTAAAGGTTAGACCAACATTTCAATTGAGTACATGTGATTAAGATTTTTCACTTGATCACTAATATCATCATAGAACAAGGATTCACAATTTTTACCTAAACAAGTTCCACATAACATTCAGTCACCCACTGAGTGCACTTGTTTTTTTTTTTACAAATTGGAGAAGAAGGGGTCATGGTGGCATGGGGAAAACTTTCCCTTCAGTTCCAAGTGATATTGTGCACGGTGAACCACTCCGACAGTACCATGCACGAGTGCTTCCGGAGGACTTTGTTGCAGAGCATGGTGACATCCGTTTACCGGTGCCGATCCCACAAGACCTACCTTGCGTTCCGCACAAACTGTGATAGTGCAGTGGCCAGTACGATTGGTCAAACTCCTTGGCAAGTATTTACTCTTAACCATTGCTATAAAACTATTGATTGGTACCATCTTGCATCTCCATATACTTAATTAGTTAATATCATAGGATATGAGCCGACCAAAGACTGATAAGGGAAAAGGAAAAAGAATTGCTGCTGTTCAATCAAAGGCGTCCACAAATTTCATGCTTAGACCTGATTTGGTGGAGAAAAGAATATTGGCCGGCTTGTCGACTAATATGAAGATTCTGCACTCATCGTTGTTGCTGCTTGATAAGTGTAAAAATATATATTTTAGGACTTTAATTCTTCCTATTTTCCTAACAATTCATGTCATATTTTACACTTATCATGTACTTTTTCTAAGATTTGTGTTTATATGAGAGCTGATATATTTTATGTGTTAAATGTAAGAAAATTATAATATACCGATATATCTATATCGCTGCACATTAATGAAACGAATCATTTTATTTATGAATGAGCAGGGACGTAGCCAATATCCATACACACATGGGCTTCTAACACAATACCCATGCATGTGGACGTTGCCTGGGAAATATACTCATCATGGGCCTAGCATTATGATTGGAGCCGGACAAAAGAAACAAGAGAGGAATATTGTTGGAGTGAACCGACATGAAAAATAGATACAAAAAGGGTATACAGGGAACCTACAGCCGACATACTTGAGAGTAGACGGACATATGCATGCACATGGATCAGATTCACGCAACTGCTGCGCATGGACCAATATTTTGGTAGATACATGTGGACAATAAAATAAAAGGAAGAACTGTATACAGCCGCATTGGATTTGAACAGACAAACCGTAATGTATACATATGATATGTGATGGTGGGCTGCAGTGCTATTGAAGCGCATCGCATGGCATATGCATGCATGTTGTTGCAGACTTTACAGAGTATATTTGTACTGAGGCGCAGACAAAAAATCATGGGCAGTAACGTGCATGTATGGGCTGGATCAATTCTTTATTTCATGCACGTGGAGGAGACTTTGGAATGCTTGGGACTGATCGTAATCGGACTTGGAAGGAGCGACATAGATATATATACACCATTCGGATATCAATACAGGGGGAGAACATCGATCTACACCACCACAATTCACATACTACTACACTTCCATCCACCTCACACACCATCTGACGCCTCCCTCCCAGACCAATCTCCATCCTGTACACAATCCATAATATCACCCACACCATTACGTAGACAATTCCTATCACCACCACATACACGCCTCCATCTCACCCAACACCATTTCACACACTCCTCCATCTGTTCATCGATCACACACTATCACCATCTCGACCCATATTCCATCTCACCAATCATCCATTAATCCATTTTCCACATACACCCATTATTCAACTTATAAACCAATATATTATCAGTCCAAATAACAGAGCAATATCAGGATGTCAGATAAGATGATTTCTTATTCTGTCAAATTATTTATTATGTCGGTTTAGAGGATTTATTCTGGGGGATGGTTTAATTCAGTTTGTTTTAATTATGTAATTTATATTTTCTGGTTTTAATTAATTACGGATTGTTACGATTAATGTTATTCTTGTGCTTTTTAAAAAATGTCATGAGTTTATTGAACTGCTTTACTAAATCTATTTTGATCCGACCAAGTAATAAATAGATCGGTTTAATTAATCTGTATATCTGTGGAATTATTGATTGGATTAATTAATTATTCCTGCAGACGCAAATTATTATTCCTCGAACTTAATAAGTTTACATGTGTTTCTGCTTGAGTCTAGACTAGACCCCGCATTTCTGGTAAACGAATTCTTCTGAGACTATGATTTAGCTCTTAAGAAAATATTAGGAATTTTTCCAATCTGTCTTTAATTAACCAGTAGACATAATTGATCAAACGGTTTTAACCTGAACCCAGAGTCCCGTTCATCCATATCATCTATCATTTTATTTTATCTGTTATTTATTTTCCTGTATGTATTTTAATGATCTCGTTCTTGTTATTTATTTAAATCCCAAAACAAAAACAACCCCTTTTGAATTACCCATTGTCTTAGGCTAGACTTATTTACCTCAAGTCCCGTGGATTGACACTGGTCGCTTCTAAATTGCTATACTACTACGACTGGGATTTTGCAACCCGACGGTCTATTGATTTGTTGATTTCTAGGATTATTTCTTAGTTTTTAATACATCAAATTCTACCGTTTGCACTGCTACCACCTCATTGTGATTCCCTCACTGTGGAAGATCATGAGCGGATATTTCACCATCAAGTTCAAGTAGGAGATACACATCGATTTGAGATATATATGTCCAAGTTCCAGGAGTGTTTCATGAGGGATTGGTTGAATGTGTCGATTATCAAGTCAGTCGTCATGTGAGTGACTTCTACCTTTTATATTTTGAATGCATTGATTGGTGATGAATTAGATGTTTGAATAAAAAGTTAATAACTAATGATCTTGTCTTCATGGTGCAGGCATGTGCATAATAAGGCGATCAATGTCAATGAAGATCACAGATTCGGATTCCTGTGTCCTGCTATGTGCTGTGAAGTCCAGATGACAAGTGACATGGAAGGCCTTATGCAATATCTGACGAATGCCATCTTTGAATGTGCTGGCAAGTCATTTATTATGCTGTCATATCATTCAGGGTATGATATTTGACTATTTCTCTTAGTATTATCTAAATCATATAGTTTGTGTTAGTTGTTTAATGATTTCAACACATTGTGTAATTTGTGGACAGTCGACAGTGGTCATTGCTTGTGCTGGTGATGAAGTACCCACGAGTCTTGCAATTTGACTCACTTGGTAAGGGTGTCAAGAGACCGAAGATAGCCAACGTAATACTGAGGTAATTAGTTTGTTATCTTAAACAACAATTGTTATTACTTAACATTAACTGTTTCATAACTTGCTACTGATGCTTAAAACTATATTGTTGATGTATATAGTTCCATGAGAGCTACATTATCTCTCCAGAATAAAACATTGAAGAGTAAAATCCCTTGGAACATTGTCAAGGTACTCTCTTAATTGATAAATTTGTGTGATAATGTTTAAACTTGTTTATAACTGTCAATATGTGTGCTTGTATAGTGTTCGGTGCAGCCTGGGGGTTCAGAATGTGAATACTATGTCATGAGATTCATGAATGACATAGTAGGAGCGTCGAACCTTTTACCAGAACACTTGTTAGACAAGGTAACATTCTTTGAAAGTTTCAGTTATGCTCTTTACATGTTGTTAGACTTGTACGTTTTAGATTAATGTTCATTTTTTTTCAAGGCTTACCAAGAAGTGCTCCAAGGTGGTCATTATGCCAATGTTCAAATTGTTGAGATTCTTGAGGAATGGTCAGAGTTCGTCTGCACAAGTTTAATGAATTGTTGATGATCATGAAGATGTTTTGTGAACTTTTTGAGTATGTAATTGTAATTATGTACACTTATGGATGGTGTAATGGTAGATTTGAATTGTGATGTGGTTTTTTATTTGTAATGAAAGTGTGTAATTGCATTGGTTTGTTTACTCTCAAATTGTGGCGCGTCGTTGATATTAATTGGGAGCTTTTATAACTTTTTAAATGTGTGCTGGAGCTCCCTGTGTGGATGAAGTTTTATTACAGGTGTCATTGAATCATTTGGTGTGTTGCGGTGAATATATATATGCTGGGATGGAAAAAAAAAAAAAAGATTGCTAGTTCGGTGGTTCTTAGCTTAGAACCCCGAAATAGATACAAAAATAGGGCCTATCTCACTCACAACCGCCGAGATAGACTCATGGTACCCTTTGGAATTGACCGATCCTGAGACCGACCCTATTCTCTGGGTCGGTCGGTTCCAGAATACCTTCTGGTATTGACCGACCTAGAGACCGATTCTAGGACCGGCCATGAGTCTATCTCGGCGGTTGTGAGCTAAGAACCGCCGAGATAGACGTCGTCAGATTTTGATTTTGGCACCCACCCATTTCGGCGGGTTCTATTTAACCGCTGAGATAGGTATACCTATTTCGGCGGTGCTCATTTCGGCGGTTTACAACCGCCGAAATAGGCCCCTTGGAACCGCCGAAATAGGTCATTTTTCTACTAGTGATGCCCCAAAGATTTCTACCCATTACCGTCAATAGACCGGCTGGTCGTTTCCACGGCTCAGAGTTCCATCTTGAGTTTCTTGGATGCGTTCTCCGGGTATAACCAATAAAGATGGATGAAGACGACTCAGAAAAAACTTCCTTTGTCACTTTAGCAGGAACTTTCTGCTACAAGGTAATGTCATTTGGGCTAAAGAATGCCGGTGTAATCTTCCAGAGGATGATTGATAAGGTGTTCCGGGAACAACTCTCTCAGAACGTGGAGGCCTACGTAGACGACATAGTCGTGAGGAGCCCGTCTGAAGAACAGCACATGAAAGACTTGGAGGAAACATTCGCCACACTCGACAAGTTTCAGATCAAGCTGAACCCCGAGAAATGCATATTCGGAGTAACCAAGGGGAAATTCCTTGGTTTCATAGTCGGGCAACGAGGGATAGAGGTAGATCCAGAAAAGAGCCAGGCTAACGGCCTTAATGGAAGGCTAACAGCCATAAGCAGATTTTGTTCAAAGCTACAAAAGAAGACGATCCCATTCTTCAATATATTGAGGAAGAACAATAAGTTCCGGTGGGGACAAGAGTGCAGAGAAGCCTTCGAAAAGATCAAAGAAATGCTCTGAGAGCTGCCCAAGCTAGGGGTCCCGGCACCCGGCCAGGACCTGTACCTTTACCTATCCGCCTCAGATTGGGCAGTAGCAGTGGTCCTAATAATAGAGGAAGAAAAGAAAGAAATACCCATCTACTATACCGGGAAAATCCTAACCCCAATAGAGAAGCGCTACACCAACATCGAAAAAATCCTCTTCGTGCTGGTAGTAGCATCCCGAAAACTGCGGTCGTACTTTCAGTCACATTGAGTCTTTGTAAGAACCAACTGGCCGTCGAAGCAAATAACAAATAACCCGAACGCTTCTAGGCGCATGGTAAGCTGGACAGTTGAACTTACCTAGTATTAAATTCACTTCCTACCACGAACAGCGATCAAAGCAGGCACTAGCGGACTTTATAACTGAAACCAGCTTCGACCAAGAGGAAGGGAAGCCACTCACTCCCTTCATCATCCAAGTGGATGGAGCCCGGTGCAAGACAGGAGCAGGGGCAGGGATTGTGGTCAAAACCCCCAACGGATGAGACCAACTACGCCTTCCAGTTAGAGTTTGAGATAACAAACAACAAAGCCGAGTATGAAGCCCTCATCCAATGCTTGGAAGTTGCCATTGCCCTAGGTGCAATGGACCTAGAGATATACTCGGACTCGATGCTAGTAACCCGGCAACACGACAACATATATGAAGTAAAAGAAGAGAAACTCTGGAAATACCTACTCAGGGTTCAAGAGCTAAAGGCAAACTTCTCAAGGTGTGAGCTAAAACATCTCCCCCGAATAAAGAACGCCGAGGCGGACACACTAGCAAAGTTGGCAAGCATGGCCGAAAAAATCCTAAGCAAGGTATGGTTAGAAACTAAAACCAATTCAAGCATCAACGAAACTCAAATCCTGACAGCCGAACCCTCGCACTAGGAGAATCATGGATGACCCCGATCATGGAGTACATACTCGAAGGAAAGTTGCCCCCGGGAGATAAAGAAGCCAAGACCAGAAGGAGGCAAGCGGCATCATTTTTCAAAAAACACAAGTACAAGAGTCGAGTTCACGAGACCCGCCCTTAGGTGTGTCACCGATGAAGAAGGAAGCAAACTTATAAGGGAAGTGCATAAGGGGGCTTGCGGAAACCACCAGGGGGAAAGAGCCACAGCCCATAAGATCATGAGGCTTGGTTACTATTGGCCAAAAATGCAGGAGCATTGCAGAGAGCACATCCGGAAGTGCACCAGATGCCAGGAGCATGGAAACAAGATACATAGCCCCCCGGTCATGTAGAAGGCCATCCTGTCTCCAATACCCTTCACAATATGGGAACTGGACATCATCGGCCCATTTCCGGAGGCATCTCTCGGGAGGTTCAAATTCACATATGTGGCCATCGATTACTTCACAAAATGGGTCGAGGCAATGCCAACAATATCCATCACAGCCAAGAGATCATAAGAGTTTGTTTGGAAGCACATTGTGTGTAGGTTCGGATTACCGAGAACAATAATAACGGACAACGGAATGTAGTTCAATTGTGGCAGCTTCCGGGGATTTTGCGAACAATGGAGGATAGAGATAAGGTTTGCATCAGTAGCACATCCACAGGCTAACGGACAGGTCGAAAACGCAAACGGTCAAATCATAAAGGCTCTGAAAAGAAAATTGGGCAGCAGAAAAGGGAGTTAGGCAGAATTGCTGCACCAGACCCTATGATCCTACCGGACGACGGAAAAGGGGCCGACCGGTGAAACACCTTTCAGATTAACATATGGCTTTGAAGCGGTCGTCCCAGCCGAAGTCATGATACCATCAATCCGTTGGGAATCCTATGATGAGCAACTCAACAAGGAAGGAATAAAGGACAATCTTGACCTACTCGAAGAAAAAAGGACCGCTGTAGTAGCACGTATGGCAGAGGACAAAAGGAATGTGGAGAAATATTTCAACCGCAGGGTCAGGGAGCGGAGCTTCATCCTCGAAGAGCTAGTCCTACGAGAAGTTAAGCAGCCCAAGAAACTCGACCCTCAATGGGAAGGCCCTTACATTATCCATCAAAGGGTCGGGCGGGCCTCATATCACCTGAAGAACACTGAGGGATACGAATTACCCCATTCTTGGCACGCCGAATGCCTTAAGAAATTCTATCTGTAAAACTCGATGTAATGCGTTGCAAACATCAATAAAAAGTAATTATTTTTCGGAAACAATGCCTCGAAAGAAAGACCCGGGCTATGTCCCGACGGCTATAGAAGCCCCAAAAAGAAACACCCGGGCTACGCCCACCCAACAGGATGCAATGCCCTGGAAAAACTTGTCACGGGTTGTCGCACCCGGTCAAGAACAAAACAAAAAGAAAACCCACCTCCAGAAACACGAGGAGCTCTGGTCGCCTGTAATGGGTGAATCACTAGGTGTGGGATGCCACACCGTACCTCGATCAAAACCTCCACAAAACTCTTTCTCTTTTTTAAGAGAAAGAAAAAGGGGAGGGGACGACTACAAGTACCGTCGCTTGGCTACCAAAAGCAAGGATGGGAAAGGATAAAGAGGAGCGACCGGTCGCTGTTGAGCAAAATAGTGGTGAAACTATCTTGTTAACTATGGGCAGTGAACCCAATCATTGTAGTACAACAAGGTCGTATCCACAGGGACTTCGTAACTATCTAGCTAATTATAAGCTTAGTAAATGTGAAAGAGGATATATACAAAAGTGCATAAATGTAAATTAGGGGTTTTGGGTTTTTGGGTTGTAACTGGATAAATAAAGGAAAGCAATAAACACTAAACTATCTAATCTAGGATAGGTGTAGCTCGGGATAGGATATTCACACCCGTCATCCCCTTTCTACCAATTGTTGAACCTCGAACTCATAGCTAAACAACGGGAATTTAATTAATAGCCAAATCCAGGTCTATTAATCCTAACCAATTTAACGGGGACTGAATGTTCATTCAAATCCCCAATTCAATCAGAAGCATTAAGCACAAATCTACCCTAAGTTGCAATGAGAACCTCATCTCAAAATCAGTGAAAATCGGCTAACATTGATTTAGTCCCAACTGTTTAGGTTTCTATCTCAGAATATCATTTTGATAGAATCCCACAATAATGTTAAACTAATCGGTAGGCCAAACCAACCAATTTAACACATAGAAGACAAATTGAGCAAAACCCTTAACAAATCCCCAAATCATGAGCAATAAGTTTAGAAGTCATAAACACTCAATAATCATCTTCATTAAGCTCATAGACTAAAATAAAGCACAAACACAAGTTCAAGATTCAACAATGGAGTTTTGGGGGATTTGGGGCTTTATCCAAATCCCTAGCTACAAGTGAGTCAAGTCTCCATTAAAGCACAAATAAGAGAAAAGGGAGAAGAGATAGCCATTAATGGAGCTTGGAGGGAGGTGAGCTTCTCTTCTTCTCCTTCCTCTTCTTCTTCCTCTTCTTCTCCTTCTTTTTCTCTTGTTTTCTCTTCTTCTGCGTCGCCTGGAGTCCGGCTCCCGAACTCCCTCTCTTTCCTCTTTTTTCTGCTTTTAAAATCTAAAATCTGGGCAAAATTTGCGACCGACGACGATCCACCCTGGGTCGGTCGAGTCCCGAAGCAATTTCGGGGCCGAAAAACGCGTTTTTAGGTCCGACCCACCCATGGGTCGGTCGGTGGGTCCTATAGGCAGGCTAACTTCAAAATGTTGTATTCTTCGTTCTAGCTCCGATTTTGAATCCGTTTGCGCCCACGCATTTGTCTCTTCATCTACTTTAATCCTAGCTATGTTATTCCTCTCGTTTCAACAATAAATGTGTAAAACACCAATGAAACACAAAACTAGAGGAAAACATGCTAGAGTGGAGAAATGAGTATGAAAAGTGTTGATTAAACATATGAAATACACCCCTAAAACATGCTCATTTGGACACTCATCACACCCCCACACTTACCTTTTGCTTGTCCTCAAGCAAAACCAAGCACCCATGCAAGTAAGGAATGCTCAAGACTAACAAACACTAACATGAATTGTAGGATAAAATAAGAAGCAAAAAGTGATTAAAACCTTTGAGGAGTGTGAACCATCTCTTAGTGGTGGCCTGGGTGTGCTTAGGGGAAAAACAAAAACTAGAGTTTCGGGGTATGCCCCGGAGTGCTTCAAAGTTCTAAAGATTGAGTAACTTGGAGAGCTTTTACCATGACCAACTTCTCTCAAGAATGGGCAATGAGAAGAAAACAAAAGGAAAAAAAATTTATGCATTTGTTTCACTTTTGCATAAGAGATGAGAAGACAAAAATTTGGCATAAAGCCTTTGCATTTAAGAACACTTAACTCTCATTGTTGGTTACCAATGGCGTCTCACAAGTCCGTTAAAGGGTTTTCACAAAGAAGCACCCCTTAGCAATCCCTAAGAAAGAAGACAGAATGAACCCCAAAGCAATAAAAATCCAACCATATAAGATCACTTGGCCACACCGCATGTAAAATGCTCCTCAAAAGCAATCAAAAAGAAAAATTTGAGCATTTATCCCACAATTCATAACAGTATTTGTTCTTAATGAGAACAACTCACAACACAAGGGTCCAAGTTTTTTATTTTGGACAATCGCAAGATAAGCATGAAGGATAAGCAAGCATTTAAGCACACAATTCACCAAAAAGGTCACTCCCCCACACTTAAATTGAACAGTGTCCCCATTGTTCACCAATCAAAACCGGGGAAGGTTCTAGAAGACCTTTGCGGGAAGTAGACAAAAGGAAAATCACACGGGACACAAACAAACAGTATAGCACAGAAGCTATCCCCAGATTTGCAGATTCAAAATTAGAGAGAGAGAACGAAAACTAAAAGGAACTAGTACTCCCCTGAGATTGCTATTGCTATCAGTTTGTAGAACTCCTCCACACTTGAGCTTCAGCCTCAAGTAGCGTAGCTTGGTTGCGGTGTGGACTTGAAGTTGCACCCGCATAAAACACTAGAAGCAACCAAACTACAACTGGAGTTAAGGGTTAGCAAAAACAAAACCAAAGGAGAACGAAAACAAAAACAGGAAATAAAAATAAAAGTAGTGGGCAAATATTAAAGGGTGAAAAACAAGTACTCCCCGATAAGATGGGATGGAAGATAGGATGAGCCCGCCCACAATTGCTAGTGGGAGGGTCTTGAGGTGCTACCTTCAATCGTTGGAGATGAAGGTCCTCTTGGAAAATTTCGCCAGAGGTTCCTTTGTAATTGTTTCTAATTCCATCCCTTTTTCAGAGGGGCTTACCTGTTTCCAAAATATTCACAACACAGACGCCACAAATTGGGCGTAAAAGGGCAAGTCCAAAGAATGCCAAAATAGCCCATTATTGAAAACAATGCAAAATCTAAACTAACATAATTTAAAAGACAAGACACAAAATGAAATCCGGGTTGCCTCCCGGTAAGTGGCCCTTCTTTAAGGTTTTTGGCTAGACCATACCACCGTGAAGTCATCCGGGATCGAATATGAACGTTGAAGTCGGCTTCAACGGGGGGTTGGGCGGGCATCATCTAGCAATGAAGAACGACGCGGATCAAAAGGAAATGTGGCCTCAACACTTAGGATGTGAAAGTGTAAACTCCACCGATCGTTCATCAGGTGGAAGTGTTGAGGTGGGTGATCCTTGGTACGAGGATCAAACTGTGGTGGAGCCTCCTCTTCAAATTCAAGGATGTAAACATCCTTATCTTCAGTGAGCGGTGCAGGGTGAACTCCGGGGTAGACTTTGTCTTCAATCTTTGGTCCTGGATCAAATGGGAAGGTGGCCTCCACACTTAGCGGGTGTACGTTGAGCTTCCACCCAATTTCATTAGTGCACGGCTGGGGGCCTTGATCCTTCAAATGACGATCAAAGTTAGTGGGCTCCTCCTCCTCAAATTCAAGGATGTAGACATCCTCGACTCGGGGTGAGGCTCATAGGAAGAGCCGAGGTGGACATCAACTTCAGAGGGGGTGGCTCCTTAAAGTCGGTGGTGGTACTCTCCTCTGAGGAGTCAGAGGGAGACAGTGTCTCCTCTTTCTCAAAGTTGAGGATGTGAGCATCCTCGTGATCTTGATGGAGCACGGAGAAGGCGGGGGAATATTGGTAGCTGACTTCAGAGGGAGAAAGCTCCTTAAAGTCAGAGTGGAGACTCTCTTCTGATGAAGTGTCTTCATAGTCAAGCTGGGGGGGTGAAGTGGTGCTGGGCTTTCAGATTCGCACAAGGGAGGAGTTGGAAAGTAGCTCAAGTCCTCAACAGGCTATTCCACATCATGAACTGCTTCACTCTCAAGTTGTTGCATTATTTGAGTGAGCTGAGTTTGAATTTTCATGTTGAAGGTTTCTTGCTTCATGATAAAAGTATCTTGCATAGTTGGGTTAGGCTTGCAAGAAGAGATAAGATCTGACATGAGCTCCTCCAAACTGGGTGAATCAACCTTTACTGTGGTCACAGGACACTGAGTACTCTCGTGGTCTCCTCCACACTCTTGGCACACAGGCCTCCGGTAGACTGAAGAGTTAAGGTCCTCCATGAGAGCTCTCAATTCTGACATCGTTGTTGGGCACTTGGGGCTCTCATGGTACTCTCCGCACCTTTGGCATACACTCCATGGGTTGGTGACTTGTGTAAACTCATGATAGTCCTCCAATCCGGTTGGTCTACTCCCATTTGGTTGGTATGTTGAGATAAAATCTACCATCATGTCCTTCAACCTAGAGCTTCCAACCTGACATTGAGAACTATCATGGTTTCCTCCGCATCTCTCACACACGCGCCATTGATTGTAGCTTTCTTGGCCATAAGAGTAGCCATTCCAACCTCCAGCTGGATCATAATAACCATCCATCAGCTTAAAGTTCCTTCAAAGAAAAGAAAAACAAATTTATACACAATAGGGTAAATAAGGAAATGAAAAATATGCACAAAAACTAAACAGATAATAAACCAGATAGTTAGACCGAAGTCCCCGGCAACGGCGCCAAAAACCTGTTGAGCAAAATAGTGGTGAAACTATCTTGCTAACTATGGGCAGTGAACCCAATCATTGTAGTACAACAAGGTCGTATCCACAGGGACTTCGTAACTATCTAGCTAATTATAAGCTTAGTAAATGTGCAAGAGGATATATACAAAAGTGCATAAATGTAAATTAGGGGTTTGGGGTTTTTGGGTTGTAACTGGAGAAATAAAGGAAAGCAATAAACACTAAACTATCTAATCTAGGATATGTGTAGCTCGGGATAGGATATTCACACCCGTCATCCCCTTTCTACCAATTGTTGAACCTCGAACTCATAGCTAAACAACGGGAATTTAATTAATAGCCAAATCCAGGTCTATTAATCCTAACCAATTTAACGGGGACTGAATGTTCATTCAAATCCCTAATTCAATCAGAAGCATTAAGCACAAATCTACCCTAAGTTGCAATGAGAACCTCATCTCAAAATCAGTGAAAATCGGCTAACATTGATTTAGTCCCAACGGTTTAGGTTTCTATCTCAGAATATCATTTTGATAGAATCCCACAATAATGTTAAACTAATCGGTAGGCCAAACCAACCAATTTAACACATAGAAGATAAATTGAGCAAAACCCTTAACAAATCCCCAAATCATGAGCAACAAGTTTAGAAGTCATAAACACTCAATAATCATCTTCATTAAGCTCAAAGACTAAAATAAAGCACAAACACAAGTTCAAGATTCAACAATGGAGTTTTGGGGGATTTGGCGCTTTATCCAAATCCCTAGCTACAAGTGAGTCAAGTCCCTATTAAAGCACAAATAAGAGAAAAGGGAGAAGAGATAGCCATTAATGGAGCTTGGAGGGAGGTGAGCTTCTCTTCTTCTCCTTCCTCTTCTTCTTCCTCTTCTTCTCCTTCTTTTTCTCTTGTTTTTCTCTTCTGCGTTGCCTGGAGTCCTGCTCCCGAAATCCCTCTCTTTCCTCTTTTTTCTGCTTTTAAAATCTAAAATCTGGGCAAAATTTGCGACCGACCGCGCGTTTTTAAGTCCGACCGACCCACCCATGGGTCGGTTGGTGGGTCGGTCCTATAGGCAGACTAACTTCAAAATGTTGTATCTTCTTCGTTCTAGCTCCGATTTTGAATCCGTTTGCGCCCAAGCGTTTGTCTCTTCATCTACTTTAATCCTAGCTATGTTATTCCTCCTGTTTCAACAGTAAATGTGTAAAACACCAATGAAACACAAAACTAGAGGAAAACATGCTAGAGTGGAGAAATGAGTATGAAAAGTGTTGATTAAACATATGAAATACACCCTTAAAACATGCTCATTTGGACACTCATCAGTCACAAAGTTTGACTGGTCCGCATCCTCAAAATAGGGGCAACCGGTAGCAAAGTTTGACCAGTCCCCATCCTCAGAGTGGGGGCGACCGGTTGCAAAGTTTGGCCGGTCTCCACCCTCAAAATACATGACAACCAACCGCTAGCGGCCGGATGCTAGCGGTCGGGTGATTATGCTTTTAACCACACTTGTCAAGAGAATAATTGCCAGGAAACGGTCGTAATCCCAATAACAAGAAAAAATGCACAGACTAACTTCCTTAATCATCAAGAAATATATACACCAAATTCCACAGTACAAAAAAACGGAAGCAAAGGAAAACTACAAAAAAACTAAGGTCTGTCTAAAGTCCTTTGCAGGACTCAAATCTTTGACGTCGGTACCCTGCGTAGCCAGCCGCTCACCAGGTTGGGAAATGCTCTCCTAGGATCTAGACTTCCCGGCAGATGACCGAAGGCCCGCATCACCCTGGGGAATATTTCTCCCCGGAGGAATAAAAGACGTCTGCCCAGGAACAAAGCATGTCTCCCCGAGAAGACGCCCGAATCTCTCAAGCACCTCATGGAAAGAGGTCTTCTGCACGACTTCCTTGAAGTCTAGCTCGCGGTAAAGATCATCATCTATGACCTCACCTTTGCTAGTGAAGAACCTCGAGACGATCTGCCGGCACGACTTAACCATCCTCCCGCATTAAGAAGCGAAGGACTCCTTCAAGTAGGCAAGCTTCGTGCTCTGCTTCCGTAAATCCTCTCGAATGTTCCGTGAGTAGGCCTCGAGGCTAGCGACCTGCTCCTCGAGGGTCTGTGAGAAGGCTTGGTACGGTCACGGCTAGCATTCGCGACAATTAGCTTCCTCGAGGCCGTCGATCCGCTGATGTAGCTTCTCTATCCCCCCACGGAACCCTCGGGTTTAGAACCTGAAGAAGACAAATTAGCAACATGCAAAGAAAAACCATCAAGCTAAAACGAAAAGCACGAATTACCCTTCACGGCTAGCTCGGAGTTTTCAAGTTGAAGCCGAGCAAAGTCCTCTTCCAGCACTTTCACCCTCCCTCATGCAGAAGCCGCTGCTTCTCGGAGATTGCAAGCTCGTTGGACAGGGCGCGAAGTTCTTCGGACAGCTTCTCCTTCTCAGCGGCTAGGGTGACACCCTCCCGGGCCATCTTCACCACCCTTGCCTCAGAAGACGTCTGTTCCTTCTCAAGAGACGCTTTCTCCTCGAAAGCAGCCCCAAGCTCTTGTACAAATCTGGCCTTGTCTTCAACAAGAGCCGCTTTCTCCTGTACCAAGCAGCCTTCTCGGCCAGAAGACTCTTCACTTCCCGGTCATGAGCAGCCTGGGCCTGCCTCACCAATAGCTCCAAATCAGAAAAAAGACACAACCGAGCATCACCAAACTCACTTCATACCTTTTTTAGGGAGGCAACCTCCGTCTCTAGCGGCTGGACCCGACTTCTGAGAGAGAAGTTTTCCTCCTACAGCGTCTTCAACTGCGCCTCATACTCATCACTCCGCCTTATGCACAGCCAGCGAGCATCATCCAACTCCTTCTTCAGGTTTCCGCCTCTTAGAAAGCCTGAACAGCATCAACGAAGGTGCTATGAGAGGACCGCTCTATCCTTAACTCCTCCTGAGCGTTACGGGTCCGACACTGCTCAAGTCGAAGCTGAGAACAGAGAGTCCGCGTGTGCACATCCGCACTATGAGCAAAAGCCACCGTCTGCAAAGACAAGATAAAGTAACACAAAAGATAGGAAAGAGGAGGAAAAAGAAGGCAGAATTAGCCCAAAGTGAGCAAAAACATCAAAAGAAAACAACCAATCACAACGACAAAAAAAAGGCAAACAAAAGAGATAAGGGCTTGAACGGCAAATAAACAAAGGTGGGGACCGCACACGCAAGCTCTCTCTCTCCCCATGGACTAAGATTGAGATCTGACCCAGACGTGAGAGGGAGAAACACCCGACGACCGGAAAACGGACTAGTATACCAAGTACTTGGCTAGGTAGAAACGTCAGGTGACTGGGTCTCCGGTGTCCTCGGAGACCCCTCCTCCCTAAACTCTCCTATCTTTTGTTTTTTCGATGCACCTTCAACTTCTTTTCCAGACCTCTTCCTGCCAGGGGGCACCGCCTCCTCATCGCGCAGAGCCGCTTCCTCCGCAGCATCTAGGGAGGCGTAATAATCCACCTTTTCGTTCCCCGTCTTAAAGGAAACCAGCTACCAGCTGTAGAAGGGGCCCACCTTCGACCCAAGTTGAGGGAAATCTGCAAAGAAAGAGATGTAAATAGACATAAAGAGCCGAGACAGCGCCAAACGATTAAGACACAGAAAACAAGGCCCTTACTCTCGGAGTGTGCCAGCGCAGCCAGGCGCGCATTAGTAAAGAATTCCTCCACACTCCTACAACGCTCGCTCTCTGTCTTCAGAACCCGCGACATCGGAAGTTCTGACTTGGGTGATGCGAGACAGTAAAGAGAGCCCTTGACAATCGATGGGCAATAAGCGACCCCGAGAAAGCGCCCGGTGGAAGGGACGATGACAAACCAACGGGCGTTCCACCGTTGCGCAAGTTTCTTATACTAAAAAAGCGAGTACCCAGAATGGCTAGCAATGGTTAAACTGCCAGCGTCAATCCTGGCCTCGACGCAGAGGGCGATGAATGCGTGGAGTTGACACATGGCCTTCGGATGGAGTTGGGCAAGTGTGCAGCACTGACGAATCAGAAAGCCATGCACAAATGGATGGGGAGGAATCGTCATTCTCCGAAGGAAGGAATCAGCATACACAACGTAGCCACAACCAAAGTCGTCGAAAGGATGCGAATCGGAAGAAGGAAGGTAGATTTGGGTCCCAACTGGGACTTCCACTTTCGCAAGAAGAGAATCGAGAGCTTTAATATCCAAGATGCTAGGCAGTGGTTGCCGATTTTTAGAGAAAGGGGATTTAGGTTTTAGGAAAGTCAGAGATGAAACATACCACCCGATTTCAAACCTTGAATGGCGTCGAGCGCGGAAGAGAGGGTCATCTTCGAACTAGAGGAGGCCATTAGAGCGAAAAGAGTGTGGGAGCAGAGTAGACGAAGAAAACGGAAGAACGGGAGGAAGCAAGGAGAGCACAAAAATTCACGAATTGCAAAAGGTGCAAGGAGAGAGAAGACTCTCTGTCCTTCCAAAACCCTTAAAAAGCGGTAAAATCAACTTCGAAAAAAATTAAAATATGAAAAACAAACAGAAAAGCACTTTTTGCAGGAAAAAGTGCAGGGACTCTGCACATTCCACAGTGACGGCTGGCACGCGCGAAACGACAGGAATTCTGCAAGGGCCTGCCCCGTACAAAGACAGGCACAAGCATAGCACGAGCCATAAGAAGTTCCACCCTTTTCACTAGGTAGAACTTGTGGGACTGGGAGATAATAAGAAGGCAAGGCTCGGCACGAAGAAGGTCAGAGCAAAAAATTCTCTTCACAGACCTGATCAAAAGAAGCAGGCTCTAAGTTCAACTTTCTTCTTCAAGACATCAAAAGTAGAACTTGTGGGACTGATGAAGAGGGGAAAATACGCCAGAAGCCCCAAAAGAAGCAAGAACCAGCAGAACGAAGAAGGAAAGAAAAGCTCGCAATGACTGGGCCAGTTTTGCCGGTCGGTAAAGTAGAGAGAAGAGAACACAAAGAGCGACCGGTCGCTCCGACAGGGTGCCTGGGGCAAAATACAGTCGCGACAGACCAGATACTCGCGACCAAGCATTCTCGACTAACCGCGAAAGACCCAAACGAAGTGCAAGCAACGACCGATCTTGTGACCGGCCGCCAGAGATACTAGAGCAAACATAGGCGGTGACCGGTCGTCTGTGACTGGTCACTAAAAGCGTCGCCATGACCGGTCGCCTGTGACCGGTCACTAGAAGTACCAAATACAATGTAAGTAACAACCGGTCGCCTGTGACGGTCACTAGAAATGTCAAACATAGTATAAGTAATGACCGGTCGCCTGTGACCGGACGCTAGAGGTACAATGTGGACACAATAGTGATCAAAAGTAGGGAAGTTAGGATAAGATATTTACGAGATATTTTGTAGACCTATCAAGATATTTACGTGCCAAGCTGGGACGACATGATAGGCCAGACAACCCATAAGAAACACTATAAATAGGGGTTCACCCCCCCCCCCCCAATGAAAGGATAAGCAATCAGAAATTACGGAATTCCCCTGTTTTATTGCCATTGTGTGCTTCTCCTTTCTTTCGTATCTGGTTCCTTCGGTAACAAGGTAATTCGATAAAGCCCAAAGGATTGAACGTTGGCTGATTAGGGGCTCGATTAGAGATTCGATTAGGGATTAAAGAGAGAACCACCTGGATCTATGGAATACCATTTCATATACCTTGCAACCCATTAGTTTGGTACTTAAGAATGTTTTACAAGTCTGTGATTGTTAGAACATTAGCTAGCAAGTTTGTGACTGTTGTAGAATTGAGCAGGATCTAAAAGGTTTAAAGCTTTAAGGTCATTGGGTAGAGAAAATGTCTCCTCATCGGTTCCTTCGGTAACACAGGTAATCGATAAAGCCCAAAGGATTGAAACGTTGGCTGATTAGGGGCTCGATTAGAGATTCGATTAGGGATATTGAGAGAGAGAACCAACTGGATCTAGAGAATACTCATTTCATATACCTTGCAACCCATTAGTTTGGTACTTAAGAATGTTTTACAAGTCTGTGATTCTTGTAGAACATTAGCTAGCAAGTTTGTGACTGTTGTAGAACTTGAGCAGGATCTAAAAGGTTAAAGCTTTAAGGTCATTGGGTAGAGAAATGTCTCCTCATTGATTTCTACTATTGTACAAGGAGAAGGACATAGTTCATTAGTTGGCTATTCCTTACACCCGAAACAATAGCAATAAGACATTCATGGATAATATTAGATCTATGGAGTCTCATGTAAATTTCCTGTATTAGGAAGATATTTTGCTAATCATGATTTATGTGTTGAATCATGTTTGATCAAACTTGGTCTCTAAATCCAATATGAACTTAGAGTAAAGATACTTATGATCATCTTTATTCATGGGGTTGGTTTGTCTACATCAAGGATTGTGGTTCCATTAGGATCATGATAAAAAAAAATTAAAGAGATCAATTCTAAAGATGTCACATTCTTGGGAAGTGCAAAAAAACTTCATGGTGTCACAAGTGGATCAAGTTTATAAACGTGATTATTCTGCTAGATATTCATTTGTTCCTAATTATATTGGAATAATTTTATAACAGTTTCTCCCACTCTCTTAAACTAGTGATGAGAGAACCAGGATTATAGTGGTATTACCATCTTCAACTTGGACAAGTGGGAGATGATGAAGATCAAAATGGTTATATGGTATTGAGGAATGTGAAGCAGATATGGTGATTGCCAAGGAAGATATTGAATAGAAACTTCCTCTTTCCACTTTAGTGTCATGGATGAAGAGGAACCTAGTAAATATTCATTATCTTCTATTTGTACCTAAAAGCTAAGAGTGAAAACTTACCTTATATAATGAACTCGAGTATAGAAGAACCAACTGAGTTTGAAGTCCATCTGCTTCAACTCAGGGATGGATGGTTCTATATACACAAAAGGCTTGTTGCCTAAGGCTACACCCATAAAAGGGAAAATCAAATATAATGACATAGTTCCAATGGTTCATATTGGAATGATTCCCTTTATATTAGCTATCATGGCTCATATGGATTAAGAGATGTGCTAAATGGGTATTAAAAACTATTTTCATCTAAGAACTTGAGGAAGAAATTTTTTCTCATAATCCTCAAGGCTTTTTTAGCAAGTAATAAATGAGAAGTGGGGTGTGTCAACTTCTCAAATCTAATCTAATGTATGGTCTCAAACAAAATATTTACATAAAGTTATGGTAAGACATGAATTTGTAATGCTTTAAGAAGACCATTGTGTTTATATGAAACACACATTCACATTCAACATTATGTGTGGATGACATTTGGTAGGTACGAATAATAAGTCTCTTCTTCCTCAATAGAGAAGAGTCTTACATCTATATTTGAGCCAAGAAACATGGGTGAAGCAAGCTATGTACATGGTGTTACAAGCAACACTAGTAGAAAAAAGATTTAAATGACGCACTTTAAACCACGGTTAATCTCATAACCGTCATTTAAAACTTTAATACCACGGTTATTAGCATAACCGTCACAAAAGTGTCGGCGGGAGATTTTATACCACGGTTCCACTCAGACCCGTCGTATATAGCTTATTTTATACCACGGTTCTGACGGAACCGTCATATATAGTTTGACGCGTAGTATTATATACCACGGTTCTGGGTGGAACCGTCATATATAGTTTGACGCGTTGTATTTTAAACCACAGTTTCGTCACAACCGTCATTTTTAGTCATGGTCAAACAACACTAAATGACGGTTTTTTCGTAGAACCGTGGTATATAGTCTAAGCGGGAATTCAAATTTTCGGTGAAAATTAACGCGGCTCTTTTCTCTTTCTCCTATTTTATATATTTATCCTCAATGTTTTACAACGAACAATGTCGAACAAGGAATATGCTCTGTAACTCTTCTCTTCTTCTTCTTCAACTCGCGGTAATTTTTGCAACCCCCGGCGAACATGCTCTTCGCCATACTGGAAAATAAGGAACATGTGCGCCTCTTCACTGTAACCGACGAACAAGGACATGCTCTGCGCCTCTTCACTGTATTTTTTGCAAACATAACCGGCGAACAATAACATGCTCTGCGCCTCTTGTTTTTCACGGTAATTTTTGCAACCGACACTAGCGAACAAGGAACATATGCTCTGCGCTTCTTCTTCTGTAATTTTTTGCAACCCTAACCGACGAACAGCTCCGCCCTCTCTCCGCCCTCTCTCATTCTCTTTCACGATAATTTTGCAACCTACCGACGAACAAGGAACATAATGCGACTTATTTAGCAACCCTAATACATAAACAAGTGGAACATACATGTTCTGGGCTCTTCATTCTCTTCTGTCTGTGCTCTCTGTTGACCATTGAAGGCGGCGCCGCTAAATCACCGGTGAACTGGAAAAAATTCACAGACTATAAACCACGGTTTTATTTATACCGTGGTTTATTCTTGATTTGTATACATTTTATACCACGGTTTTAATTAAAATCGTCATTTATAAGCATTTATACCACGGTTCAGACTCCCAACCGTGGTATAAAGTCAATGAATATTCACAGGAGAAGGGGTCTTAAACGACGGTTTCGAGCAAACCGTGGTTTTTTCGCTTACTTTAAACGACGGTTATGAACCGTCGTTTATCGCTATTTGTAAATATACGACGCGAGCATAAACCACGGTTCCAAACCGTGGTATATAGGCAAAATAACCGTGGTTAAAAACATTTTTTCTACTAGTGCAACCACTGGGTTGAGCCAAGAGAATTATAATTCTCAAGAATGGATAATTGTATAAATTGCAAACCCATCAAACAACTATTAGTATGTGATCTCTTCAAATACATTGATGTATCTCAAGACTCTCTCTATATATATAAGGTGATGTAAAGGGTGCCCTAATCTAGTGCAATTGGAATATGAAGTATTCCATGATGTGATGCTATCTATATGTATTAGGATTGGTGATTCGTTTTAAAACAATCCAGATAGTACATATACAGTTAAGCGCATTGTAAACTATTTTAAGATATGTATTACGTGTTATGATCTGATAATAAAGCCATTTCATGGTGTGCCACTTTTAACATTATGTGGCATTGTCTATCATGTAAAGACTGCATGTAATGGACACACTAATATTAGGGGTATGATGGTCTAGTTATCTACTTAAGCCTATACTTTATAGTGTGTTCCTCCCTGAGATTATGTATTGGTAAGAGAAATCTTTCCATTTCAATATTTCCACCTTGATAAAAAAATCCCTACAACCTTCCCTATTTTTAAACTAATCATGCATTTTTGTTTCGTACAAAATGTCTACAAGACTTTGTCTCAATCAGCACACACCCAATCATACAACAAATTTGATAGAACAATAAGGAATGACAAATGGCCACATGAAAAAACTTTGTAAAGATTAATTTCACAAAACTTACCATTGCCTCTCTGTGATCCCAAATAGATCGGGAACCACAAGAGTGAGTAGAGATGCCAGCTCCAGGGATGTGCTCTGATCTGCGATTTTGTGATTTGATCTCACAAAGTTTTTATATGATTCTTCGTTCCACTTTTCCTCCCACACTTTATAGACATCATCATCCACCAAGTGACGCATCTTCCCCTTATTCCTAATGTCGGATATGGCTTGTGCATATCTACCAGCAGCACGCTTACAAAAGGCATCATAGATCGATAATTAAATCATCGGTGTCCTCCCAACGAAACTTCTTCCGCAGAACAATTAAGAAACAACAAATAAAGTAAAATAGTATTGTAGCATATTATTAACATAATCACCTACAAAGTTACCTTTTGAACTCTCCCAAAGTAAAACCTCTTGTTAGCCTCAGAGAGCTTCCCCCAACAGTATCCATCAGCATGGTACCCATCCATGAATATTCTACTTCTCCTTGGAAATTCCACACATGGTACCCATCCATGAACCCCTTCTTTGCCAGGTGCAACTTGACAATGTCTAGGTATTGTGTGTTCATGCACTTCTTGTGTGCACATGGACCTTTATTTTCCCATCTTTTACGCATTGTGGATGCGCTATTGCAAAGTCTATGATTTATCCCTCTTATCCAACCACTCTTCAGTGACTCTACCACATTGTATTCTATCTGCTGTGTACATCCACTCTATCAGAAGCCATGTCTAAACTAACAAATAAGCAAGTTATTAGCATAATAATTCAAGAAACGAATAAAGTAGATACTTTTTAAAAAGTTTAATTACTTTTTATGTCTTTTTTAAAGGATATATAAAAACAAAAGATATAGTAAAAAAAGGTTATTAGAGAAAAATATGAGCCCAAACTTTAGGGATAAAATCTAACAACACCTCACTAATTAATATTTATATGTAATATTTAATATACTATATATCTATCTACGAATATTATATGTAACAGTATTTAAAAAAAAACCATGTGGTGTTCTATTATCTCATATATATAGGCCACAACTTACCTAACCTCGTCTCATTAATTTTTTTTTAAAGAATTAATGAACCAACGCTCCTATCCAAAATACCAACTGAGAAGAAACACACGACAGAAAAAAAGAAGAAAACAACCAAAGACAGACTCACTCCAACATTACACAAAAGGATTAATATATCTAATCTAAAGCAACCACGACAGTAATTTTGAGCATCTCGGTGGCTGTAAGTCTGTAACCAAACAACCACGGATGAAGGAGAAGCTTTCATTATCCTTGACATTTCACTGTACTCCCAAGCCTTCTCCTTTAGTACTCTATAAGAAACGCAACATGCTAGCTGTTGGGTCATCAGCAGACTTGCTCAGAGACAAGAAACACTCCAACAAGCGCTTCTTGCATATTAGGGATTGATCCGCAACCATTAGATATATAAATGATCTAAATGCAAGTTAAACAATGAATACAAAATTTACGAGTCATATAAAGAAGCTTCAGTAAATACAAGTTATTCAACAATCCAAAATGGGAATAACAAAGAATTTTTCTGGTATACCATTACCAACGGCAGAACAATTGTGGATTTTATAGCTAATTAATTTATTACAAGTGGCATCTGTCTAGCTAGTATATATATATAATGATCAGTTTGTTATAACATGTAGTTAATGAAACTGTGAAACAGGACAAGAAATCGGATTAAAGGAATTCACTCTCTCCATACTTGGATCCAACCACGAGAGGAGAAGTTGTTTTACATGGGGTGAATTAAGAGTCTGGAGGAGGAGGCCGGCATTCTTAATCATACAGGAAAACTATTTGTAAGTAGTATTTAATACTAGTAAATTAATCTTTCCAATTTATTTATAATAAGTAGTAGTACTATGCTAACCGCCGGACCGGTGACGGTGTGGTGTGCAGTTTGGAAGAATTAATATGGACGCACAGCTTGACAGCTTCGCAAACACGAAACAAGTTATTGCGTCGATGATTGGAGAAGACACAACAGCTGAGCTAATGAGTACATCAAACAGACAACCACATGACCATCAATATTCTATTTATGTTATATGTATTTATGTTTCTCTACATGCGACAGATTACCCAGTTCTATAAATCAAATGGTCAGCATGATTTTTGTAAACTCAACTGAAGCAAGAATGGAAAGAAGTCTCACCTGAGACTACGATGGAAGAAGAGGATGATGACACTCACAACAGTTACAACAGTAGTTACAAACCCCCCAAATTCTGCTTCGACTTCACCTAGCAAAAATCAGAAATGAAACACCAATTAAAACCCCCAAATCAGGGAATAATCGATGGATTGAGTAGTAAAAGCTGCAAACAGAAGAAAGAGGACACTCACGGCAGTCAAGCACCGATTAAAAGACATACTGTTGCTGATAATGAAACCAGATTAAGATACAGAAAAAATTAACGGGTTAACCTAGGGTTTTGGCTATTTACCTTCTACCGAGGAGATGTAGGTATGTGTTGCCCACTCACGTAGAACTAATTGACAAGAAAAAACGGTTTGGAAGTGGAAATATGGATGCCCCGACTAAAACAAGTTATTTCCTGATCTCCATAGTAGAGAGAACAGCAGCGCAGCGAGGAAGTAGAAGGGAAGGCGGGAAGACAACAATTCGATAATGGTGAAAGTGGATTCCACCCGCCAACAAATATTATTTTATTATCTCCTCTCACATCTCTCTCTCTTACTTATCTAGATTCTCTAAAAAGAGGGTGTCTTAGTTAAGAACCCCTCTCACATACTCTCTCCTCCACTTCATCATTTTCTTTTTCTCTTTTTAACATTATGGGTGGAATCCACACCATTGTGGATGCCCTAACACGACACCGTTTTGATATCTTATATTTTTGCTTTGTTTTTTTATTAGTTATTATTTGGAATCTTATATTACCAACAGATCAAAATCCATATGAAAAACATTTTATTCTAAACATATTTGCATACAAATATACATCGTTGGCATTTTTTCTATAAATATTTGGGATAAAATTGCATACGGATTTCCGTTTGCAAAAAAAAAAAATCACGATATACTCCTGTTTTCTTTCGTAATTCACAATATACCCCTGTGATTTTTGTATTCAACTTTAAACATGCTTAAATGTTGTCCAAAATTGATGAAACTTTACATGAACGATGCTAAAGTGTTATATTTTGGCCAATATCAAATATGAAGTTTTTTAAGCTCACATGTGACCTGTGGGACCCAATGCACATGTTCATTGGGTCCCACAGGTCACATGTGAGCTTAAAAAACTTCATATTTGATATTGGCCAAAAATATACACTTTAACATCGTCCATGTAAAGTTTCATCAATTTTGAACAACATTTAAGCATGTTTAAAGTTGAATTACGAAAAACATAGGGGTATATTGTGAATTACAAAAGAAACAGGGGTATATCGTGATTTTTCCCAAAAAAAATATTTTTTAATATATTTGCCATCAAATAAATTCGGCTAGCATCTAGTCTGTAAATAGCTTTCGGCATCGCTGGCGTATTTGGGGTACAAATTACATACGAATCATTTTGTTGATAATACATTTTGTTTGTAATCCGTTGGCAATTTGTAGGTAAAGAATGGCTAGTCCACTCCGTTGGCATTCTATTGCATTATGTTGATAATTACCAACGGAATTAATTCCCTATGCAATTTCTGTTTGTAAATTGTAGTTTTTTAGTAGTGTCACTTTGGGAAGAACATGTCACCTAGAAAACCATTGATCAACATTGCCATTGAAACAATGGTGATACACTTCCTTACCAGAGAGACCCACCGAGAAGCATTAGAACATTTCATAACATGCATTATCTCATGCCCAATAACTACTTGATCAATAATTTGTCAACCACTGAAATACCTCAAACATTAATTACTTTAATTAATAAGGAATTAATTAAATGAAAGATTTTAATCAAGGGTTAGTCATTAAATGATAAATATTAATGAGCCCTGATTTTTTTTAATGATATAACCTCTAAACATACATACATGAATAAATATGTATAGTCCAAAATGGGCACTAAACCTCACATGAAATAATGGACTAAAGATTGAACACTTATACAGAGAAATCAACTCATAAAGTCAATGTAACATGTAACACATCAATACATGAATTAAGGACACAAATCATGTGAGATGACTATGTAACGTAATTTATATAGTCAAAATAATTTATAAAATCAATAACCACTTAGAAATACACCTTATGACAAGGTAACAACACATGTTACAATCTAAAACATGAAACAAGCCCAAGTGTACAACATTTAAGTCATGACTCATAAAGGCAAAGTAACCCACCAAAATATCTTCAATGAGGTGGCAGCCCATGAATAGTCCCATGCCACCTTGCCATTTTACTAAATTGGAAAGAAAATACATAGGTGTCATATTTTGTTCCCTTATGACTTAAGTCATCTTTATCACTTAAGCAAATATCTCACACTCACACATTGATCCTCCTCTCTCCTTAGCTAGCCACATTATTCATCTTCCTTCTCAAGAACACCATCTTCTTCTCGCTCAAGCTTTTCAAGAACACATTAATGGTGGACTAGCTTCCTTACACCATGTCCCTTAAATATTTCTCCTTTCTCCATCAATAAGGCAAGGATAACATATATCCACCTTCATCTTGAGCAAAAGCTGAGTTTCCTACACCAGTTTGAAGCCAAAAATTCGGCTACCACACAAGGATGAAGCCTAGCTAACTTCCTACAACCTTAAGGTATAAAAAGGTTTTTTAAGCTTCAATTCCTCATTTGACTTATATATGGCAGAAACTCTAAGCACATTCTAACTCATTTTCTTCACTCTTTCATTCACTAACCTTGGTCTTCATCAAATGTCACGTTGACCGAAAATAGCAAGAAGTTCTTCTTAAGGTAGATTTTGGAAAATTAGGGTTCTTCATTCTTAAAACATGTTATATCTATACATCTACCTATAAAATCACTTCCTACCTATTTTCTTTAGTGTGGATGAAAGTTGTAGAAGGGAAAATCTCTATTTGTGAGTAAAAGGTAAAGTCTCACTCTTAATACATATTTTGGTGCTTTAAAACCCTATAATATATATATCCTTTGGTTATGTTAAGGTGCCATAAGACCCTAATTTTGTTATTCATTTCCTTCTTATCAACTTGGTCAAAATTAGACTCCAAAATGATCTTGGTGTTGGCCAAAACTCAAAGAAAAAGCAAGAAGAGAAAATCTACCTTAAGAAGGGTAAGTCTATAGACTAAGCCTTGGAGCTTGTTGACTACCATTTGAGATTAATATTAATACAAATATCTAATATTAACCTATTTTTAATATATGGCTAAAATTTTGAAGGGGAAAACCTAACTTTCGAGCTTAAGGTTAATATTCTAACCCTAATGCACATTTTGATGTTTTAAGTTGTTCTATGTTGTTATTATATTATGGCCAAGAGTAAGCTTGGAAAAATTCTTAATTTGGACCTAAGGATGGACATGAACTTGTATTTTAACACTTGGTTAAGTTAACTAATCACTTAAGGGCTTAAATGTCAAGTTTACAAAGTTTAAGTGATCAAATTGTAAAAAGCCACAATTTTGGGGTATGAAAAGTAACTTGGCCATGGAAGAACTTGAATTTATCAAACTTTTGAGTGTATTTAAAGTTTACATTATAGTTTGTGTAATGGCCAAATGTTTAGGCTTGTTTATAAGCTTTATGATATATTTACTGCCTTTAAACCATATGTTATAGTATTGTATGATGAGATGTAAAAATCTGGAGTTATAAGGGTTGTTTGGGTAATTTAACGCACTTCAAGGACTTAGGAAAAACACCTAAGAACATAAGAGGTGTTTGGACTAAATTAAAGACAAAATGACTTTAAATGAACTAGAACTTTATTAAATGACTTAGTAAATATAAGGTCTAAAGATAGGTTGTGCTTAATGCAAAAGAAATAAATTTGGGAGTGTTAGGCACTAATTAGGCTGAGTTTGGGGTGAGTTTGGTAAATAATGGAAATTTTAAGTTTAATGAAGTTAGGAGTAGATTGCAAAAGTTGCAAAACTTTGGGGCCAATTCGTAAAATCTGGAAAATGTGGGGAGTGTGAAATAAATTGGGTCAAACCTTAGTGTAACTAGGGTGTTGACCAAAACTGGTAGAGAAAAGAATTAAAATTTTATTAAGAAAGGATTATGGGGAAATTGTAAGACTTTGAAAAGATAAGTGGTTAACCATAAATTTGGGAAAATAGTGGAGAAACCGAAATTAAGTTCTAAGGTCAGTTTGTAATTGCTGAAAATTGAGGTTTATAATTGGAATTAATTAAATGAAGAATTATTAAGATAAATGTAATTAGTGGTAAATTGTAAAGATTAGAAAAGAAGTGTGGCCAAACCGTAATATGGAAAGTTTAGGGTGGAATTCGGAAATGGGCACAATTAGAGTTGTTTGGTGATTTGAAGAATTGTAAGTGAACTTTGAAATAATTAAGTGAGAAATTAAAACTATAGGGTATATAAGTATAAATGGATTAAATTGTAAACTTTGGATAACATTTGGGGAAATAATGTAATAAACGAAACATTGGGACATATTAAAATATGAGTACATAACATAGTAAATAAACACCAAAGGAACTAATAGAATTGTTATGTAACCTTCAGATGGATAATAACACACAAATATAAATAAATGTAAGTATATGTATACATATAGATAATAAAATAAACTAAGAGGATTAATGTAATATAATTGTAACATTGAAACTTATGAGAACAAACTCATATATGTATGTAACTGAGACTAATTTTAACGATTGAAAGCTACTTGGAGGATTAACATAATGTTATTAATAACATTAGAATTTATAAGCACATGTGTGTCTATATAAGTACACTAAAGTCAAGAGGATAAATGTAGCATTAATGTTACATTTGAATTGTTGAGAATATATTTATATATATACATATATAGTTAATACTTAACTAAGAGGAATCTTATTAAACAAAAACCATTACATCCGAAAGTGATAAGGAATTAACGAACCTGATAGATTCGATTTATAGGATTGGGATAGCCGGGATGCCAGCCGGGATCAGGCGAGCGTCAAAGTAGGCTAAGGTATGGTTTCTTTTCTTGTGACCTGCGTGTTACCGTGGTTACCTCAGCTTGTGTGTTATCTGTTGTGTGAAATGACCAATAAGATAATTGCATGGAAAATGGTTTACTGTGTTGTTTTGTGGTATAGTATTTATCTGACCTCGACCTTCTATGTGGTGTGCTACTAATTACAGATTAGAGTATACATTAAACACATATAAGAATCTTATGATCTGTTAGAAGAACCAAAGGATTAAGTATATGAATTTATCTAATGGTGGAATTATATGAGAATTTCTCACTAACTTCCCTCAATACTTAGTCGACATCCGAAACCGAGATGGTCGAACTTACTAGAAGTAGGACAATGTTCCAATATACTTTTAACGAGCTTAGAGTACTGGAGAAGAGAGGAGTCCGTGAAGGTTCCGGTCACGTGCGTATTTGTTTTGGAGGACGATATCTACATCAGAACTGTTGTCTTCATATATGGTCATCCTTGAGTCAATGATTGACTCCGATCGCCCACCGGCATAGTGCTGAGGGTGGTTAAATATTTGTTGCCCTAAGTCAGAGATTGGCTCTGATCGTCCATCGGCTCACTGCTGCAGGACAGAGATTAAATATACGTCATTGGGACAGTTGTTTTTTTTGAGAACTCAATACTCATCTAACAGGGTTCATACATGCCCGAATGAGTTACGATTGATTATGAAAGAGATGATCTCATTGCGAGGATTAAAAGAGGATTTATACGTTATGGTCGAATTCGAAATTCTAAATAAAATCCCACGGCCTAGGAATGAACAGAGACTAACTCATTATATTTAAAGTCTTGCTCTTGTTTTGGATGTAATGTTTTGATTGAGTGAAGTGTTTACTGCACTTCTTTATGTTGTTTAATAAAATCAACCGCATGAATATCAACCAAGTAGTCGTGTATAGCCCGGTAGCTAGCTGGTTGCACGTTATCAACTCAACAAGTTGTGTTGAGCCTATTGTGGTCTAACCATTTCAGGTACTTGATTAAAGATGGGACCCGTTCGGAGTGTAGACGGGGTAGAAATCATTTTGGTATACTTTTGGGGTTTTGAATATACTTTGGGTGTTTGTACCCTCATACGTATTGTTAGTTAAGTATGGATCATACTTCTATTTTGGACCCGAAAACTTAGTATGAACTCGGTATGTATTGTAATGGTGTTTCTAAGTTGGAACTTTGCAGTCAGTCAGACCATAACACTTGTGTTTGATAGGCCTTGTCAGTCACGTGGGTGACTAGCGCGGCGTAACACCAGGATACGAGTTAATGGTATTGGAGTTTATGTTTACCGCTAATTAATTGATTAAGAGAGGGGTGCTACAACCAACTACAAATGCAGTTTGGCTATCAGAAATTACCAGAGGCATAACATCCATTACTCTGTTAACTAAAACCTTTGAAATTACCCGGTAGACAGTGTTACACAAAGATATAGGTCTAAAATCTGTAATCTTACATGTACCCTTCACCTTCGACAAAAGAACAATATGAGTATGATATACATTATCAGGCAAGACATCATAATTAAGGAAAGATAGAACAGTGTCAAAGAAATCATGCTGGATAATATCCTAATAAGTTTGGAGAAACATACCATTCACCCCATTTGGATGGATGCATTCCTCTCAAAGCTTGCATTACATCTTCCCTGGTATAAGGAGCAGACATGGCCATAACAATATCGGAATACGATTTTCTATGCATGCAAGTAAATGGTCATTTGGAGCAGGAGGAGAGGATGTAAATAGATTTTGGAAATAGTCACGGGCAACAAATTCAATTCCCGTCAATTAGTGTAACCTACACCATCTACCCTAGAAAGAAAGTGAATGGAATTCCTGCGCGCCTTAGAGCGACTGTCAAGAGTGTTGATGCCAACACATCTCTTGCTTGTAAAGGAGGAAATCCTAATGTTTAGTTACTTAAGACCATACCAGCATATTGTCTTCAGATGAATCACTAGAAGCGAGATGATGCAAATCAGTCTTGACCCGCTCTATAGACTGATACTCCTTCCTTAGTTTAGCTATACCCCATGCCTGAAGCTTCAACCCACAAACAATAGCCTTACTCATGTCTTCCCAGACGAAAGAGTGTTATCAGCCCAGACCTGAGTAATTATAGATCGACATTGTGGCTCAACCGCCCAACAATTTTTGAACCTAATCTGTTTAACATCCCGACGTACTGGTGGATATAACACCAACTTAATAGGTTTGTGATCAGACCTACTTCACCTCAATTAGTAATTTCTCGCATGACTGAAAGCCCGCAACCATACATCATTACAACATACCAATCCAAACGACATTTCGTATTCTAGGACACCCACCTTCTATTCGTGTAGGTGAAAATGATTCCAAGATACCCTAAATCAAAAAGCCCACAATCAATCAAAAGGTTGCATACCTGATCCCCTGAAATACCTCAAACCTTTATATGTTGTTTAAATTTTAAAATATGGTATATTAAGCCTAAAAAATTCCTTAGGAACGTTAGTGAACAATTTAAATCATAGAAAACACAATAAAATACCATGAAGGCAATTAGAGCAAAAATGTGCTCTAAGCTTGGCATAACCATGGTAGGGACTCTAAGAGCCTACCAAGACCTTATTTACATGTTAATGAACATTTTACATCAATTACCAAAGAAAACCAATCTTGAAAACAAGTTAAAACACAAATGTGCTTTAAGGAGTCTTAAAGCACATTTTTGAAAATTGTCTTAGAAATGGGTTTTGAGTGGCTAAATGTCCATCATTACTCTTTAATCAATATGTTACTACTTAGTATCACATTAGGAAGTCTAAATCAATGGGAATCAAATTTTCACAATTATGTGCACTATTTATGAATAGTAACCAAATAGTGCTAGTTTAAGACATTGGTCAATGTAAGTCAATTGATTGGTCAACAAAGACCATAAAATACCTCATTTGACTAAGGGGGCCGGTTTTCAAGGATGACTCACCACACTTAACTAGCTAAGTAAGAGAAGAAGGGAAAAAGTAAGTAAATTCACTATTCACCTTTTACTTATAATCTTAACAAAGCAACCTCTCTCCTCACTTTTCATTTCCTCTTGTTTTCCCACCGTCTTCATCCTTTCCTCCCTTCTCATTCACGGTTTTGCTACAGCACACACACTACACTACAATCTTGATTGTCCATATCTCCTAGCTCCATGCTCCAAAATTAATTCCAAGACCACCATTCTCTTAGTTTAGTTGTACGGGGTAAAATGTATTGCAGCAAGTGTACTGGTCTGTCGTAGCAAGTTTTCCTAGGTAGTATTCTCTAGGTTATCGAACAAAAGGAGGTTGTGTCTAGTTTGAGTCTTTAATCTACTAACTAATATACTGAAAGAAAACTCACAACAATAAACTTGGGGTTTGATTGCAGAAAATTAAATAATTAAATAAACTGAAAACAAATAAAAGTGATTATCTAATAAATCTAAAGGGTGAATCATGGTTTACTATTTCTCCCTATTAATTAATTCCCTTCCTGAGTGTTTTTCTAAATTCTAGATTGCAACCTCAGATCTAAATTAATCTAAAACCGGTCTCCCGCAAGATAGATTCTTACTAGCAATTCCCAAATCCTAACTCTAGTTACGAATTTACAAATTAACTAGTAGCATTAATGGTTCATCTGTTTTCTAGTCAGCTAATCCCCAGGAATTGTCATCTGTAGTTTCACTGGTAATATTCCTAAGGTCTAATGAACGCCGCAGTTCTCACTTGTAAGCAATTCATACCAAATAAACTCAAGCAATAATTAATCACAAGAGAATTCAATAAATAACTAGGAATAAAACTACAACCTGTATAGAATTTATATTCAACACAACTCAGGAAGCAAAACAATAAACTAGTTGTCCATAGCAAAACCAGAATTCTAGCAACTACTCAGACATCGGAGACAAAGTAATAATAACAATAATAAAGAGATTAGAAAACGTCATCTAATTGTGAGACGATGATGAATCCGGTCTCTGCCATCTGCTCCGGTTTGTCAAAACTAACTGATATCTCCCTCTCTGTCTGACTTTCTGCTCGCCGCGGCTGTCTAGGGTTTGATGGAATTAATATTCTCTTTCGTCCATGGCTCCGTTACGAAATTATCTTTCGTACTGTAATCTCTCCGGTGCTACTTTCCTCAGTCAAAGATTGCGGCCCAATCTTGTAAAACAATTCAATCCAATTAAAATAGATTAACATTGCCACCCTACTCCTTACGTGCATGGCTTCAGGTGTGCATAAGCCCATAATATGAATATAATGATAAGAAATCAATTCTCCTGCCATCATACGCCATGCGGTTCCAGCCCACGTGAATGTACGTCGAAGACCCATCGTTCACGAGTCCAGCATGGCTGCTCATGTCCGTTCTCCAAGAGAATTTACTGCGCCTTGACAAACGATTGAAATTGCGGCCCATCAGAAGAATGTCTACGCCTCTGATTATTTTCCACGCGATATTGGTCCGGGTTTGTGGTAATATGTAAACCCGGACCATGCCTAAATTTAGGCAGTAAGTCCCGTCCTTTTGTGGTTCGGGTTTATAAATAAGTGCATAAACCCGGACCATACTGTAAATTCAGTAGAAAGGTCGTTTTAGCTCCTGTTTGGTCCCTTTTGATCGTGAAGCTTTTGACACACGTTTATAGGTCTTTTTCAGTATTTTTACCTGTTTTAGCATAAAACCACAAGTAAGGGAAGTTCTTTGCATATAACATAAAATAACATATAAGTAAGGAATTTATCATATAAACCAATAAAATTTAATCACATTAAGCATAGAAATATAGATAAATTCCGCACTTATCAACTACCCCACACTTAGCTTTTGCTTGTCCTCAAGCAAATAAAGAATATAACTGCTCCAAACCGAAATATTAAACTCCAGGATTAAACATAAGCAGAAGGAAAACAAGCAAAATGACAATCAGAAAACAATCCTGCTCTAAGCTATCAATGTTCGCAAACAGTGAATAAGAATAATTTTAATAAAAGCATGAATAGACTGAATTGCCGAAACTGAAATGCAGATTAGCTTATGATCTTCCACCAATTTCTTTCCATTACCATTTGGATGGCAAGGGGTATGAAGTAATGCCTTATTCCGCAATACCTTTCAACACCACGCACTCATGATCAAAAACTAAAAAATGTAATTAAATATTTCGTATGCAAAAACTTTTCTTCATCAAGAAATAAAAACAATGATTTATTTAATTAATTGCATAGTTGTTCCTTCACCCAGACTTTTCTCTTTACCCATGTAACGGCTTTGGGCCAACTATCCCAGATCACAAGACCTTAGGTAGATAGGTGATAAAGCACCCCTGAGGACTTAATAACCAGATAAAAGAGGCCTGATTTGGTTTAGGAATTTTTTATCAGAGGAGTACCTTGCCTTATCCTTTCATTCCAAACATTCATATCATTCCTAAGATCCAAAGCTAACGCATTTAGTCTCCACAATCAGCCAACATCATCAATTTCAGTGAAAATAGAGTAAATTTAAGAAAAATAATTCCGGAAAGACAACTTTTTAGCAGAAAGATTTTTAAGGTTGTCATCAGGCTCAATTTCAAAACTTCCACAGATATTTTCACCCAAAATTCAATATTATTGGCATTAGAGAAGCATATTCTTTATCACTTGAAAACAATCAGAAACTAGTGGTCTGAAGTGATTAGTGAAGGTTACTCCCTACCCACACTTAAAATTAAACATGTCCTCATTGTGTGACAGGCAGGAGTGAAAAACTCAAAACTCGTAGAAAAACATTTATGTCCGAAGGAACACAACAGAGTAGTCATTAACAACAAACTAAAATTAAAAGAAAACAAACTGAAACTAGAACTCCCCTGGATTTTGTTGTTGTTGCATATTGTAGAAAGACGACCCACCCCACACTTGAGCTTTGCTCAAGTGTTGCAGCCTGGTTGCAGTATCATCATGAAGAATTCATCTGAAAGAAAGATACTAAAAGCAACCAAAAACTACAAACAGAGTTAAGAGTTAATAAACAACAAAACCAGGAAAATAACTACAAAAAGAAATTTAAACTGAACTAAAGACTAACAAATAAAATATAACGCTGGGTTGCCTCCCAGCCAGCTGCCCTTCTTTAACGTCTTTGGCTAGACCATACCTCCCTAAGGTCAACCAGGATCAAAAATGAATGTTGACATTGGTGCCAAAGGGTGGGTGGGGCGGCCATCACATATCTTCATAAAACGACTCCTATCAAATGGAAAAAAACCTCAACAATCCATATGTAAAAGTGTAAACACTAGTAGAAAAAACATTATATACCACGGTTATTTTGCTTATATACCACGGTTAAAAAACCGTGGTATTTGCGGCCGTCGTAAATGCCAAAATATTATATACCACGGTTCAAAACCGTGGTTTTAAATGAAGATAAAAACCACGGTTCTATAAACCGTCATTTATAGTGAGTAATATATGACGGTTATTCTAAAAACCGTGGTATATAATGTAAAAAAAACACGGTTATAAACCACGGTTTGTAGGGCAACCGTCATTTATAGTACATGCCGGAGAGAATAAACCACGGTTTTGGGGGAACCGTGGTATATAACCGTCACGCCGGAGAGAATAAACCACGGTTATTCTAAAAAACCGTGGTATATAAGGTGAAAAAAACAATGAATAAACCACGATTATACATGAAACCGTGGTTTATAGTCCATGAATTTTTCAAATCTTCGCCTTCAATCTGGAAATCTCAACAGAGCGCATATACAAGACAATGAAGATGCCAGATTATGTATGTTCCTTGTTTGCGAATTAAGGTTGCGAAATCGTGAGTGAAGAATGGAGGCGCAGTATGCTCCTTGTTCGCCGGTGGGTTCCAAAATTACTGTGAGGTTGAAGAAAATGGATGCGGCGTAGAGCATGTTCGTTGTTCGCCGCTCTGGGTTGTGCAAAAATTACAATGAGTGAACATGAGGATGAGACAAGAGCACGTTCCTTGTTCGCCAGTGTGGGTTGCAAAAATTACCATGAAAACAAGATAATGAGAGAGGTAGAAGCATGTTTCTTGTTCGCCAGTATGGGTAGCAATTTACAGTGCGGTTGATATGGCATAGAGCATGTTCCTTATTCACTAGTATGGTTTGCGAAATTACCGAGAGGTTGAAGAGATGGCGTAGAGCATGTTCCATGTTCGCCGGCGTGGGTTGTAAAATTTACCGGGAGGTGAAGAGAATGAGGAAGAGGCGCGTTCAATCCTTGTTCGCCAGTGTGGGTTGCAATTACAGTAAGAGAAATATATAAGAGAACAAGAAGCCGCGTTAATTTGGGCCGAAAATTAAAATTCCCGCTCAGACTATATACCATGGTTCTCCAAAAACCGTGGTTTATTCTCTCGAGAGTGACGTTATATACCACGGTTCTTTAAAAACCGTGGTTTATTCTCTCCGGCGTGACGGTTATATACCACGGTTCTATAAAAACCGTGTATATAGTCTGATCGGGAATTTTAATTTTCGGCCCAAATTAACGCGGCTCTCTTTGTTTACTTATAAACCACGGTTGTAGGGGCAACCGTCATTTATAGTACATTCCGAAGAGAAGAGCCGCGTTAATTTGGGCCAAAAATTAAAATTCCCGCTCAGACTATATACCACGGTCACCAAAAACCGTGGTTTATTCTCTCCGGTGGGTGACGGTTATATACCACGGTTCTTAAAGAACCGTGGTTTATTCTCTCCGGCGTGACGGTTATATACCACGGTTCTCCAAAAACCGTGGTTTATTCTCCTCCCGGCGTGACGGTTATATACCACGGTTCTCCAAAAACCGTGGTTTATTCTCTCCGGCATGTACTATAAATGACGATTGCCCTACAAACCGTGGTTTATACATAAACTATATACCACGGTTCTCCAAAAAACCGTGGTTTATTCTCTCCGGCTGTACTATAAATGACGGTTCCCTAGAAACCGTGGTTTTATAAACTTTAAACCACGGTTTTTCATTTAACCGTGGTTTAAGTGTCGTCATTTAAAATGTTTTTTTCTATAGTGAAACTCCACCGATCATGCATCAGGTGGTTATTGGGTGGGGGGTGATCCTTGATGTGAGGATCAAAATTCTGCAGGTCATCCTTCTCAAATTCAAGGATATAGACGTCCTTGTCATCCGGTGGAAACTCAAAGGACGGACTCGCATGAAAATCAACTTCAACAGGAATCAAGGTTCCTTGAAGTCGATGAGATAACTCTGCTCTGATGGCTCAACAGTAGGAGGAAGGAAGTCAACTGGGAGACTCTCTGGCTCAGGTACAGGTGGAGAAGGAATAGACTGGATAGCTTCATGAATTATATTATTCTCTAACTCTGTAGATTCATCAAATTGCTCAATCTCTAGCTCTGGTCTCTCTATGATCTCCACCTCAGGTGTGTCTACAACTTCAGGGATCGAATGATCAAGCTGCGTATCACTCCATTCAGCTACTACAGTAGGTTGTTCGATCTCAGGAAACCAGTTCACATCCAAGCTTTTGTGATATTTCATCTAGATAGGCTAAAATTCTTGCATTACTCTCCCGTATCTCCTTCATGTCCATCCTGAAGGACTCATGCCAACCGGGGTTTGATTCGCCATGTTTTCTGTTAAAATCTGCAAGAGCAGCTACCAAGCTAGATAGATTACTTTGACATTGTGAACTCTCATGATCCCCTCCACATGTCTGGCAGATAATCCACTGGTTGTAACTTTGTGCAGATAGTACTGTTCAGGAGACGGTCGTGCTTCAGGAGGCTAGACGATATAAAACTTCTTAGAGCATCCTGCAATCCAGAAGAAACACTGGACAATAAGCACGGTCGTGGTCTCCTCCACACCTTTCACATACAATCCATTGGTTGTAATATCCAGGCCAACCTCCTGACGGATTGTAATATCCAGCCATCAAATCAAAGTACCTCGAAAGAAAAAAGAAAAAATAAATTATATACATAAAGAAGAAAATAAAAATAAGATATTGTACATAACAATAAAATAAATTAAAAAAAAAACAACAATAAATAAATCAAACTAAAAAAAACAAATTAAAATAAAGTAAAAATCAAACGCACTAAACAGACAAAACATAAACTAATAAAAAAAATCATAAAAGAAAACAAAATAACTAAAGAGAACGTTCTAATTATACTACCAGCTAACTAATGCGATTAACAATTAAACATAAATAAACCAATCTGAAAGTAATCTAAAAAAAATAATAAAAACAAAAACAAATTAAATAGAAATAATGATCATTAAAACAAAAACAAAAATAACCTAAACTAAAAAACTACACCAAATAAAAATAACGATGAATGAATACTAAACACACCAAACAAAATAAAACAAACACATCAAACTAACCAAAACAAAATAAAATAATAAAATAAAATAAAATAGAATAAGAAAAATAAATAACCGTGCCTCCCCGCCAAAAAAACCCCGCGGCATACGCGCCACACTTGTACGGGGTAAATGTATTGCAGGCAAGTGTACGGTCTGGCAACGGCGCCAACAACTTGTACGGGGTAAAATGTATTGCAGCAAGTGTACTGGTCTGTCGTAGCAAGTTTTCCTAGGTAGTATTCTCTAGGTTATCGAACCAAAGGAGGTTGTGTCTAGTTTGAGTCTTTAATCTACTAACTAATATACTGAAAGAAAACTCACAACAATAAATTTGGGGGTTGATTGCAGAAATTAAATAATTAAATAAACTGAAAACAAATAAAAGTGATTATCTAATAAATCTAAAGGGTGAATCCTGGTTTACTATTTCTCCCTAGTTAATTAATTCCCTTCCTGAGTGTTTTCTAAATTCTAGATTGCAACCTCAGATCTAAATTAATCTAAAACCGGTCTCCCGCAAGATAGATTCTTACTAGCAATTCCCAAATCCTAACTCTCGTTACGAATTTACAAATTAACTAGTAGCATTAATGGTTCATCTGTTTTCTAGTCAGCTAATCCCCAGGAATTGTCATCTGTAGTTTCACTGGTAATATTCCTAAGGTCTAATGAACGCCGCAGTTCTCACTTGTAAGCAATTCATACCAAATAAACTCAAGCAATAATTAATCACAAGAGAATTCAATAAATAACTAGGAATAAAACTACAACCTGTATAGAATTTATATTCAATAACTCAGGAAGCAAAACAATAAACTAGTTGTCCATAGCAAAACCAGAATTCTAGCAACTACTCAGACATCGGAGACAAAGTAATAATAACAATAATAAAGAGATTAGAAAACGTCATCTAATTGTGAGACGATGATGAATCCGGTCTCTGCCATCTGCTCCGGTTTGTCAAAACTAACTGATATCTCCCTCTCTGTCTGACTTTCTGCTCGCCGCGGCTGTCTAGGGTTTGATGGAATTAATATTCTCTTTCGTCCATGGCTCCGGTTACGAAATTATCTTTCGTACTGTAATCTCTCTGGTGCTACTTTCCTCGGTCAAAGATTGCGGCCCAATCTTGTAAAACAATTCAATCCAATATAAAATAGATTAACATGCCACACTACTCCTTACGTGCATGGCTTCAGGTGTGCATAAGCCCATAATATGAATATAATGATAAGAAATCAATTCTCCTGCCATCATACGCCATGCGGTTCCAGCCCACGTGAATGTACGTCGAAGACCCATCGTTCACGAGTCCAGCATGGCTGCTCATGTCCGTTCTCCAAGAGAATTTACTGCGCCTTGACAAACGATTGAAATTGCAGCCCATCAGAAGAATGTCTACGCCTCTGATTATTTTCCACGCGATATTGGTCTGGGTTTGTGGTAATATGTAAACCCGGACCATGCCTAAATTTAGGCAGTAAGTCCGTCCTTTTGTGGTTCGGGTTTATAAATAAGTGCATAAACCCGGACCATACTGTAAATTCAGTAGAAAGGTCGTTTTAGCTCCTGTTTGGTCCCAGTTTGATCGTGAAGCTTTTGACACACGTTTATAGGTCTTTTTCAGTATTTTTACCTGTTTTAGCATAAAACCACAAGTAAGGGAAGTTCTTTGCATATAACATAAAAATAACATATAAGTAAGGAATTTATCATATAAACCAATAAAATATTAATCACATTAAGCATAGAAATATAGATAAATTCCGCACTTATCATTAGTCAAGCTCTACAATCTTGTCTTTTCAAATCTCCAAAACCTTCATTTTAGTGCCAAGAGGAATCACCATGGAAGGAGCTTGAACTCATCTTTTTACATCTCATTGTTCTCCTTGGCTTCAAGGTAAGGAAAACCAAAGAAAAACTTCATTTCCTCTTGTTTTTGTATGTGACCGAAAATCACCTCTTCATGGTGTTTAATTTTCCTCATTCATAGCTTCATTCCAATCTTCAAAGGACTAGGTGGAGTCCTCTCTTGCCACTTAATCCAATTCCCTTTCAATTCTAAGGTAAAACATTCATTTATGTGTTTTAAGACATTAAATAACCTAAGGTTTATTAATGAGTATAAGCATGAGGCTTAATGCTCATTATCTTTACTTGTGTATGGATAGAAGGTTGACAAGTAATCAAGTTCCTTGCTAATCTTCAATCCAAGGAAACAAGAAAGAAGTTTGGAAGGAAAAGAGGTAAACAACCTAACCTAATGTGTCTTAGGAAAATTGACCTTTTAAATGTTTACTAAACTACCTAAGGAGCCAATGGCAAATGAGCTAGAAAACTATCCTCAAAGAGGCTATTAAAGGCATATGAAATGATGTGTGTATTTACAGGTCAAAGGCATATATTATGTGGGGAATTCAGTGTTTAAGGTTTATGCAATTTAAGGGCCTAAGTGCCAAGCAATTTAAATTATGCACTATATTGTGATTTAGTGTAGTTTAAGGCTTAGTTGTGTGTAAAGAACATTTTTGTGTGGATAAATGTTCTTGAGTGTTTAAAGGTGGTAAACCTTGTGTTTTGGGTGTAAGGAAATACTAACAAAGCTATGTCAAAATTTGAGTTGAAAACAAGAAGTTTAGATGTTTTAATGAAGTTTAGTGACCTAGGTTGTACTAGGAATTGTAAAGGTTTAAGCTTGTGAAAGAAAGGGAGTTAAGGTGTTCTAGGTGTTAAAAATGCATGGGCATTGTCTTGAGGAATCTAGTGTTTGTATACATCAAAGTCATGGTGGAAAGTAGTCAAGTCTAGAGACAATTGTTGAACAAGAAAAGAATTGTGTTGTGAGTATAAGTGAGTATTGGAGGAGAAATAGGAAGAGCTTGTGTAATAGAGGTTGCTGGGTAAGAATAATGTTTAAGAGTAGAGATAGTATAAATAAGGTAACACTTTGGTTAGTTGGTGTTGTAGGCATTAAACTACCACTTAGAAAACTTAAGGAAAAATATCACAAGTGTTGGTGAATTTTGCAAAAATTGAGTGATGGATTTAGACTAGGAATTGGAAGAGGTTTAAAGTGCCAAATTAGTGTTAAAACATGTTAGGATTTATGTAGAAACATTAGAAGAAGGTTAGGGTTGAATTGGAGGTTGAAAGGTGGCTGAAAAACAACATTCTAGAGTAATTCTAGAGTGGTCCGGGTTTGCAAATCAGTACCTAAACCCGACCACCCCAAAAACATACCCGTAGATTCAATTCTGTATGTGGTCCGGGTTTGTATGTTAATGATAATATATGATTGTTAGGAGATGTTGGGTGACTTTTAATGACCATTAGGAAGGTGAATAAGTGTAGGTTAAGCATGAAGGTATATAATATAGTTATGTGAAGCAATTAGCTAATTAGAAGTCAAGTACAGTAATTAACCGACCTTACTAAATGTGTATAGGAGTTGCCTACGGTGGAAACCAATCGAAGCAAGGGCCAAGGTATGGTTTTCTTGCAGTCTGTTGCCTACCGGTTTACACCGGCTTGTGTGTTGTTTGTTTTTAAGGCTTAAGTCGTGAAACGAGTTTATAATTGTTAATATTAATGTGTTGATAAGCTATGTCTCATCTCCCTTGTGCGTGTCTAACTAGACCTAAACACTTGCTTGTGAATTAACTAATTAAGTTTCAATAATGGGACCTCTAACAAGTACTAACGGGGGAGTGAGGAGTCCGGTCGTTCCAGCCACGCGTGTGAGTATGGGGGTGTTATTGTATCAGGTTCGATTCTCTCTGTATGTTATGGTTGTTTTCCTTTTTGGTTACCAACCTCCCTTTAGCTTATCCAAGGCTATTTTACTGACTCACGTCGGGCCACAGGGGCATACTATGTTTGGTGTGCTTGGATTACTATATCCGACGCACCTTTGGGTTAAGTTAACCGTTCATCTAACAGGACGGTAACGAGTAATGTAACGAGCTTAGCATGAGATTGGCAGCAATCTCGTGGCTCTTTGGGTGAACTGACCATGTTTTGGTTCGGTTCCAAAATAGAACCGTTCTTGTTATGTTATGTGTTAATGTGGTGATGAAATTCTTGTTGCTATGTATGTTATTTGTATGTTAAAAATCAATGCCATGTTATCATGACAATTGGTTGCGTGTATCCCGGTAGTCGATGGGCTGCACGTTAGCTATACCAGCCATGAGTTGCTGAGCCCCTTTGGGGCACCATATTGTTTTTCCTATGTTGCAGGATGAGGATTAAAGAGGCGGAGTGGCTCTAGATTCTAGGTTTTATGAAATACTTTTGATGTTTTTGGATGTTTGGACCCGGGATGCGCCTGTGCTCCCGTGGTGGTACATTGTGGGTTGACAGTTATACAATTATGGATGTAAATATTAATACTTGGTAATGTTGTTGTATTTATGGTTTAGTACTTATGCTCGGGAGTCTGTTCGTCAGACCGATACGTTTTTGTATGTATTCTGCCTTGTTAGCCACATGGGTGGCTAACGGCGTGTAACACCAAACTGTTTAGTCAATGTTAAGTTATTAAACATTCCCGCTGCGATTCGATTGTTGTATAAGTTACAGTAGGGGTGTTACAAAAAGTGGTATCAGAGCGAAGTATCGCTCTAATGACTGGAATACCGAGCTTAGGAATATACCGAGTTAGGAAATTAATCTTAGTCACCTTAGGGAGTAGTTAGGGAAAGGTTAACCACTAACTAAGTGTGGATTCACCTCATGTCGGAAAGGCGTTACAACCGGTGGAACAGATAAGTTTTTAAGCCCAGTGCTAATGAATGTTCGTGTAAATTCAGATGTCAGGTAGACCACGTGGACGAGGCCACGGGCGCGGTGCTGGTGATACGGGAGACCAGGGCGATGACACTACGACACGAGTTATGGCTGACGCAGTAGCAGCCGCCATAGCCCAGATGGTTCCCCAGCTAGTGGCTGTGATGCATCAGCAGCAGCAGCAGCAAGGCGGTACGGACCAACAAGGGCCACAACCGTAACCACAGCCGCGCGAGACCAACTAGGTCAAGGCGTTGGCGGACTTGAGACCACCGTCCTTTCATGGGGAGACCGACCCGGGTAAGCTGGAGGCATACATCTCTGAGCTGGAGACCACCTACGAGACCTTGAATGTACCGGCTTGAGTCAAGGTCCGTCTTGCCGCTTACTACCTGAAGGGTCCGGCACAAAGTTGGTGGAAGCTGGTACGGGAGGGCAGAGTTGCAGACCCTACCTTCGAGTGGAGAGAGTACACGGCTCTACTGCGAGCCAAGTACTACCCGATACATGTGCAAGAGGCAAAGCGCCTTGAGCTGGACAGTCTGAGGCAGGGGGATAAGATGTCGGTAGACGAGTACTACACCGCCTTCATCGGCCTTATCCACCTACTACCAGATCTGGGTTACTCAAACCGGATACTGGTAAACCGTTTCTACAACGGACTCATCTACCGCCTACGCTACGGAATGGGACCAACCGGATATACTACCTTGCAGGTATTAGAACTACAGTGTGATGTGAATAAGTACGTATAATGTGTGAATGTGATTATGAGTTTGTTTTGCGGGGCATAACTAACACCCTAAATAATAGGAGTGCTATCATGCCGCTGCTATAGTAGAGATCACCGTCCATCTGAGGGACGAGGAGAATGCGCATAAGCGCAAGGCTTCGAGCGAGGGTCAGGTCACCCAAGGGTACGGGGGAAAAAGAACAAACCTTATCCCCAGTCCTAGAAGGGCCAGCAACAGGGTGGCAAAGGCCAAGCCCAGACCACCACTGCTGAGGAGCCACTGCAGCTCACGTATGCCTATGCGGCAAAGCCCATACACTCTCACCCGCCCAAGGCAGCTAGCACTGGCTCGGGACCGGAGCGCCACTATTACTGTAAGTGGTGCAACAGGGACCACCCCGGCAAGGACTGCAAGGGGAATGATGTGCAGTGTCGCTACTGCCAGAAGATGGGGCACCGCGACTACGAGTGCTACCAGAACCCCAATGGCAGAAACTACAGGCCTAAGGGGCAATGGAAGGGTAAGGCCGCCGCGACCACCGAAGGCCCGAAAGCGACGAACCAGCAATCCTCGGATAAGGGGAACATGAACTCCCAGAAGGGGAAGGGGTCGGGACCCGGCAAGGCCGCCTTGAATGTGGTGGACCGGTCTGAGGCTGCAGGACCCTCTTCTAGACCAGGTACTACCTCAACTATTGAGTGAAGTAATTGAATGCTTACCGCATTTCATGCATGAGTGTTAGCAAGTCTAAATGAACAATCATATGAGTGAAACGTTAAAGTATGAGGTATAATTTACCTAAGTTAGATAATTGTGAACTTTAGAAACCTTCAATATTTGCTATCCAATCCCACCCACACCAAACCCTGAAGAAACCACCATCAGCATCACCGAATACACGATGGAGCAATGTCAGGTTATCCAGCCAGGTATGATATTATTAAATGGATACCTGACATCCAAGGCACAAATCCACATCATTCGACGATGCGACGAACTAGGAGCAGCACCTGGAGGTTTCTACACACCCGAATACCCGAGTGGATCGAACATGAAATTGAAGATGATGTGCCTGGGTAAGGGCTGGAACCCTTACACCAAGACATATCAGGATGAACGAGCGGAAGACGGAGCAACAGTACCGAGAGTACCTGAGGAGTTCCTTGCGGTCGTTAACCACGCCGTGGGGATTGCTCAGCAAGTTCAGTCGGATCCAATTCCGAGTGTGGAAGCAGATTTGTGTATTGTGAACTTCTACCAGAAAGGTGGACGGTTAGCTTTACACCAGGATAAAGGCGAAACACCCGAGTCTCTGAGTAAGGGAGTACCCGTGGTGTCATGGTCCATTGGTGATACCGCAATGTTTGTGTATGGCGAGCAGAAGCGTGTTGATCTCGCAAAGAAGCTAGTGTTGAAGTCAGGAGATGTGTTCATTATGGGTGGGCAGTCAAGGATGTTATATCACGGTATCAAGAATCAAAAGATCTGAATACCGCACCTTCGACATTAATTAATGCCACACACATGAAACCAGGACGTTCAAATTTGACATTTCGACAGTTTTAAGCCTTGTGTAATCATGTAATGGATGAAGCCAGTTGTATGTTAAGGATGTTACGTATATGTTAGTTATGTTGACAGTGTAAACCAACCTATGGTGTAAAGAGTATGTTAATGAATAAATAGACGTTGTTTTGGAGTATATCAACCGTGTTGTTACTGTGTACTTACGAGTTTGTGATCTGTATTAGGCTGTGCACTCGGAAAGGGAGGTATACTGGGAGTGTGTAATGAGGCAGAAGCCGGCAGAAGCGGCACTATCCTCACCGGTACCTTTCCAGTTAATGGCGTGGACGCATCGATCTAGTTCGACTCTGGAGCCTCACACACGTTTGTTTCGCTTTCATTTGAGAAGAGGTCGGGTTAGACGGTGAAGAGATGCCTGACTTCCTAGTCACTCTCCCGTCGAAAGAGCGGATCAAGTGTACCCGCTATCACCGAGATACTGTTGTACGAATCAAGGATGAAGAGTTTCCGATCGACATGATAGAGTTCGACGGACTTGGTTTCGATGTTATTGTGGGGATGAACTGTTTGGAGCGGCACAAGGGTCAAATCCTATGTGCCGAGCATCAACTGCTTCTTCGGAGTCCGACTGGGGTTACCATTTCATACCGCCAGAGGCCCAGGGAGCCTTCGACTCAGATCATCTCCGCTATGTCTATGTGTCGTGAGTTACGAAGGAAGAGTGATGTGTACCTCTGCTATGTCCAGGACATAGAGAGAGATCCAGAGTTTAGCCCAGATGTGCCGGTAGTGTCGGAGCTTCCTGATGTCTTTCCTAAGGAACTGCCGAGCATGCCGCCAGCACGAGAAGTGGAGTTTAAGATTGAATTGGTGCCGGGAACCGGACCAATAGCGAAGGCGCCTTACCGTATGGCTCCAGCTGAAATGACAGAGCTCAAGGAGCAGCTGAGAGACCTACTCGACAAGGGATTTATTCGCCAGAGCGTTTCACCATGGGGCACCGGTCCGCTTCGTAAAGAAGAAGGACGGTAGTCTCCGCCTTTGCATCGACTACAGAGAGCTGAATGCAGTTACAGTGAAGAACCGTTATCCTTTACCCCGTATTGACGATTTATTTGACCAGTTGAAAGGAGCATTAGTATTCTCCAAGATCGACTTACGATCCGGTTACCATCAGATTGCTATTCGAGAGGGTGACATTGAGAAGACCGCATTCTGAACCAGATACGGTCATTACGAGTTCACAGTCATGCCGTTTGGGTTATCCAATGCACCAGCCAAGTTTATGGATTTAATGAACCGCTTGTTCCGAGATCAGTTGGACAAGTCGGTAGTAGTCTTCATCGACGATATCCTTGTGTATTCGAAATCGAAAGGTGAGCATGAAAGCCACCTGAGAAGTGTGTTGCAGACGTTGAGACAAAATCAGTTGTATGCCAAATTCTCTAAGTGTGAATTCTGGTTGAACCAAGTTTCATTCCTTGGTCATGTTATTTCCGAGGTTGGGATCGCTATTGATCCGGCCAAGATAGATGTAGTGCGTACCTGGCCTAGGCCGAAGACAGTTACCGACATTCGGAGCTTCCTTGGTCGGGCAGGATATTACAGGAGGTTTGTGAAGGACTTCTCCAGTGTCTCGAAGCCGATGACTTCCTTAATGAAGAAGGATGCACCATTCGAGTGGACAGTCGACTGTGAGAGTTCTTTCCAGAGTCTCAAGGATGCTCTTACCTTTGCACTGGTCCTAACAATACAGATGGTTTTGAGGTCTACTGCGACGCATCCGGAAGAGGTATGGGTTGTGTATTGATGCAACACGGGAAGGTCGTAGCATATGCCTCTCGATAGCTGAAGAAGCATGAAGAGAACTACCCTACCCACGACTTAGAATTGGGTGCCATTGTTTTCGCACTGAAAATATGGTGACATCATTTGTATGGGGTAAACGTGACAATTTATTCTGACCACAAGAGTTTGAAGTACTTGTTCACTCAGAAGGAGTTGAACATGAGGCAAAGAAGGTGGGTCGAGTTTCTAAACGACTACGACATCAACTTGCAGTACAAAGAGGGTAAAGCAAATATGGTAGCTGACGCACTGGGTCGCCGAGCACACTCTCTCCATTCGCTAGTCTCTCATTCTAGCTTGGTTGAAGAGGTGCGGAGTGCTCAGATGACGGATCAGTATATGTTAGAGATCAGGCAGAAGCTTATTGATGGCACATTCCAGGGTCAGAAGTATGATTTCCGACTCCACGATGATGATCTGATTAGGCTGAATGGCCGACTGTGTATTCCGAGGAGTACCGCTGAACTGAAAGAGCGCATACTGAGTGAATCCCACTGTTCTACAACTTCGATTCACCCCGGAGCTTCAAAGATGTACAAGGATATGAAACGTTGTTTTTGGTGGACTGGTATGAAAAAGGATGTGAATGATTATGTTGTGAGGTGTCTCACTTGCCAGAAAGTCAAGTTTGAGCACCGACGGCCTGGTGGTATGGTACAGCCAATGCCAGTGCCTGAGTGGAAGTTTCATGATATCTCCATGGACTTCGTAGTAGGGCTTCCGCCTACAAGGGGAGGTCTGAATATGATTTGGGTCGTTGTTGACCGACTGACCAAGGTGGCCCGATTCATACCGATGAAGGACACCTGGAAAGTGGCAAGGCTAGCAGAGCTCTTCGACCGGGAGATTGTACGGCACCATGGGGTACCGAAGACTATCGTGTCTGATAGGGATACCAGATTCCTCTCGAGGTACTGGAGAACTACACGGGAAGCGCTTGGTACCGAGCTGAAGCTAAGTACAGCGTTCCACCCACAGATAGATGGTCAGAGTGAGCGCACCATCCAGACACTAAAGGATATGTTACGTGCATGTGCACTTGACTTTCAGACCAGCTGGATTGATAAGTTACATCTGATTGAGTTTAGCTACAACAACAGTTACCATGCTTCAATCAAGATGTCTCCCTTCCAGGCTTTGTACAGTAGACCATGCCGCACGCCATTATGCTGGGATGAATCGAGTGAGACGGTCATTATAGGACCAGAGTATCTGGAACAAGTATAAGCAGAAGTACGACAGATCTGAGCTAACATGAAGGCAGCTCAGGATAGGCAGAAATCATAAGCCGATGTGCGCAGACGTGACCTGGAGTTCGCCGTGGGCGATCAGGTATTTCTTAGAGTATCCCTCATGAAGGGAGTGTTTCGTTTTGGCCAAAAAGGCAAGTTGAGCCTGAAATATGTGGGGCCTAATGTTGTGACGGAGCGAATAGGCCCGGTAGCTTACATGCTAGATTTACCTGCTGAGCTGGGCAAGGTACATGATGTATTTCATGTGTCCCAGTTGAAGAAATATATGTCTCATCCGTCTCATGTACTTCAGCCCGAAAGGCTAACGTTAGAGCCGACCATGCGATCAGTGGAGACTCCCGTACGGATTCTGGACACTAAGACTCCAGACACTTGCCATAAGTCTGTAAGACTGGTGATGGTCCCTGGTCTAACCAGGAAGTTGAGGAGGCCACTTGGGAGCTGGAAGATAAGATGAGGGTGAAGTACCCGTCGTTGTTTACTCCTTAGTATTTGTATGTATAGGGTATGGGGCGTACCCCTATTTTTAAGGGGGGTAGAGCCGTTTCGGTTTTGTATGATTCGGCATGTGTTGTGGTACATTGCCTATGTTGTTGTGTTATGGACCTTAGAGTCTAAGTGATGTTTTGTTACCAGGACCTTGAGTCCAATGCCTTGTAAAGAATGTTTGTTATGAAAGTATTGTTTTTATATGTTATCCTTGTGTTCTAAGATTGAAATTGCGTAGTGAACTTTGGGGACAAAGTTCTTTTAAGGGTGGTAGACTGAAATACCCCAAACCTTTATATGTTGTTTAAATATTAAATTATGGTATATTAAGGCTAAAAAGTGCCTTAGGAACGTTAGTGAACAATTTAAATCATAGAAAACACAATAAAATACCATAAAGGCAATTAGAGCAAAAATGTGCTCTAAGCTTGGCATAACCTTGGTAGGGACTCTAAGAGCCTAACAAGACCTTATTTACATTTTAATGAACATTTTACATCAATTACCAAAGAAAACCAAGCTTGAAAACAAGTTAAAACACAAAATGTGCTTTAAGGAGTCTTAAAGCACATTTTTGAAAAATTGTCTTAGAAATGGGTTTTGAGTGGCTAAATGTCCATCATTACTCTTTAATCAACATGTGTACTACTTAGTATCACATTAGGAAGTCTAAATCAATGGGAAATCAAAATTTTCACAATTATGTGCACTAATTTGTGAATAGTAACCAAATAGTGCTAGTTTAAGACATTGGTCAATGTAAGTCAATTGATTGGTCAACAAAGACCATAAAATACCTCATTTGACTAAGGGGCCGGTTTTCAAGGATGACTCACCACACTTAACTAGCTAAGTAAAGAAGAAGGGAAAAAGTAAGTAAATTCACTATTCACCTTTTACTTATAATATCTTAACAAAGCAACCTCTCTCCTCACTTTTCATTTCCCTCTTGTTTTACCACCGTATTCATCCTTTCCTCCCTTCTCATTCATGGTTTTGCTACAACACACACACTACCTCCATCTTTGATTGTCCATATCTCATAGCTCCGTGCTCCAAATTTAATTCCAAGACCACCATTCTCTTAGTTTAGTCAAGCTCTACAATCTTGTCTTTTCAAATCTCCAAAACCTCATTTCGGTGCCAAGAGGAATCACCATGGAAGGAGCTTGAACTCATCTTTTTACATCTCATTGTTCTCCCTGGCTTCAAGGTAAGGAAAACCAAAGAAAAACTCCATTTTCTCTTGTTTTTGTATGTGACCGAAAATCACCTCTTCTTGGTGTTTTCTTTTGCTCATTCATAGCTTCATTCCAATCTTCAAAGGACTAGGTGGAGTCCTCTCTATCCACTTAATCCAATTCCCATTCAATTCTAAGGTAAAACATTCATTTATGTGTTTTAAGACATTAAATAACCTAAGGTTTATTAATGAGTATAAGCATGAGGCTTAATGCTCATTATCTTTACTTGTGTATGGATAGACGGTTGACAAGTAATCAAGTTCCTTGCTAATCTTCAATCCAAGGAAACAAGAAAGAAGTTTGGAAGGAAAAGAGGTAAACAACCTAACCTAATGTGTCTTAGGAAAATTGACCTTTTAAATGTTTACTAAACTACCTAAGGAGCCAATGGCAAATGAGCTAGAAAACTATCCTCAAAGAGGCTATTAAAGGCATATGAAATGATGTGTGTATTTGCAGGTCAAAGGCATATATTATGTGAGAAATTCAGTGTTTAAGGTTTATGCAATTTAAGGGCCTAAGTACCAAGCAATTTAAATTATGCACTATATTGTGATTTAGTGTAGTTTAAGGCTTAGTTGTGTGTAAAGAACATTTTGTGTGGATAAATGTTCTTGAGTGTTTAAAGGTGGTAAACCTTGTGTTTTGGGTGTAAGGAAATACTAACAAAGCTATGTCAAAATTTGAGTTGAAAACAAGAAGTTTAGATGTTTTAATGAAGTTTAGTGACCTAGGTTGTACTAGGAATTGTAAAGGTTTAAGCTTGTGAAAGAAAGGGAGTTAAGGTGTTCTAGGTGTTATAAATGCATGGGCATTGTCTTGAGGAATCTAGTGTTCATATACATCAAAGTCATGGTGGAAAGTAGTCAAGTCTAGAGACAATTGTTGAACAAGAAAAGAATTGTGTTGTGAGAGTATAAGTGAGTATTGGAGGAGAAATAGGAAGAGCTTGTGTAATAGAGGTTGCTGGGTAAGAATAATGCTTAAGAGTAGAGGTAGTATAAATAAGGTAACACTTTGGTTTGTTGGTGTTGTAGGCATTAAACTACCACTTAGAAAACTTAAGGAAAAATATCACAAGTGTTGGTGAATTTTGCAAAAATTGAGTGATGGATTTAGACTAGGAATTGGAAGAGGTTTAAAGTGCCAAATTAGTGTTAAAACATGTTAGGATTTATGTAGAAACATTAGGAGAAGGTTAGGGTTGAATTGGAGGTTGAAAGGTGGCTGAAAAACAACATTCTGGAGTAATTCTGGAGTGGTCCGGGTTTGCAAATCAGTACCTAAACCGGACCACCCCAAAAACATACCCGTAGATTCAATTCTGTATGTGGTCCGGGTTTGTATCCCGGTACACAAACCCGAACCAGGTGAAAATGTAGGCAGATAGTTATGCGACGAGTTGGTCCGGGTTTGTAACCTCGGACACAAACCCGGACCACCCTAAAAGTGTCCCAGAAAATGTTTTTAAGCATTTCCAAGGTAGGGAATTGAATGTTAATGATAATATATGATTGTTAGGAGATGTTGGGTGACTTTTAATGACCATTAGGAGGGTGAATAAGTGTAGGTTAAGCATGAAGGTATATAATATAGTTATGTGAAGCAATTAGCTAATTAGAAGTCAAGTACGGTAATTAACCGACCTTACTAAATGTGTATAGGAGTTGCTTACGGTGGAAACCAATCGAAGCAAGGGCCATGGTATGGTTTTCTTGCAGTCTGTTGCCTACCGGTTTACACCGGCTTGTGTGTTGTTTGTTTTCTGTGTGTTTATGACCTTGTAAGACTTAAGTCATGAAACGAGTTTACAGTTGTTAATATTAATGTGTTGATAAGCTTTGTCTCATCTCCCTTGTGTGTGTCTAACTAGACCTAAACACTTGCTTGTGAATTAACTAATTAGTTTCAATAATGGTACCTCTAACAAGTACTAACAGGGGGAGTGAGGAGTCCGGTCGTTCCGGCCACACGTGTGAGTATGGGGGTCGTTATCATATCAGGTTCGATTCTCTCTGTATGTTATGGTTTTTTTTCCTTTTTGGTTACCAACCTCCCTTTAGCTTATCCAAGGCTATTTTACTGACTCACGTCAGGCCGCAGGGGCATACTATGTTCGGTGTGCTTGGATTACTATATCCGACGCACCTTTGGGTTAAGTTTACCGTTCATCTAACAAGACGATAACGAGTTATGTAACGAGCTTAGCATGAGTTTGGCAGCAATCTCTAGGCTCTTTGGGTGAACTGACCATGTTTTGGTTCGGTTCCAAAAGAGAACCGTTCTTGCTATGTTATGTGTTAATGTGGTGATGAAATTCTTGTTGCTATGTATGTTATTTGTATGTTAAAAATCAATGCCATGTTATCATGACAATTGGTTGCGTGTATCCCGGTAGTCGATGGGCTGCACGTTAGCTATACCAGCCATGAGTTGCTGAGCCCCTTTGGGGCACCATATTGTTTTTCCTATGTTGCAGGATGAGGATCGAAGAGGCGGAGGGCTCTAGATTCTAGGTTTTATGAAATACTTTTGATGTTTTTGGATGTTTGGACCCGGGATGCGCCTGTGCTCCCGTGGTGGTACATTGTGGGTTGACAGTTATACAGTTATGGATGTAAATATTAATACTCGGTAATGTTGTTTTATTTATGGTTTAGTACTTATGCTCGGGAGTCTGTTCGTCAGACCGATACGTTTTTGTATGTATTCTGCCTTGTTAGCCACGTGGGTGGCTAACGGCGTGTAACACCAAACCGTTTAGTCAATGTTAAGTTATTAAACATTCCCGCTGCGATTCGATTGTTGTATAAGTTACAGTAGGGGTGTTACATCCCCTCTGCTCGTAGCTGTATCCATGGGGATATTTTTACCTCTCACTCGAACCTAGGGATGACAACTGGTCGGATTCGGTCGGGTGATGCTTCACCCAACCCGTCACCCGTTTTTTTCATCCGCATCACCGACCCGACCTGTCACCCGCAACTTCATCACCCGTTACCCGTTTCACCCGTCACCCCCGGGTGAAACGGGTGAACCCGTCACCCGTTTATATATGTTTTTTAGCAATTTTTTGTTTGCTTTTAACACTATATAAGCTTATTTTTTAAAAAATCATTCATATTTGTTCAATAATATGTACCACATCATCTAATATCAATAACATAATTAAAACATGGAGTATTAGCCAAAATATTTTTAAATTATCTCAACAAATATGATAAGTATATTTTTTTATTTAATATAAGTACATGCGGGTGACGAAACGGGTGAGCGGGTCGGGTTACCGGGTGAAAAGTCTTCACCTGACCCGACCCGTCACCTGCACCCGTTTCACCCGTTTATTTCAGATTTTTCACCCATTTTTACGGATCGGATAGTCGGGTGAAATTGGTACCCATCACTCATTACAATCCCTACTCGAACCGAGTCTCTGTACCCACCCCGTCCTTTGTCAAACGATTAGCGGGCCCATATGTCCATCAGTGCACTGGAGCCCGTTTGTGTTGGGTAAATATCTATATGATAATAAAAGAAAACTTGATCCAGTGGGCCCAAATATAAAACATGCCCATCAGCACACTGGAGCTGTACGAGATGTTAACAAGTTTAGGGCCCGTATTATTATCAACGTCCCTGCCGTTGTAAAAGGAAATAACCAGATTCCAACCCTAGCCTCCGTTCCCTGCTGGCGGCGCACTGCGACGTAGAGAGAGAGACAACAGGTGCTGGCTCAGAGGGATCGTCGACGAAAATGTTCAGAGTAATGCCGCTAGCTTTATCATTCTGATTGTCATTCTACTTGTTTCACACTACGTTTTTCGCTTTTTATTCTGGCGTTTGATCTGCTTTAGCTTTGCGTCATAGTTATAATTGATTACCTTTTCCCTTTCGTACTCTGAATCATCATGTGTTTCTGTATCCGTCGAAACAATAGTTTCATCAGTACCAAGTTGTTGGGCGAGCCCTCCCAACTGAGACCGATGAGCGCCCTAAGATCTACCGGATGAAGCTCTGGGCCACCAATGAGGTTCGTGCCAAGTCTAAGTTCTGGTGAGTGCTCTCTATACCAAGGTATATTTTGAAAATATTTGAGTTTCATGTTCCCCTTTCACGGGTTGGTCATCATCTTTATGAATTTGCTTCAGGTACTTCTTAAGGAAGCTGAAAAAGGTTAAGAAGAGCAATGGTCAGGTCCTTGCCATCAATGAGGTATGCCGCGTAATGTAAATAACTTTATGGAAGCGTGTAAATGCTACATGGCTTATCTTGGTATTTAGGTGCTGGTAAATCTAGATGCTGGAACATATTGGTTATCCTTAAGGGTCAGAATCATCAAAATATATAAGTACATGCCCATTGCCTCTACTTGAGCTTGCAACAAACGCTTAAATGATCAATGAAAATTTAAGTTCAGTATATAGGAAGGGGTTCCATCTTTGAATTGTTGAATTTCTTCCACGTTGTGATGAACATCATGCATGTATTTTTGAAGCATTTGCAGAACCTGTGCATTATGTACAATCTAGCTCATTAGCTCCTTTTCTGCAGCCCAATTGCAGCCTTTTATTTTCTTCAAGGTTGGGGCTTTTAAGCATTTATGGTAATAGTTGGTTCAGCATGGCTGTCACATTTGTAGTCTGAGTTGGGTGATACTTAGGTAGGATTATAGGTTGATTTCTGCTTCTAGTTTGTACTTTGCGCGGCATGACTGACCATTACACCACGTTACTATGATAATGTTATGAGCCTGTTACTTTATGTTCTTAATGGGAAAGGAATCTTTCTGACATTACTTTGTCTTCTATATCTTGAAACAACTCTGTTATTGTATATTGCCAGATTTATGAGAAGAACCCCACCAAGATCAAGAATTATGGGATCTGGCTTCGTTACCAGAGTAGAACTGGATATCACAACATGTACAAGGAGTTCCGTGATGTAACCATGAATGGTGCGGTGGAGCAAATGTACACTGAGATGGCCTCCCGCCACAGGGTCAGGATGCCCTGTATCCAGATCATCAAGACTGGAATCATCCCGGCTAAGCTGTGCAAAAGGGAAAACACCAAGCAGTTCCACAACTCCAAGATCAAGTTCCCGTTGATTTTCAAGAAGATAAGGCCGCATAGCAGAAAGCTCAAGACCACTTACAAGGCTTCCAGGCCCAACTTGTTTGTGTAAGTTGGCTGGTATCTCTACCTTGATATGGTTCATGAGGTGGGAGTAGAGTGTTTAGATGGGGTGATATGTGGATTTGAAAATTTTGTTTGTTCCAATGAATTTTACTGGAGGTTTTTTTTTTCTATTAATGAATTACTGATAGTGTATCAATCAACTCTTTCTTGTTAAGAATTCACAAGGATATGATGCTCTTGATTTTGCTGGTATCTCTAGCTTGATATGGTTCATGGGGTGGGAGTAGAGTGCTTAGATGGGCTGAGATGTGGATTTGAAAATTTTGTTTGCACCGATGAATTATATTGGAGGCTTTTTTTTCGTTTAATGAATTACTGGTCGTGTATCAATCAACTCTTTCTGTTAAGAATTCATATGGATTTGATGGTCTTGGTTTTGACCTTTGGTGATAAACAGAGATTTTATTCAGCTTTGTTTTGGATGTGACACTGATTTCGTGTGTCCAACTGCTTTATAATGCCGTGAATGGTGTGTGTTTTATGGGTGAATCACAAGAGCTGACAATTTCGATCCTACTTAACCCAACCTATAATTTTAGGTGTTAGGGTCTTGATTTTTGACTCATGTATTTTTTTGGGTCGGGTTAAGGAATAAGTTAATTTTGCGGGTTGGGTTAGGTTAGAGGATCATAACCTAACTTGACAACTTGAAACTTGAAAATATATTTATTAATAATAAAAGTATATCTATGTACATATATATTATTTTATACCAACCTGTGCCTTAGTCTGTCTAACCCTTAAAAATATCGCACACTTCATTATCCTAATAAAAACGACCCAACTAGCTCTGTATATGTTATTTTAATAGTTGACTTTACATCTTATTTGTGTAGATTTGACTCAACCAGTTCTATAGTTATGATGATGTGAAGATAATTATGCTAAGAATTTTTTCTGAATGATCTCTGTTTTTATTTTTTTCTAAATGACACAACACAATTGGTATGTTTTAGATGTTGTGGAAGAAACATACTCCCTCCGTCCTAAACACAGAGTCCACTTTCATTTTGCAAAAATATTAAGAAAAAGTGAAAAAGTAGAGGGGGAAAGAAATTTGACAATACTGTATAAGACAGCATTTTGGGACAAGTTTAAAAAGCTAATGGGACTCTGTCATTGGGACAGAGGGAGTAATTGGTATGTTTAGATGCTGTAGAAGAAGGGTGAACAAAAGTATCAGATATATGTATGTATCTATATATTTGTGAATGATATTATTGCAAGATAAATATAGTACTTTATGTTTATTATGTTGTAGAAGTAGCTACTGTATTTTGAAAAGTAGTATATAAAATGATATCACGGGGATGTGGTTATATTAATTAAATATATTATATAATGTTATCAAAGGGCAGTGAAAATTAGCTTCTGTACTTTGAAAAATAGTCTATTAAACTAGCTATTGTACTAAATGTATACAATTTAATCTCATGTAATTTGATATTTATGACTGTTAAGTAATATGGGGTATTGTTTGATTAAAAAATGGGTTGGGTTAGGTTGATGATGTTTTAAATGGGTTGGGTTTCGATATCAACCTGATCCATTGACCCAAATTGTCGGGTATAATTGAATGTAATGCATGGACACGCGAGTCAAGAGAAGTATGACATGTGAAGAAGATAGTGGTGGCAAAACGGGTTCGCGGGTTGTGTGGTTAAACCCAAACCTGACCCGCTTATTAAACGGGTTGACTTGACCCAAACCAATTAATTAAACGTGTCCAAACATGAAACCCAAACCCAACTCGTTGATTAAACCGGTTGACATGTTATTAAATAGGTTGACCCGTCTAACCCAATTAATTAATAGTGTCTATATTTGAAACTCAAACCTAGCCTATTTAGTTATACATAAGAAAATAATTTGACTAATTAATTTTGTCGTTCTATGATATTATTTTTTACGTTATATTAAAATACTTATATTTTAAAATTTGTATTAATATTAAAAATGAATAAAAATAATAATTTATACTTTAAAATATATATTTATTTAATATAAATTTATACAGATTAATAGGTTACATATGTTAAACCCAAACCCGGTACAATTATTAAACGAGTCATATTTGGATTCATCTGTTTATTTAATCGTGTCAATTTTAAAACTCAAACTCACTAGTTTCATGTCAGGTTCGTGTTGATCAAACGAGTCGTATTAAAATTGACACCCTAGAAGAAGATTTTTTTTTGAATGTTAACTTGGTACTTTATCTATTGACTTCACTTACTCAAAAGGGGTTAGAAAAACGACCTATTACATCCATTGGAGCAAGGTTTCTCAGACCTTCTCCTTCCATACTACCAGCTTGTGCAATACTGACTGGGGAGTTATGTTTCTCCCAAATCCTCCAACCAAACGTATTGTTAAGTCTAGAAGCTAGAAAAGCTGGGAAATTAGAGTAAATATCATTACACCCCATAGTCTAACATTAACTTCCTTACAAAAGCCAAAAACATACAAAGGAGAAGAGGAGGGATCATCTTGTTTCTTGTACAGGATCGTCTTCACCATCTTCAAAATATGGAAATTGTTGATGATGACCACCATATCTCGGATATTCTTTGAAGTTGCCAAATAGACACCAAATTTTATGGACTCCAGATTAGCTTGGTTGTTAGATACATCACTCCTTGATTTCCTTAAAACACAATTGAAGCTCTCCTGAGTGTAACATAAAACCACCACTACAAATCATATTCCTACCTCTATATCTATTACAACAACAGAAAGCAACGAAACTATTTCATTATGCCTCTGATGCACTTCTGGAAGGAGATTTTTTATCGTGGATTGACTGTTCAATTGATAAGCCTATAAAAGCTTTGTTGGAATTGATACATTCCAAGATTGGGAATTGAGGGTTGTGTCTAATTCTGTTTCTGACATCATAGATAGCCCACATTCTATTAATCACCATTGAAGTTTTCTTCTTTCCCCACCTGAAGGCTTGTTCTCTGACCCAGTCCTGGATAGCTGTTTGGTTGCACCTAGAAACCTGAGCTGAATCAATGAGCCCCACCCACTCATCTTTTGAGGTCCAACACTCAAACATGCTATGAACAACCGTGTCCACCTTACCACAAAAACAACACTTACTGGAGCCTCCTATTCTTTTAGAAATATTCGCTCTGCAGGGAATAATATCATTCAGAAGTTTCCAAGCAAACAGACTTGCTCTTGGAGGAGACAAGTTTTTGTCAATCATGTTTTTTAGGAAGGAAGCAGAATAAGAAGAAGAGAGGAGGAGGAACTTTCTGGTTGGCAGAGATTCTTCAGCTTCACATACCCTGATTTCACTGAATACTTGCCCTCACTATTTCCTATCCATCTCCACGAGTCCTTACAATTCATATGGATAGGAGTATTGAGAATGGCCTGTTGATCATGAGGGTGGAAGGTGGTCTCAACTAGCTCTTGATTCCACGAGCTTTTATCCTCAGTTAGAAGCTGGGAAACCATGGAAATATGTGAAGTCAGACCAGAGGTGAGAATAGGCTTAACTGGGGAAGTTTTGGATATCCAAGGATGGCTCCAAATCTCAGAACTATCCCCATCTCCAATAACTCTCAAAACACCCAATTTAATAACATCTATAGCAGACATAAGAGATTTCCAAATTGGGCTGTCCTTTTTCCCTTTAGTAGCTTGGAGAATATCAACTTGCGGATAGTACAAAGCTTTCAGGGATTAGAAACAAGATTGTCTTCATTAGTCAGTAAGTTTCACACTTGTTTGGCCAATAGAGCTTTGTTAAAAGCCTCAATTTCCTTAAAACCAAGACCACCTTTATCATCCTGGGCACACACTGCCTTCCATTTTTTCCAACGCATCCCTTTTCTCTGAGAAGATCCAACCCACCAGAATTGAGAGCTGATAGCATTCATTTTGTCAATAACTCCCTGAGGAAGTTTAAATAAGGACATAGTATGATTTGGGATAGACTGAAGGACACTAACAGTAAGGATGGACCTTGCTGCTTGAGACATGGGTCTATTCCATCCTTTAACTTTCTTTTGGAGAGATTCTATCAGGTACTCGAAGGTTTGTGTTTTGTTTCTTCCTACCTTCAGGGGAAGCCCAAGATATTTGGAAAACATGGCTACAGGTTTAACATTAAGCACACCAGCCAATGGTTTTTTGTGGCCAGGGGAAGCTTGGGGCTAAAGACAATTTCAGATTTGAATTGGTTTATTTGATGACCTGAAGCATTTAGGAACTCAGAGATAAAACTAGCCAAGGAGAGTAGATTACTCTCAGAAGCCTTCCCATAAAAAATGATGTCGTCAGCAAAGGCTAGATGAGAAATCTGGGAGGCTTGTTTAGTCAGAGCAATTCCTTCACACTTTTTATCTCTCATAGCATTGTTGAGGGATCTAGAGAGGGCCTCTTGAGCTAAGATGAAAAGGAAGGGGGATAGTGGATCACCCTGTCTAATGCCCCTATGCTGAGCAAACATGTTTCCAGGAGACCCATTGACAATGACCATTCCTTTAGCAGAGAGATGCAATTCATAACCGGGATTCTCCAACAATCAGGGAATCCCATGGCTCTAATAACATCATCTAAGAACTCCCAACTTAATCTGTCATAAGCTTTACTCAGATCAATTTTGCAAGAAAACAACCCAAATTTTTTTGCTTTTGAATTACAAATTTTGTGATGTAACTCACCAGCTAGAATGATGTTATCAGTAATGAGGCGTCCCTGAACAAATCCAGATTGGTTTTGGGAAATTATGTGAGGGAGAATATGTTGGACACGGTTGGCTAGTACTTTGGTGACTATTTTGTAGACAAAGTTGTAAAGGGCAATTGGTCTGAATTTTGTGAGGTTTGTAGCCCCTTTCTCTTTAGGAATCAAGGCAATGAAGTAATTGTTCAGATTAAGAGGAAGGGGGTTACCAAGCAAAATATTTGTAACAGTCTGGAACTTGGGACCCAATGAGGGACCAATAAGATTTGAAAAAGGCCCCATTGAAGCCATCAGGCCCCGGGGCTTTATTAGAGCCTAGTTGTTTAATAGCCAGAATAATCTCATCGGGACTGTAGGGACACTGCAGATCAAGTAAAAGTTGAGAAGGAATCAGATTTTCCACTTCTCTCTTGAACTTATCTGTATTACCACTCACCAGGGATTCGAATAGATAACAAAGAACTTGGAAGCTATTTGGTTAAGGTTATCCCAGTCATACTTCATGACTCCATCTTCATCTTCCAGGCAAAAGATTTCATTTCTTCTTCTATTTTGTGAAGCTTTAGCATGGAAAAATCCAGTGTTTTTATCACCTTCCTTTATCCACTTATCCCTTGATCTTTGCTTCCATTTGACCTCCCCCTTGAGATAAAGAAGTTCAATCTCCATTAACAGCCTTTTCCTATTTTCCACTGCCCACAAGTTTTGAAACCCTTTCAGAATACCATCCAACTCTTTTTTCTTACTACCAATCTTGTTTTTTGATTTTAGCAAAAGACCACCCATTCCACTCCACTAATTTCCTTCTACATCTTAGAATGTTGGACATAAAATTGATTGGAATTTCCCCAAATTTCTTCCACAATTTCTCTACATTTTTTTCTTCTAACCAAACATTCTCAAATTTAAAAATTCTACTAGGATGTTTGTGGCTACCCATTAGGTTAAGAAGAATGGGGGGCAGTGATCTGAATATTCCCTAGGGAGGTGGTGAACAGACATACCAGGTAACAAGGAAAGAGCTCCCTGGCAAGCAAAAACTCTATCTAACCTACTTTCAGACAAGGTAGGTTCTAACTGGCAGTTGGTGAAAGTAAAAGGATATCCTACAAACCCCAAATCAACTAGGTCATTTTTGCAAATGACCTCTCTAAAGGGAGCCATCTGGTCCTCCCTTCTTATTCTCCCTCCTTTTTTTTCACTTTCAAACAAAATCTGATTGAAATCACCTCCTATAATCCAAGGAGATGAAATACTATCTCTAATCTTTTGAATCAACTTCCACGAAAGATGTTTAAGCCCCCAATTTGGCCACCCATAGAAACCAGTAAAGTTAAAGATGCCTATACCTGGGAGTTTAATGTCAGCTGCAATATGGTGGTTGGACCAGCTGATCAGAGTGATGTTCACCTCCTTGTACCAGAGAAGCATGATACCTCCACTTCTACCATTGCTACTAATCACACAACCATCAAAGTCAGGCCATCTTTTAATTAACTCATCCATATCGCCCTTCTGTTTGTGGGTCTCCATTAGGAAAACCAGCTTGGGTCTACGGGCACTTAACAGTCTAGTGACCCAAGCTACTGCACAGGGGCGACCAACCCCCGGCAGTTGAGAAAGAGGCAACTCATTTGTCCAGACAGCCCTGATTCTCATCAGGGTCTGCCCTTTCTTGGATAGACTCATAATAATCAGACTCCTCCAATTCATACAGAGGGAAAGATGAACTGTTCATCAGTGGTCTGACATTATGAGAGAGGACTCAGGAAACAATTTGGCCTTTCCTTTGGACAATGAGGAGAAGAGCTTCAAAGATTCAGAGGGGTCATTTAATTCTGGAGCTGAATTGAGGCACGATGTGAAAGGGAGATTCAAGATTTTAGTAGTGTCTGTGGAGAAGAGATGCGGGGGGGGGGGGGGGGGGGGGAGAAGATTCAGGAATACTGGATTGCATAGCTTTGGATTTTTTTGTTGAAATCATTTTCAAAGGATGAAACAGCCGCCTCCCAATCATAGTTGTTGGCTCCAATTCTTTGTTCCGAATTACAGAGGAGGACAAGTAGGACAAAGGAGAGTTTTGAGGAGTGATTTGGGAAATGGGGCACAAAGTACACAGAGGAGCAGAGCAGCCTAGGATACTTGCTTCAACCCAGAAGGAGGGGCTAAAGGGGACGCATTAAGAGAGGGGATCAACGGGGAATGGGCTTGGGATAACTTCTGAAAAGAGACATTGATTTGGGGTGGAGCAGCAGTTGGGATAACATTAACCGGGAGAGTGGCCAAGGACAAGTCAACATTGACAGTAGGGGGAATACAGGGGAGAACTTCATCCGCTTGTGTGACCATGGCCGTGAGACTGTCCAAAATGCCTTCATCTTTCCACTGGCGAAGCAGCTGGGCATCAGACACAGAAGAGACCGATTCCGCATGCTCAGATCTTAACCACGGCCCATACTTGTCTGGGGCATTAGGATTTTCAACAGGGACCTTACAATCTGGCATAGTATGGGTAATGCACCCACATCTATAGCAAAAGCAAGGGAGGTTTTCATAGGACACCCTACAAACTCTTTTCCCCTGAGCTGTACTCACTAACAGCATGCGGCATAGAGGCTTGGTGACATTGATTTCAATCTTTAGACGAAGGGTTTTAGAAGATAAGGGGTTTATTCTATCAGAGCAATCAACAAATTTCCCAATACGGTTACCTAATTCCACTACAGAGTGTTTGTTGAAAAATATCATGGGGAGTTTATGGATTCCCACCCATATTTTAGTCGTAATCGGGTTGTGTTCCTCCAAGTTACACAAGGGGTTAAGCTCCATGAGGGAAAGCAACCGGTTCTGAAAGTGCCACGACCCATTATGAAGGACAATCCTCCTATCGACTTCATTAGCGAACTGAAAAGAGAAACAATTCGGGGCCACCTCACCAACCCTGAAGTAGGTTTTGAGTTTCCAGATCTGGCCTAGCACATTTTGCAACTCTTTTGGATTAGCTCTACTCGGGCTCCAAAGTCTACCGAACAGAGCTTTGGTTAGATCTGGAACAGGTTGATTGTTTGTAATATCCTTAGCTTCAATCAAACTAGACTCAGCTGGGTGAAGTTGCATCCTTGAGCAATTCGAAATTATCGAATCCATGGGCGGCGCCGTGAAGAGAATGGGGGGGGGGGGGGGGGACTTTGTGAACAAGCAAACTAATCGGGTTTTTCTTAGGGTTTGATTTCGGGTAATGGAAGGGAAAACTAGGGTTATCTAAAATGTTAAGCTTCTTAAGCAAATCAACAAGTAAGGGGGGGGGGGGGGGGGGGGACTAATAAAATTTTCCTAGAATCTAACAGATAACGAGATCTTACCCTATCTGTAGAAGTCTTCGAATCGGAATTAACACTGCTGACATCTTCAGACGAACTTGAGGGAGGGCTAGAGGGAGGACTAACCAGCATCATCCCTTTGGGCGCAGGCGGCATTGAATTCCGACACGACTTCTCCTTCCCCAGGCAGCAATTGTGAGAGAAGATCTCACTATTCCAACACGGTTGAGCGACTATAATCACCATCATTAGAGAAAAGGAACTCTTTGAGGAGCTAGAACTAGAGGTACAGATGCGAGACACCTGCACACGGAAGTCAGGAGAAAAAAGAAGAGGCGCGTGAGTAGGCGCGTTCTCCACTTTCTAAAAATGAAAAAAAGTCCGTATATCACCCCCTAGAAGAAGATTATTGATCCCCACTAAAATCGTTAAAATTTGTCCTACAGTATCGCATCACCAAACAAATTGTCCATAGTTTTCTTGTACTTGGACAGAGTAGAGTTTTTTATTTCTTTGTAAAAAGGCTGGATTGCAACGTACATATAGATGCTTGTTAGCGTCGGATGTTTGTTCACTATTGTCATCCACGAAATGGCCATGACTTTCTAGCACTTATTATTTCTTATCTTACAATTTACGTAAATAACCATAATGGACGAAATTCTTTTTAGGGAAATTTCATCAAATACTATTGAGTTTTTGTTTAATTCATGATATACCACTATATTTTTGAAATTACACAGGATAACATTGAGTTTTTACTTATTTCACTATATAACACTCTATCTCATATTCTGTTATTTTTTTTGTAATTTTTCTTGGAAAATGACAAAAGTACTCCTGTTATTAATTAATTGCCTCACAATGAATTATCATATTGATAAATTCCATAAGATACAACCTTAGTTTAACTGATAATAGGACATTTTAGTCTTTTTTTCTAGGGATATTAACTGATAAGTTAACGAAATATGTGACAGAGTGTTATCTGGTGAAATAAGTAAAAACTCGGCGTTATCCTATGTAATTTGAGAAACAGTGGTATATCATGAATTAAACAATAACTCAGTGGTATTTGGTGAAATTTCCCTTCTTTTTACTTTTCTCAACACATTTTATAGAAGGATTTTTTTAACACACAAAAAGGTGGTATTAAGGATAGAGATTACCCCCCCCCCCCCCCAAAAAAAAAAAAATAGATATTACAACATTTCTAGAATGAAATCTGGGATCGGTGCAAGTCAAAATCGTTAGGGCTGTCAATTTGACATAAACCTTAAATCCGACCCGAAACTGACACGTTAAAAACACGGGTTTGGGTTGTAGTTTCAACCTGATATATTTTTGGGTTGGGTTCGGGTTCGGGTTGGGTTGCTAAAAACGGGTCGGTTTTGGGTTTGACCTGGCAATCCGATTTCAATCTGCACCCCGAAAACATTTTTTTTAAAAAAGAATATATATATATATTCTTATTGCAATGCAACATAACCCTACATATATTAATAATGTAACCATTTATGTTTGATGGTTTCATATGCTATGTTATGTTGTCTTGGTTATAACACCCCCCACCGGTAATCACACAATTATCTCCTAACCCGTCTCAATTACCAACAACAAGCAGCGGAATTCAAACTACAACCGGTGGGTGATACATGCCGTTAGCCACGTGACTAACAAGGCCAACCAATCTCAATACTACTAACTAAATTACAATATCGGTCTGATGATGAATATACCGAGTGTTCTAATCCAAACAATATTTCCATTCCTTAATCAATTCAAATACAATACCAATACAAACCTCAATCAAATCTATACCGAGTTTCTACAACCATCAAGCTGCCGATACAATTTGGGCTTACACTTTAACAATTCAAATAAATAGAACTTTCACTAATCAACTACCCAAGCTTATACAACCACCCCGTCTTACGCTCTCGGACGGAGATCGGCTTCAATGTACCTGAAAAATAAAAACGATGCCCCTAAGGGCTCAGCAAAATTGCCGCATATGAAATTCGCATACCCCGCATGCTAACGGGGGTACGCCGACTACTTTGGTCGAGAACATGCGGTTCATTTTAATTCAAACAGCATGCAAGGCAACAATACATTATATATGTATATTGGCACAATCAAGGTTCAATATCGAATACAAGCACTAACCCACACATCAGAGGTTAGTTTAATATATCCTATACTTAGGCTTTGAGGGTTCTACCTCACTATGCCTTAATCCATTCTTCATTGTCCTACCAACTCTCTTGGGTTACACTTACTCAAGCCCTCATTTACTCAATGTCAATTCAAGTCCTACAATACTCAAACTTAATCCTCAACTCTCAAGCTCCCAAGTTTCAACTCAATACTCAAATTCTCAAATCAATTCTCAAAATACTCAAGGGCATCTTTAAGTCTTTGCCCACGACCTCCGAGCAGAGTCATACACAAGACTCACCACCGGGCTTACAAATACAAACGGAGCTATACAATTAGCTCCTCAAATTCTCAAATGTCCAGTTCTCTACCGGACTACTCAAATTCCCAAAACTCCTCTCTCGGAGTCATTTCACAATCTCATAGATTAGCCTAGAAGTATCTCTCTCGATATCCTCCATTAGCTTAGGGAATTCTCAATGTCTAGTATTCTTAGATTTAAGGTTCGACCCAACTTATCGAATACTCTCATGTTCGGGACATTGTTTATATTAGTCGGATCCTCTCATTGGGGAACAACTATCTTTCTAAGGGATTCTTTTCTTTTTTTTCAAGGTTCAAGTTTTGAACAATCATCAATCCTCTAAATAGAGGTTCCTTATATACTTCCATGAAATACCCCTAAATTAATTTAAATTAATTTAGGGGATTTCTTTTATTAAACCCTAAATAATACTATTAAATATTAAATTATTATATGGAATCATGAAAATTAAATTAGGGGATTTCTTCTAATTAACCTTAAAGAATACTATTAAATATTAAATTATTATATATCATTATATAGTATATGAATTTAATAATAAGCTTTATAAGTCAATAAATCATGGACAAAATTTCTAAACATATTATAAAGATTTTAGAAATATTTGAAAATTAATTTGAATCATAAAAGTCAATATAAAATCATGGAAACCATAAAACTTCTTAAGCCTTGCTATGGTTGACTTTTTGAGAATGGTCAAACCAGCCCATGAAACCTATACTAATAAAAAGGTTAGGAAAACCAAGAAGATTGATAAAAAGAACGTCAAAAACGGATCATCCTAGCCAAAGTTATGATAAAATGAAGTTTAGAGCCAAAATTTTGAAAAAATGCTGATGTGGCAAGGGCTGCTGACTCAGCACGCCCGCCTCGGGATTCGTGCCACATCAGTTCACCGAATTTCCCTTAAATATCGCTAAATATCTTAACTTCAGTCAGCATATTGCCCTAACTTGTGACATCGGTATATCTCACTCGTCTTTAAGAATTTTTGAGTGCCGTTTTCTTCATTCTCTTCTCCAACAAATCCTCTTTCCCACAATTACTCATACACAACCTAACTCTTTCTCCATTGACGACAAATTTGATCTGAAGTAGCCTCCCTGAAAACGTCAACCCAGAACTCCAGAAAACCGTGATAATCAGGTAAATTTGTCTCGCCATAACTTCTTCATCTCTCAACCAACATTCACGTTCTTTAGCTTGTTTTGTAGATCTCTAATTACTCTACAACTTTTCTGTTTTCACCCAAGGCTATTTCTCAATCGTGTGGAAGATAGAAGCGTCTAAAGTTCCCCATTCGATCACGGTGGAATTTCTGCCCGGATTTTTCTAGAAACGAAGTGGTACACTCAGATCTTTCGGGATCCATAACTTTCTCCCTATTTCTTCGTTTTCAATGATTCTTCCACCAATGTTTAGAGTTACATGTCTAATTTAAAATGTGGTAGGTTTCGTGGATTGAATCCTTCTCAATTAGCGCGAGTTGGTCCGTGAAGTAGGCTACTCGAACTTCACATGAAATAACATTTTTCCGGAAACCGATTTTGAATTTCCCTCACCGGCGCTTCTCCGGTAAGTTTCCGATCAATTCCTCCGACAATGTTGTTCGATTTGTCATTCTCGAACTAAACCCCCAACCAATTCAACCTATGATGCATCATATAGAGAGAATTTGACGAAATTCAAATCGAAAACCGGTAGGTAGAACCCTAAGTCGCCGAACCCAGATTCGAAATCTCCGATCCTTGCATTATAATTCACGAAATTGGTACCATTAGAACCGTATTTGAATTTCAAATCCAATGAGACAAGACAAGAATCAACAAATTTGGTTCTGTGGATTGGGAGAAATCGAGGAATCTCTATCGCGGTGTATTGGGAATTCGCTGATGAACTCGAGTAAGTAAGGGGCCGTCCGATCGTGGGTTATAGGAACTGACGACCACGATTAAAACGTGGAAGGTTTTAGTAATATTAATTCCAGAATAATACCCTTTCCTTCTGGATTTATTTAATGGTCTTCCCTAATATATTTGGACTTGAAATTTTAACCATAGATTCCTTATAAAATCTAGTTAATTTTGAAGTACATTAATATGGGTTTTGAATTTTTAAATGTAAGTTATATTTTGGGAAATTTCATGATATACCCCCGAGGTTTGAGCAAATTTTATGAGATACCCCCGAGGTTTCATTTTCATTACGAGATACCCCCGAGGTTTCATTTTTTTACGATATACCCCTGAGGTTTGATTTTCATTGCGATATACCCCTAAGGTTTCAATTTTATTACGAGATGCCCCTCAGTTCAGATTCTAATATATTATATTTTTCATGATCTCATTTTACCCTCACCCCATATGCCCCGCAACATGGATTTATGGTCAAATTTTTTGAAAATTTAAAATATGAACAAAATGCACAGAAAAATTAAAGATCAATTTAAATTTTAATTCAATTTTAAAAACAAAAATAAAAGTATAAAAATAAATTAAAAAAATTAAACTCTAAAAAAGTTTAAAATAAATAGAAATGGCCAAACAACAAAAAAATAAATAATCTAATTAAAAAACTTATATTGTTAAATAATTTAAAAACTATTATAGCAATTATATTTAAAGAACAAAAAAATAATTTTTATACTTTATTTTTCTAATTTAAAATAATGATTTTTTCTATGTACTATATGAAATTATTGCTTTTAATATTCTTCATATTATTTTTATACTTTTTACAATATTAATACATATCGTAACTCCTTAACAAGTATGTTTATTTTTCAAAATAATTTACTTTTTATTTTTTAGTCATTATCTATTTATTTTTTTGTTTTATGTTTATTTAATTATATTCATTTTTTAATATTGATTTCAAATTTTATATGAAATTTAATTTATATGAGCATTTTATTTAAGTTTCAAATTCAAACAAAACTTTGACCATATATCCCTTAGATTATTGTGGGGCATATGATTTTGAGCCACCGCTATAATAGTTTTAAATTATGTAACAATATAAGTTTTTTAAATAGATTATTTTTTTGTTGGTTAGTCATTTCTATTTATTTTAAACCTTTCATGATTCTAATTTTTTAATTTGTTTTTATACTTTTATTTATGTTTTTTAAATTGAAATAAAATTTTAATTGATCTTTAATTTTTATGTGCATTTTGTTCATATTTTAAATTTTAAAAAATTTGACCATAAATCCATGTTGCGGGGCATATGGGGTGAGGGTAAAATGAAGATATGAAAAATATAATATATTAGAATCTGAACTGAGGGGCATCTCGTAAAAAATAATTGAAACCTCAGGGGTATATCGTAATGAAAATGAAACCTCAGGGGTATATCGTAAAAAAAATGAAACCTCGGGGGTATCTCGTAATGAAAATGAAACCTCGGGGGTATCTCGTAAAATTCGCTCAAACCTCGGGGGTATATTGTGAAATTTCCCTATAATTTTTGTAAATTTGAGTATTATGGAATTATTTAGATAATTTAAAAAGATATTTTTATGAAATAAATTTTTATAATATGTCTAAAATATCATAGTTACTATATATTAAATTTGGGAATTTTTAGACAAGAGTAAATGGGTCTAAAAATTGTATTTTTAAAATTTTTCATAAGTAATCCTATAATCTATGGTTTTTAATGTAACCAAAAATTAAAGTATAGTTTAATAATAAAGTTTATGGGTTGAAAATAATATAATAAGACTAAACTAAGATTTAATACAGAATGTTAATAAATATTTTTGGGTATAAACTTTTAAGTGTGGTAAAAATAATATATATATATACATTTATATAAAAGAAATAAGATAGTAACTTAGGTTAAATCAAGGGATTAAATTAATCTACATTGATATTAATTATATAAAATTGAAGTTAAAATACATATTGAAGCTAAGGAAAATACTTTATTTTATAAACCATATATTGGATGTAGATAGTGTAAAAGTTAATAGAATAATTAAATCCAATAAAACTACATAAAGAATGTCTTGAATAAATCCTAATATATATACATAAAAAAATAAAGGAAATAAAATACCTTATAGGAAATAAAATATAAAGGAATTAATAAGTTAAATTAAACCTATACATAATACTAATAAAAGAATATTATGGGGGGTGGTAGTAAATTATGGTTATGAAATTTAGCTTAAAGGGTTACCTTTGAATTTCTAAGATTATATAAACCATATTAAAATACATATATAATATTATTTGTTAATGACTAGAATGTACATCGATAATTGGATTAGGTAACAATAAGTTAAGACTTAGGAATATTTGTAATTTGATTACTTAAGTTGTGACACCGATAGATCTTATTATATAATGAAATATTTTTACATCTAAATGTGAAGTGGATTAATAAGTCGGGATTTAATCATTTCATAAAATTTGTAGTATTGGATAATAACTTAACGTTTTAGGATAACATCATTAAAATGATTATGAAGTAAAACTATATTAAACTATGATTAGAAAATTAATCTAAATAATAATCTTTAAGTTTCTTAGAATTAGATAAGCCATATAAAATACATTAATTACCAATATTCAGAATGTGAGTTTATAATTAAATGATGTATTTAGTAGTTTAAAACTAAAAAAAAGGTTTGTAAATAGAAATTAGATATTTAAAACTTTGAACCTTTAATCAAACGGAACTAAGTTACATAAGATATTGTATTGATACACTTTACGGTAATGGAAATATTAATATGTTATTTGAATATAAAATATGAGAATTTCAGAATAGATGATCTTATTAAATAATTGACAATTTCACTTATGAATGGGATTTAATTCTTAGATAAATTTTACCTTATGTTAAGATATAATGTTTATCCTAAAACATAATAAAGGAAAATAATTTATTACGTTATTCCTTTGAAACCTTAGGTTTTGTAAAAATCACAAATGTATTTAAGACTGAAATACCCAAACCTTAACATGTTAATTAATTGTGTAATTATAATTTTCTAAGGCTAATTAAGTCCTCAAGATCATTGGTGAAGAAAGGAAAATCAAGAAGAAAAAGAAAATGCGTAAAAGTCACAAAACGTGAAAACGCGTTCTAATTATTTTAGGAGGTATATAACCTTCACCGGGGTTATAAATATATTTTTATACCTTAATTACACACTAAGAACGTGTGGGAAAAATTCCGGAAGAAAACGGATCCAAACAATGCGTTTAAACGCTAACGGAGTCTAGGAGTGCGTTTTTCGAGGAAACCCGAAAACGTGACTTTAAACAGTTAAATGACCCCGTAAAAATAATAGTTGATTATATAACTATAATTAAACATTAATGGGAGTTTAATAACCATAAAATTAAAGGAATGAGAAAATTCCAGAAAACGGTCCCGGTTAGTGAATAGTGCTAAACCGGGTAAATAAACGAGCGTTTCCTGTTAAAAAATGAAAAACGCTGCAGCGTGTGTACATTAGTGGGCCGGTTTTATTAATGTAGACAGCCCACTCACACAAGATAGTTAACTAATCAATTAAGTCAAAGAAAAAAAAAATAGAGGGACCACTATACCCTCTCTCCCTCTCTTCCTTAATTTTCTTTTCCCTCTCTCTCTGCCTCTCTTTCCTCTCTTTTCTCTCCAGCCGGTTCTCCCTCCTCCTTGCTGCCGATGGAGTCCTCCAACCTAGCCAACAATGGCTTCCTCACTTCCTCTTCATCCCCAAGCTCCATTTGAGCTCCAAATAAAAACAAATCACATATTCTTCTTCCTCTCATCTTCCTATCATCCTTCTTTTCGAAATTTCAAAAGATGAAGTTGACCTCCATGGGTTTTCCCCATTTGAAGAGAAAATGGCACCAATGTGAAGCTTGGAGTCTCCTCTTCCTTCTAAGGTAAAGATTTCCAAGGAAAAGTCATTTTTCCCTCATCTCTTGGTGTAATCGATTTTTCACCATTGTTGATACCTTGTTTTTCTCCTTGTTCTTGAGCTCCAAATTAATCCTTCAATGGTGGAGTAATCCCCTTCTTGATTCAAGGGAGAGAATCCCTCTTAAAAACTTCAAAAAGGTAAACCCTAACTTGTGTTCTAAGCCCTTTGATTTGATTGAGTGTTTTCGGGTTTAGATAATTAATTGAGTGTGTTTTGTGTTCTTGGATGTTGGGGTGGAGTTTGAAAACTCCATACCCTCTTGACCGATTTTGAAGAGATGAGGAGCAAGAGGTGAATTAAGGAGACTTGTGAAATTAAGGTAAGGAATCCACCTTAAACCTTGTTTAGAATTGTTTAAGTGTTTGGGGATGGGTAAACAAATTAATGAACCCAAAATTGTGGATTGAAATTGTGTTGGAATGTGTTTAATTAGTTGGAGAAGTTTGTGAAATGTTGGTTTGAATTGAGGCCTTGGAGCCAAGTGATTTGGGAATTGTGTTTATTGTTGTTTGGAAATTTTGAATGGATATTATGTGTGGAAGACCCTTATGGTGTGGCTGAAGGAATGTAAATGATGTTGAATTGATGGTTGGGAGATGTTTTAAGGTTATGGGGAGGTCATGGCGAAATTTTGGTAGAGAATGAGTGTTTTTTTGAGGGTGTTTAAGGTTTAGGAATGTTGATGTCCAAGGGAAACACTTTTTGCATGGTGGCTATCATAATTATTAAATACCACTTAGAGGAACTAATAGAAAACATTGTAAGTGTTTATGGAGTTATAAATGAGTTTATGGTTGTGGTATGAAGGGTTAAATGTGCCCAAATGATGTTAGAACCATTAGGAGGCTTGTGGAGAGTTTGGGAAAGATTTGACAATTTTTTGGACAGATTCTGGAGGCGTCCGACCCAGGGGTCCGACCCACAGTGGGTCGGACGGCTCTGGGTCACCCGTAATTGCTTCTGGAATGGTCCGAACCCAGAGGACTTGGGTTCGGACATTGGGTCGGACGGGGCGTCGGAAAGAGGAAAGTTTCTGGAATGGTCCGACCCAGTTGGATGGGTCGGACGTGGGTCGGACATGGGAGGAGTTTCGAAACTGAAGTTACTGGAATGGTCCGACCCAGATGGTTGGGTCGGACATGGGTCGGACAGACCCAAAATTGATAAAAAAAAACTAAAAACTAAGTGTGGTTTAAGTGGTCAACCCTAGTGGGTATAATGATGACGACCAAGTGTAAGATAAGTATAAAAACATGTTACACAATCATGTAAAATGTCTAGTGAACCGGAATTTAAAAGTGATTAACCGACATTATCAATCATGTCTAGAAACGACGTTTGGCGGGACTCGTATGCAGCAGGGACCAAGGTATGGTTTTCTTGCAACCTGTGTCCTACCGGATTACACCGGTTTGTATGCCAATGTGTTTTTCTGTGTGTTTGCCACCTTGCAAGATAAAGCATGAAATGAGTTTATAGTAATTCATTATTGTGGCGTAACTAATTCCGATACCACTTAACCTTAATTATGTGTTAAATAATAGTTAACCGACCTTAGGTTCGCATAAGAGATCGGTATTTAGAATAAACGTCCCAACCCATGGGAACGTTCTAACTACGGCTATCCGTGCGTTAGTGTATGTGGTGACTTTGTGTGATGTATGTGACTTGTTCAGTATGTTGTTGTTATTGGATACTGTTATCCGTGTTGTTGAAATGGAATGTGATTTTCCCTGATGTGTCTAACCGAGTTAGTAACACAATGTGATGTATGTATGTGATAAGTTCCATAAAGAAACCTCTAACTAATAAGTATATGTTATGTATGGTGTAACGCCCCTACTTATCATAAATGCAGCGGAAATAAAATACTAAGGCGATTACAGATCATCGGGTTCCAAACACCCGGCACCAAACCTCACCAATTACAACTTATGACATTACAAATGCTACGGTCTGAACTCGAGAAAACTAACATAAAAGAATAATAACAAAATACATAGCTCTCCAAAGTTCCTAATTCCCATCCCATACACTCATACTCTTCGTGGCTACCTGTATAGCAATTCGTACCTGCAAGATGAAACCAAGCAGCCCACCCCAGGAGGGGTGAGTCAGTTCCCTGGAATGGAACTGGTACAACTCTCCAAACAACAGTTTAAAAGCATAACTCTTAAAAATAAACAATAAGATGAAGCCAAACACTTAGAACCAAAAGCAGAAGAACAAGGCACACCAAAACACCAAGTCAAAGATATCAAGTCAAGGATAGAGATAAATAACAAGAAGTAAAGCGAGTCAACTTAAAAGAAACCACGCCAGAAGTTAGTGAACATCCATTGCTTAAGTTAGATTCAGTTCCAATTAGGATTAGAAAGACCCAAGAACCTTAACTCAAGAGTGGAATAAAACCAATTGGGAGAGATGGCCCCACCGCCAGTCAGTTGCCACAAGGGCGAGGTAAACAGACCCGCTGTCAGTTGCCACAAAGGGCGAGGTAAACAGACCTCCGCTGTCAGTTGCCACAAAGGGCGAGGTATAGCAGACCTCCGCTGCCACCGACCCGTTCTCGGTCATCGGTGGTGAAAAGTGAGTGCACCACTTAATAGAAATAATCCATATCCAATACCAAGATTGTCATTTCCCACATTCCCACTAGACTATTACTGTACAAGTGCAATACCAAAACACTCAGTCCTACAGAGTGCAGAGGCGTAAACCCTTAACAGTCAATATCTAATGAGATAACCAGATTAAAGGAACCAATGATCATGTGAGTTGTACATCCAAGGCTCAGTTAGTCACAACAGGCTGAGTCAGTCACACAAACAATTTCCTTTCAAGATACATTCATGCTCATTTAGCGTTTCTCAAAACGTTCCATAAAATTCGTCACCTAAAGCATCTGAGTACGAGAAGTCGTACAAAACATTCCATCAAGTCCATAACACATCAAGCTGAGTACGAGAAATCGTACCTGGTATATGTAGAAGCAGTAACCAAACTTGAAAATGCGAACTACTTCCACTAATCACCTATAATTAAAGTATTCCAAACATTGATTAGTTAAGGTACTATAACGCTACACATCCTCCACTCCTAATTATAGGTTTAGTTTAATTAAACCCTTTGGTTACGCTTGGCTAATCTTACTTCATCACCTATTCAAGGTTTAAGATATGTATTTCCCCTAATAGTCCACCTAGATGTCACTGTAACATTTGATATACTTAATTGTCACGTATGATTAAGGTTTATCCCAACTTTTCCCTCTTAACACGTTTCTCATAAGGTATGTTACTACCTTTATTTACCTCTAATGTATTTATATATATACCTATATTTTCCTTATAATTTATCCAAAACATTCTTTAAGAAATTCTTATCGTATTTAATTATATTTAATACCTTTTAGACATATCCACAAACTGATATATAGTTTATAAAATAAAGCGTTTGCCCTAGTTTAATTAAGCATATTAACCTCCATAATAATAATATGTAGTTTAGTTTAATACCTCAACTTATATAAGTTCCTATTTTATTCTTCTCATATGAGTTATTTATGTGTAAACAACTTTTACTTCACCTAAAAGATAATACCCAAAATATTTATAAACATACTGTTATAAAATGTTAATTTAGTTTCCTTTATTTTCCCCAACCTAAAAAGCTTATTAACAAACCATACTTTAATTTTTTTGTTACATTAAAAACCATATATTATAAGTTATTCTTATGAAAATTCCATAAACATAATTTTTAAACCTGTTTACCCTTGTCCAAAAATTCCCAAATTAATATATAATAACTATAACATTTCAGACATATTATAAAATTTTTATTGCATAAAAATATCTTTTTAAATTACCCAAATAATTCCATAATTCTCGTAACTTGCAAAAATCATAACTTATGTTTAAAAACTCAAAACCCATATTAATTTACATCAAAATAAACTAGACATTATAAGGAATCTATGGTTAAAATTTCAAGTCAAAATACATTCGGGAAGGCCATTAAATAATATAGCAAGTTAGGACTTTATTCTGGAAATAATTTAAAAACTTATACTTATATTTTGAAACGTTTTAATCGTGGCCGTCCGTTTCTTTTAACTGAGATCGGACGGCTCCTGACTGTCGAGTTCATCATCGAACTCAACTCGATTCCGAGTACTAATCTACCCGTTTTCTCTCAATCCACAGAACCAAATCGAGTGGTTCTTGTTCCATTGAATTCGAAATCCCCAGACGCATCTATTGACACCGATTTCCCCAAATTTCATGCAGTATTACGAAAGATTCAATCTGGGTTCAAGTTAGGTCGAGTTTCGGGTTTACGAATTCGATTTCGCCAATTCCTCTCAATATAATGCATAATCGAATAAATTACCACGTGGGTTTGGTCGAGAATGAAGTTAAGAATGGCAACAACGTAGCAATTTGATCAAAAACTCACCGGGATTGCATTAACGGGGCGAAACCAAATCGGGAAAACTGGAAATCGTTATTTCATGTGCGGTTCAGGTAAGCTCCTTCTTGAATCAACTCGCACCAACTGAGAGAGCTTCGATTCATGGAACCTATCACAATCCAAACTAGACATGTAACTCTAGATGCTAGTGGAAGAATCATTGATTTTGATGAACTAGGGAGAAAGTTATAGATCTCACAAGATCCGAGTTTACCTAGTTGGTTCGGGATGAAACTAGGCAGAATTACCGCCGTGATCGAGTGGGCAACTTTAGACAGATTTATCTCCCAAACCAGTGTGAATCAGCCTTGGCCATAAACATGAAAGTTATAGAGGGATTTGAGATCTTCAAAACAAGCTAAAGAACACGAAATTTGGACGAGAAATGAAGAAGTTATGGCATGACGAAGTTTACCCGATTCCAGGAAAAACTGCAGTTCTGGGTTACGCAATCGCGAGGAGCCAACTTTGGATCAACTTTCCGATCATTGTAGAAGGAGTTAGATGGTGTGTGAGTAATGGTTGGAAAGAGGAAAGATAGGAGAATCGAATGAAACAAACGGCATACCAAATGGTGGAGTAGGGAAAAAGATATAGGTGTCTAAAGATCGACCCTCGACATGCCAAAACCGCTGGGAAAATCAAACGATTAAGTGTCTTAGGTGCTGACTGGGCACGACACGTGTCCTGGACACGTCAGCATCCTTCAAAATTTTGGCTCCAAACTTCAATTTATCATAACTTTGGCTAGGATGATCCGTTTTTAACGTTCTTTTTATCGATCTTCATGGTTTTTCATAACCTATTTATTGGTATAGGTTTCATGGCCTGGTTTGACCATTCTCAAAAAGTCAACTCTAACAAGGCTTAATAAGCTTTAAGGTTCCTAAAATTTTATATTGACTTTTATGTTTCAAAACAATGTTCCAACACTTCCTAAAATCTTTATAATATATTTGGAGTGTTTAGAAATTTTCCCAAGATTTATTGACTTATAAATCTTATTATTAAATTCATAATACTATATAATAATGTATAATAATTAGGGTTAAATAGGAGAAAACCCCTAAATAAATTTCACAATTCATATAATAATTCAATATTCATAATTCCATATAATAATTTAATTTTTAATAAAAGAAATCCCCTAAATTAATTTAAATTAATTTAGGGGTATTTCAGAGGAATCCGGTCGTTCCGGTCGCGCGTGTTGTTTGGGAGTTGATGTATGTATGTGAATTAACTCCCACTCTGTTATGTTAGGGTTGTTTATCCTTCTTGGATGTTCGACCTCCCACTAGCTTAGCCAAAGCTTACCTACCCGACCTCCACATCGGGCTAGGAGGGAAATTGTGTGAAATGTTGGTAGGGTGTTGTTGCCTAAGTTGCTTCGACTCCCTCTTTATTATGTTACGGTTATTTTTCCTCCTTGAATTATAACCATCCACAAGCTTAACCAAGGCTTACCTACCTCATCATTATTGGAGCTAGGGGGAAATTGTGTAAGGTGTGATCGGTCCTATATGAGGCCGCCACACCTAAGTAAAGAAAATGTATGTATGTTGTGCTCGGGCTTATATCACCCCGGCACTCCCTAAGTAAAGTTTATGTTCTCTAAGGAGAATGGAATTAAGTTTGTGTATGTTATTTAGTGAAATGTGTTGTTATGTTATGTGTGCTAACCTTGTGTTTGTGTTCTATTAACGGATGTGTGTTTTTAAGCATGACACATGTGTGTAATGTGTGCATGTTTTAAATAAAATCAACCGCATGCTAAGACGACAATTAGTTGTGCGTGACCCGGTAGCATGCGGGCTGCGGGATTACCATACCAGCAAAGGTGCTGAGCCACTGGGGGGCCACCCTTTCTTCTTTTCCTGTTTCAGGTATAAGGAACTGAAAGCCGTTCGAGAGTAGGACGGGGTAACTGTTTATGTATGGGTGATTATTTAGTTTAGCGTGATATCGGTGAAGGAATGTATTAGACTCGGTACAGTTTGGATTGTATTTGTATTTGTATTCAGTTAATAACGGATGTGTAAATGTAAAGTGTAGTGCTCGGTAATCTTGTCCATCAGACCGGTACGTTGTGTATGTAGTAGCCTTGTTAGCCACGTGGGTGGCTAACGACGTGTAACACCCATTGGTTTGACGGTGTTTATGATGTAAGTTCCGCTACGATTAATGGTTAAGTGTCATATTTGTAGTTGGGGGTGTTACAAAGACATAAGTTTATTAAAATTTAGTATGAAATGATTATACATAGTCTATAGAGAGAATGTGTATAAAAATAAAACATTCAGGAAAATTAAATGTAAGTAAGGATACATAAAAGGTTATCGTAAAACACCTTATTATATAGGTAATAATATAGCACATAATATATCTTGTGAATACTAAATGTAAGAGTTCGATAAGTCTAAGTTAATTATAATATATTTATTTCAATATAAGAAGTAATTCAAAATCTTATGACAAGATTATTAGACGGTTATAATAAAAAGTCATTTTGAACTAAGGATATGCTAATTGAGTTTAGTGGCTCAATTAAGTTATAACAAAATGTATCTACAACACTATGATTCCAATATACAAGATGTAGATCTTAATTAAGTTAAGGGGAAAACTTAATCATAATGGATTATTTAGTAATATTGATAAAATACATAATCATTACATTGTGAAAAAATAGTATAGTATTCTAAGATAAACCTATCATCGGTCATAACACAATGTTTATTCTGAATTAAGAATAAAAGTATTGAGCTTAAGAATTGTTATTGAAATTCTAAGATTTATTGAATAACATAAAATGCATTTATGACATAAGGGTCTCAAAAGTCTTGAATTGAGAGTTATGGTTAAGTATGAGTAAAGTGGATAAGAGTGGAACAATTAACAAGTGTTAATAAAATACATTCCTTGGTCTTACAACCTTGAGTTATACAACATTCTAAGATAAGTCAAAGGTTATACATGACATTTAAGTGAGGGCTTAAAAAACAATTGAGACTTAGAAATAAGAGTGAGGAATTCATTTAAGTTTAACTTAGGCTACAAGTTATTGATGTTAGACCACCTTTAATATTCCTTAGAGTATTGTTGAATATTTGCACAAGTCGACTAGAACTCCTACAACATTTACCAGGCACGATTTCTTGTACTCAGATACTTTTGCTAACGGACGTTATGAAATGTTTTAGAAAACACTAACTGAGCTGAAATGAATTTCCAAAGGGAAACTGTTTGTGTGATTAACTCAGCTTGAAGTGACTAACTGAGCCTTGAATGTACAACTTACATGATTATTGGTTCCTCCTACTCGGTTGTTTCGTTAGATATTAACTGTCGAGGGTTTAAGCCTCTACACTCTGTAGGACTGAGTGTTTTGGTATTGCACTTGTGCAGTCAATAATCTAGTGGGAATATTGGAAAATGTCAATCTTGGTAAACTCTTCTTTTGACTCTGGGTATCTTTCCATCCATGAGCCGAGTCTTTTGTTGTGACGTGCACGCGTCTTCATCGGTAACAGTGAGGGGCTGTATATCCCCTGTCCTAAAAGGACGTTGTAAACAGTGAGGGGCTGTTAATCCCCTGTCCAAAAAGGATGTGTTAACAGTGAGGGGTTGTATATCCCCTGTCCTAAAAGGGCGTGCTTGGCGGTGGGGGCCATCTCTCCCAGTTGGTTTTATTCCACTCTTGAATTATGGGTTCTTGGATATTCATATCATTCCTAGTCCTTTGTGACTACCTGAGTCTTTCTCTTCTTAACCAGAATTGGTTCTAACATCAGCAATGGATGCTTACTAACTATATGATGTGACTTCCTAAGTGGTCATTTTGGTTTTAAAGTTATCTACCTCTATCTTTGGCTTATTCTCTTTTCTCTATGATTGATTGTCTTGAAGTGCCTCCGTTCTCTGTTTTATTTTCAAGAGTTTAATTTCAAGTTACTGATTTATTTTAAGAGTTATGTATCAATTATTGTTTTGGAGAATTGTACCAGTTCCATTCCAGGGAACTGACTCACCCCTCCCGGGGTGAGCTGCTTGGTTTCATCTTGTAGGTGCGAAATTGTTCATACAGGTGGCCACGAAGAGTATGAGTGATTAGGATGGGAGTTAGGAATTATGAAGAGTTGCTTTGTTTATTTTAAGTTACGTTTACATTGTTTTCTCGTGTTCATACTGTAACATTTGTAAGTAGTAATTGGTGAGGTTTGGTACCGGGTGTCTGGAACCCGATGATCTGTAAACGCCATTAGAGTTTTTATTCTGCTGTATTTATTTTAAATAGGGGCGTTACAGAAAGTGGTATCAGAGCGTAGTTACGCTCTGGACCCGAGAAAACAAGCCGAGTGAAATACTTAGAATATAAGTGCACTTAAAACTGGGGAATTGGGGTAGAATTGGGAAGTGAGGATTCCAGTAAGGCACGACTCCTAACCCTTCTTGGATTTGTGAATAATTCATTTATACACTTTTCTTTTATGAATGTCTGTTGAGAATGGTGTGATGTTATACTGTTCGAACATTAAACTACGGTAAATATATAAGTTGGAACATCGTCTATTGAGTATGATAAGATTTTGGTTGGGATAAATCATATATTAAGCTATTTTTCAAAAGCATACCTATTGAGAATACATTGCTAAGAATACAATTCCTTGAGAGCAAGTACATATGCTGCTAGGAATTTTAAAGAATACTTTTGGTTGAAAATATAATACAAATAGAGCTTAGAATAACTAAGTCAGTATTGATATTATGTGTTAATTACTTCAATTCCTTTAAAGTTTGAAAATAAATCTCAAGAACTACTTGGTACAAATTGTTGCCTAAAGGTAATGTTAGGATAAATCTTAAGTCTAGAAAATTATTAAGCTAACAAACACTAGTAGCATACATCCGAACCCATAAACCACACTAAAACTCTATGTTAACTTTAGAAAGAAAACACCTAAACCTAACACCCTACGGGAAGTGCCTGGTGCGACGAACTCCTAGGCCGAAAGTAGTGGGGGTGCACACCCACTTCTGGAAGTTTAGGGGCTAGACAAGCCTTGTCATCTAACCGTAAATAATCTTCTACGCAAGTGATGGATTGTGTTGAACTTGAGGAGGATTGGTGGTAAGACGTTACCATCATGAAATCTTGAGCTAGGCATATTTCATTACTAGCCACAATGAACAATTCAAAATTTGTATCTTAAGATCCAGTATTAAAATTCATACATGTAAAGGGTTTATTGAGTTAAATCTTTGGTGAAAAATACCTATATATGGAGGAAGGGGATTTAAATTTGGGTACTCCAAGGTACAACGTCTACCCCTTCTTGAATATAAACACCATTAAAGGAAGTTACTTAAAGATTGAGTGAAGAGAAGAGTAATACTAAACTAAATATCATTGATCCTTAAATACTTGGAGTATTGAGGATCTAGTAAAAAAATTGAGAGTTACTTAAAGATTGGAAATAATCATGTTTATTTGGAAGTTTAACATTATACATATACAAAATTTTAGAAGTCACAGAAGGTGTATTTTTATAAAGTAATATAATACAAATTTTAATGTATGGTTGGCTAATAAACCTTTGAATATAATTTTGAAAGACTATCTAGGCTTATTATATGATCTAAAATATTATTTTAACTACTCAAACATGTTACACCTGATTTATAGCTTGTTAATATAATTGATATGTGAAAAAAACATAAATGGCATATTTACGTACCTTAGGTTATAAATTCGGTACAAGGTTTCATGAAAAATTTAATTGCATTGAAAAAAAAGTTTTAATATACAGTATGATACTATTTTAAATAAGTTCTTGAATTTGTAAGCCATGACAATTAAGAAACTTTAGGTTATAAAATGCTTATAGAGAAATGTTGTTGTAAGGATAGCATTTAAATAATTACATTACATTATAATGGAATTTTTCTTTTATGAATTAATAGTTTCCAAATCACATGATTTAAGATTTTGATACCTACTACACCCAATACTTAAATAAAGAAAGAGTGAACTAAAATGTTATTATAGTAATATCTAAGTATAACCTATGTTTCGTTTTCAAAACTTAACCTACTATATGAATGATGAATTCTAAACTTTGTTTTTGCCAATGACCGTAAGAGAGGCGAAATGAGTTAGGAAAACGTGTTGGGAACACTAAAATATTTAATTACAATCAAGCCAGAATAACAACGAGTGATATTGTGCATCAACAATGAACTGTATCCTTGAAGGAGGAATCTCCATAGGTGATGTAAAATATTGTGCTCCTTAAAAGTGAGTTTAAATTCCACTTCATTATTACGAGACAGATATGGGTCATACCCTATTTTAAGGGGGGGGGGGGGGTACGACATCGTCATAAAATAAACATACAATATAAAATGAACATATAATGGACATATCATTCGTACCTGTCATAAAATGAATAGGTAAGGATCATAAAATAAAATTTTATAATAATCAAGAAAATACAAATACATAACAATCAGGGGATACAAATATATATTGATCATAGATAAATTCAACAGTGCCATAAAATTTACTACAAAGCTTGATAATAAGGTGAATGTGGTGTTTGAAAACAGAAACACATGTTTGGAATTGTTATTGGATGAGTACCCTTGAGTGGTTTGATTGTTTGATATATATTTTAAAGCTTGTAGTACAACTTGATATTTAGTTTACCCACACACCAGAAGGGGGTGTGAGTAGTTGGTAGATAAATCTTAAACTTCGGGACGAAGTTCTCTTTTAAGGGGGGTAGAGCATAATCTTTCTTCATTACCTCATCCAGATTATGCCCTGTTGTGTGATTAGCAGAGTGAGAGGTGTATGTATGTACTTGGTTTTTACATTATGACACAATATGTGACTTTTGATTTTCATCATAAAATATCTTGGTATATCTTGGTTCAGTTTGAGTTTGAGTAATCTCGACTGGAATGTGGAAATGGGAATGGATGGAAATAAAGGATTGGATTGGCATGGAATTTCATTGGAATTATTATTGTCTTAGCACACCCGAAGCGGTGTGTGCCTATTAGTTGATTTTTAAACTTCGAGGCGAAGTTTCTTTTAAGGGGGATATACTGAAATACCCCTAAATTAATTTAAATTAATTTAGGGGATTTCTTTTATTAAACCCTAAATAATACTATTAAATATTAAATTAATATATGGAATCATGAAAATTAAATTATGGAATTTCTTCCATTTCACCTTAAAGAATACTATTAAATATTAAATTATTATATATCATTATATAGTATTATGAATTTAATAATAAGATTTGTAAGTCAATAAATCTTGGAAAAATTTCTAAACACTCCAATTATATTACAAAGATTTTAGAAATATTTGGAACATTAATTTGAATCATAAAAGTCAATATAAAATCATGAAAACCATAACGCTTCTTAAGCCTTGCTAGGGTTGACTTTTTGAGAATGGTAAAACCAGCCCATGAAACCTATACTAATAAAAAGGTTATGGAAAACCAAGAAGATTGATAAAAAGAACGTCAAAAACGGATCATCATAGCCAAAGTTATGATAAAATGAAGTTTAGAGCCAAAATTTTGAAAAAAATACTGATGTGGCAAGGGCTGCTAACTCAGCGTGCCCGCCTCGGGATTCGTGGCACGTCAGTTGGCCGAATTTCCCTTAAATCTGGCTAAATATCTTAACTTCCATCACCATATCGCCCTAACTTGTGACATCGTTATCTCACTCGTCTTTAAGAATTTTTGAGTGCCGTTTTCTTCATTCTCTTCTCCTACAAATCCTCTTTCCAACAATTACAAATACACAACCTAACTCTTTCTCCATTGACGACAAATTTGATCTGAAGTAGCCTCCCTGAAAACGTCAACCCAGAACTCTAGAAAACCGTGATAATCGGGTAAATTCGTCTTGCCATAACTTCTTCATCTCTCAACCAAAATTCACGTTCTTCAGCTTGTTTTGTAGATCTCTAATTACTCTACAACTCTTCTCTTTACACCCAAGGCTAATTGTAACACCCCTACTAATTCGGCTCCTAATAATCCTACAAATGTCGCACATAATAATTATATCACAGCGGTAAATAGCAGACTGTCGCTCCTATGGTGTCACTGTTATCACTCGCCCATACGGGTGATAACGAATTACCTGATAATCAACATGCGAAATGTATTCTCGCAGTGACCACAAGAGATAGATAGTAGAACTTAAACAATTTAGAACAAAACCAACAATAACGATTACTACAGACCGTACTCGTGAGCATCTAAACAAATCCACCTCGGTTTACACAACCCGAGTCCAAAACGTCATCAGTATCAAACCGTACCAAATCTTAACCAACAGTATATCACAAACGTCGTGCCCCGCGTCGACCCACCAGCTAATCACCTGAAATAAAAATGGTTTGTGGTATGGAATCAGCCCCTGCTGAGTATGTCATCATGAAATACCCCAAACCTTGATATGTTGTTAAACATTTAAACTATGGTATGTAAAGGCTAAAAAGTGCCTTAGAAACATCAGTGAGCAATTTAAACCATAGTAAAATGCAATAAAGCACTAAGATACAGTTTGAGTAAAAACATGCTCTAAGCTAGGAGTGAACTTGGTTAGGACCCAAAGAGCCTACCAAGACTTAATAATATTCAATTATGATTTAATAAGGCTAATTAAGTCCTTAGGAAACTTTGGTAGACAATTAAACCAAACAAAACACAAGAATATACCTTAAAGTCAATAAGAGCAAAAATGTGCTCTAAGCTTGGGATAAATTTGTATAAGACCTAATGGTCATACTTATACCTTATAAATATGTTAATGAACATATTAAATCAATTACCAAAGAAAACCTAGCTTGAAAACAAGTTAAAACACAAAAAGTGCTTTAAGGAGTCTTAAAGCACGTTTTTGAAAAATTGTCTTGTAAATGAGTTTTGAATGGCTAAATGTCCATCATTACTCTTTAATTAACATGTGTACTATATAGTATCACATTTGGAAGTCTATATCAATGGGAAATCAAAAATTTCACAAATATGTGCCTTAGTTTGTGAATAGTAACCAAAATGTGCAAATTTATAACATAAGTCAATATAAGTAAGTTTATTGGTCAACAAAGACTATTATACCCCTAGGTAGAGATGGGGGCCGGTTTTTATCATGGTGAGTCACCAACATGTAAAAGAAATCAATTAAAGAAAGGAAGGAAAAGTAAGTAAAAGAAGAAAGTTACTTTATAACATAAATATCTTCCAAAAGCAAAACTTATCTTCATTTCTCCCTTCCTCCTTCATTTCCCACGTCTTGAAGCTCCCTTCCTCCCTTCCATTTACGATTTGCTATAGTTCCACACAAGAACTCCATCTTTGAATGCTTGTAACTCCTAGCTCCATGGTCCAAATTCAATTTCAAGACCACCATTCTTCTAGTTGGAGCAAGCTTGTAACACCCCTACCGCTAATACCGTCATTAACGTACCATACTTACCTTCGCAGCGGATATTACTTACTCAACGGCGGGTGTACAATGCCGTTAGTCACCCACGCGACTAACAAGGCGAGTTACAATACTACATACTATCGGTCTAATGAATATGAACATACCGAGTGCTCTACACAATACATTACTTTCCCTTGCATACCAATCCATAATTCGATACAACTCCAATACAATACTATACCGAGTATACTACAATCCTTACATTACCGATACAGTTTAGACATCCAAATTCATACTACGTTTACACATACAATTCCCTTTACTCAACTACCCATGCTTATGTAGCAGTCCCCGTCCTACTCTCTCGAACGGTGAGCAGCTTCGGTACCTGCACACTAAAAACGGTCCCCCTAGGGGGTCAGCTTACGCTGCATATGAAATCCGCATATACCGCGTGCTAACCGCGGTACGCCGACTACTTTGGGTCGGATTGACATGGAGTTCATTTTACATGCATACATACATACTCATACTACAACAATACAATCAGAGATACCTACATAAATACACAAGTTCAATCCTTACTAAGGAAGACAATTCAATAGTCAACCATTCGTATTTGTTATACATTCATTACTCTTCGTACTGTGCTCGATATTCATTACTCTACTCGTACTTACTCCTTACTCTTGCATACTCATCACTCCATGTTCAATACCTTACTCGTACACGATCCTTACTCTGTACTCGTTACTATACTAGTGCATACTCACTACTCAATTCTCCATACTTACTCTTACATACTGTTATACCCAAAATTTCAACCCCCCCGGAAGAGAGTCTCCACTAATAGGCTAGTAGTGAGGGTTCCCAGTTCGATCGGCACATTTCAGAGTACTAGGGACAGCTTAGTCATCTCCAGGGGCATTTTCGTAATTTTTCAAGGCTCCTAAGCCCCCTATAGGCTTTCTCTCTCCTCCAAATAAGGGTCAAATCAGTTCCAAATGCTTTGAAATTTTAACCCATGATAGAGGATGACATTTGAAGCATAATGGCGTTGGAATTTTGATTTTTCGAATTTCCAATAATTTTCTAGCAATTTCTGATTGAATCTGACGAGAAATTGAATTTAAAAATATTCCAATATCCAAAAAATTCGATTCCACTTTAGAAAATTCAGAAATATCATCCTTTACCCATGTGTAAAATTTCATAATCAAATTCCTTTTGGAAGCCCATTTGCTAAAACGTCAGTAAATCTCGGTTTTTACCGGATTTTTCTATCTTTAAGGAAGCCTATATAAGGAACCTTATCCCATGATCAAATGATAACCTCAAGAACCCTAGACTCTCAAAGAAGGCAGCCGTCTCTCTCTCTCCACGTTTTTGAACTCCAGAGCCACAATCAAACACCGAAATCTCACCAAAATCAACACCAAAACATATTTTTCAACTCCCACAACATCATCAATCATCAAACATCAACCAAACCACCTCCAAAACGTGAAAACAGCAAGAACAACCAACAACCAGAAGCTTGGTTCGAAAACCTTTCGGGTCTGCCATCAACGGAGCACTCGACGAATCCCGGTGTGAAGAATCGTTGTGAATCCAAAGGTAAAACAGGTAGAAACTCCACTTCCCTAATTCTCTACGGTGTTATTTGTCTTGCCTCAAAATTTGGGCTCAAACTAACCCTTCTACGCTTCTGTATTGCTGTTTGTTTAAGCTTCTGTCCAATAACTTGTTTACCAAGTTTCATGCTTAATTTGAATTCAAATTGAAAACTTTCAATCACTAACGTCTTGTACATCTTTCACGCTACACACCCATAAAATTTGAGCCAAAAACACTTTCGGGAACAGCCTCAAAGCCGCCGTCCGAGGGCGGTCCGCACCCACGGACGTCATGTCCGGGGTCCCGGACTCCCTGTCCGTAAGCCCAGACGCCCCCGGACGGCGGCGGGATTTAAAAAAATTCAAAATTTAGATTTTCTAATAATGTCCGGGCCCACGGACATCCTGTCCGTGGCCCCGGACTTCGCAATTTTTTGTTTTCCTTTAATTTCGACTCTTCTGTATAACTAGGTTAACTGGGGTCCGTGGTCTCGGACATGGGGTCCGTGGCTACGGACGTAAGCAAGATTCGACCTAATTTTGCCTCCGAAACCCTAGTTTAGGTAGCTTTTAATTTCACTTTAATTTTCTGCCAAAAAATGCTTAAAACACAAAAAACAGAAGCTTGCGCACTTAGGTTAAAACGACTCGTAATAAGCCGTAAATAAACCAAGTAGAGGAAAAACGACCTAGGAAGGGTAATGAAAGTAATTGAACCCTAAATAAGTCGAATACCAAGCCCCCGAACCCGAACTCTAGCTTTCCTGATTTACTCCAGGTTAAATTAGGTGGCGACTCATAATAGGTTCCAGTGAGCTAGCTTAGGTTTTAATAATTATTGTTATATGACATAGTTATTAATCTTAGGTTATAAGTGGACCTAAAACCCGATTAGATCCTAATCAGCTTTAGTCAGCACAGGATAGGGTTTAAAAATCGAGGTTCACAGACTGGCGACTCTGCTGGGGACAAACTCTTAATATTAACTTGTTTAATTTTAAGAAAGAGGGCTTAACTCGAAAAATGTTTATTTATGGCTTTATTACTTTGTTTGTTTACTTTTGTGCGCACTTTAATTTTCTGCACCTTTGCATCATATGAGAGCGAGGGTCCACCTAAACCGATTTCATCCCGGGACCCGTTTGAGGGTCCCCTGTCAGGGACTACACCTTTTAGGTGATGTGAATAAGCGGGGGAAAAGAGGAGGATGTCGTCTAACCACATCCCCTTAATACCTGGGCCTTAGCCCCAAGCGTTTTCCTGGCAGTGTCCTTACCTAGCCCATTGTTTGGTCAGTCAAAGACCGGCCGCAGACGCACACCTTCAGGTGATGTGAAAAAAGTAGGGAAGCCCAAAGAGAATAGCGTGCAAGCCCTATTCCTTTGTGGCGACCTGGGCCCAAGCCCTAAGCACCTCTCCGGACGATCCATACCCAAATTGATTTAACCGTCAAGTGAGGACATGTTGAATTTGTGTGGGCCTTGTTTGCTTGTATGATCGGCCCATTACCCAGCCTAGAGATTGATAGGAACTTCTCCTACATTAACCTAGCCCAACCGAATTGGCGGCTCTACTTGTTTGTGGCCCAGAGGTCCTGTTTGGTTTAATATGTGAGTCACTCGGGTTTCGGCCCAAAAGCTTAGACTTAGGTGATTTCTCTTCTGGCCCAATTTGAATTATCCAATTAGTTCTAGGCCCATAAAAAGGAAATCCACCTGAACTTGAAATAACTCACAAGGCCTGAAAATAAAATCTTTTTCGGCTTGGCAACCATCTTCTCTGGCCCAAAGAATGTTAGGCCCATTTGTGATTTAGGGACCATTCTAGCCCATGTGCTTTACTCCAGGCCCAAACACATTCCGGCCCAAGGGCTCATTCTAGTCTAGGTAGACTTCTTATTCGGGCCCTGGCCCAAAACCCTAGATCTAGGTGTTACCTCTCAGGCCCAATCAAAGCCATCTGTTTACATTTCAGTCCAAATTCCAGTTCATAGTCTGAGAGATACTCCAGCCCAAACACCTCATTCTCTGGGTATCCTGGCCCACTTGCTTTCAGCCTAAGTCTGTTTTGATCTATCTTGTGAAGCGTCATTCTCACCTTAGTATCTTTCAGCCCACTTCCTTTTGTTAGCTAATAATGGACACCTTGGACACAGGTAGACTCAAGTCCTAAGTGCGGTCCAACCGACATGGAAGCCCAGCTCGCAATTTTGGAACAAAAGCACATGGCCACCATTGAAGCTATGGAGCAGAGGCATAGTGCTGCCATGGACGCCGTGGAATCTAACTGTGTTGCTGTTATCGAAGAGTTGGAAGCAAAGGCTCTTTCCCTCGAGTCCGAACGTCAAGCTCGGGATGAGTTAGTGGACAGGCTTCTCAACACCCTTTTTGACTGCATTGAAGTTGGCTCCATTAGGGTCCGAGGATCGAAGGGGAATGTCAAAGAAATTGCTACAGAACTCAGGAAAGTGATTAGGCAACCAGGAGCAGCAACTTGCATCCAAAGTTGCACCCGCAAGAGAACCAGGCAACATGAGGAAGACAGTGATCGACAGTCAGGAGGACCTGGTTGGAGCGTTGGGACAGTAGAACCACCCTGACGGAATTCTCGATAGAGAGAGTTTACAGACATCGGTCGAACACCAAGACAAGCACTTGAAGAGCTTCGAGGAAGATATCCGATGCAACCGCTCACCCTGAGGCCAGGAACTGCTCATTTGGGGAAGGATCTTAATCAATTTTGTCACTTCCATCAGCTGCCCGGTCATGACTTTGACCACTGCAGGCCCCTACAACACAGAATCCAGGATCTAATTGACCAAGGGCTCCAATTCTAAGAACATGGTGGAGAGCGCAGAGCACGCGTACCCAAGCATCATCAGAAATGTTGTTTTTTAGTGTTTTTCTCATTAAATGCATTTCTTCTCTTGTTTAGTTGTCTTTCAACTTTTGTAGTAGTTAGTTCCCTTGATCATTTTCGGTAGTTTTCTTGAGTTTGTAATTTCCAACATTATTCTTTTTGTTGAATAAAACATAGTTCCATTTTCATAATTTTTGTACAAAGCATTATTCATTAAAACTAAAAAAAAAGCGCTCACGTCTTTCAAGGATCATGAAGTAATCATTTTCTGACTATGCAATGGAATACAAAGGCTTGCATTTTGTTTCTGAAAATTTGAACATGCCTAACCAAACACCACAACTCACAACCCACAAAGAGGTTCAAGGTCCACATCTATTGAATTGTTGTCACAAACCCTAAAATCAATACTGAGGGCAATCTAAGTTTAAGTTCGTCATCTTTTATCTTTTGTTTTAATGTGCGAACGAGTTTCCGAGTGAAAATCTCGCGAGAGTGTCTTGAGTGGAAAAACCATGAGTGAACGAGCGTGTCATTTTTACACGACTCCGGTGAGACCACATTCAAAGGTGAGGTAAACGGCATAACTCCGACCGAAGGAGATAATTTGTAAATTTACTTTTAGACCTGCGAAAAGTAACAACGAGCGGATACACAACTATCAGGAATGACGAAGCACCTAGGTACAACACCACATAGCTAAAAGCTTGTAAACCCTGACATTAAACCCTAGGCACCCCCGCTGAGCCTTTCATATATCCTTGTTGCAAAGCTCCACAGAGCAAGCCAGCCCGTGATGAATAACCAACCCGGTGACCAAAGGAAGCAAGGAGCCTGACTCTCAGATAACGTTTTCATCAGTCCAGAGAAGCAAAGCCGCTATCAGCATGACGAAGTGATCCGCAAATGGTCCCAAGGTGACACAGGATCAAAAGAGCTCACATCAAAATAGCTCTCAAAACTCAAAACCGGGAAACACAAGAACCCCGAAGGCAAAGTCAAGAAAGGATCAAACAAAGAGGCAAAACCGAAGTGCCTCGAAGAGATCCAAAAGACGAAAAGAGAAATGGTGTAAAGGACAACTTCAAAAGCTCAAGTCCAGAAGCTCAAAAACAACGTCAACATGAAGCAGTTAGACGACTTCAAGACAAGGAAGATGAATCTGAGAGAAGACGCAAGTTGCAGCTTTGGTCACCCACTTAAGCTCCACATACCTCAAATATCCCTCCATGGTCCCGTTGTCCTTCATCACACCCCGTGGCCACGTTATAAGCTTTAAAGACTTCCGACTTGATAGTTGTGTGTCCAATCACGTGAAAGTAACAGATCAAATGCATAAATCCATCAAATATCGAATTCAATGGTCTAGAAGTTGTGACTGTTGGTGAGGAACGAGTGCAAGCTCCAAACACGCCGAGTGTAGGTTAGGAAGCACCACATAAAACATAAGCCCTGACCCTGTGAGGACGAGACTCGTTCGCACGTTTGATAAAAGAAAATACTGGGGGCAATCGATCGGAACGATCGATTGCCATGAACTCTAGCTCAGATTGTCTTAAGGGAAAAATACTGGGGGCAATTGTTGGTTCCAACAATTGCTATGACAACACCAATTGGAACCCAGAGCTCAAACATCACCACCACCATCACACACCACCGGCCCGCATAAGCCCTTACCTCCACATCAAACACCACAGGCCCACATAAGCCCTTACCTTTACATCATACACCATACCCCACCGATGGCATGTTCATCTCCTAGGAGATAAATTACAAGTCCGTAGTCTATGGTTAGGAAATGATAATTTCGCTTTCCTTTTCATTAAACAGATTATTCTTCAAACACTACCACGTTTGGCACCTCTTTCAGCAATTTCTTGTTTTGGACAAATTTCTTACATACACTTTGATCGTATTTTGACATGCACATCCTCATTGCCACGTTTTGCACTTTCATAATTAACTTTCATCATGACCATTGCATCTATTCGTATGAGACTCCTCGTCATAATTCAGGGATACAGATTCTTAGCCGAAGATACAGATTCTTCAGGGATACATATTCTCAGCCGAAGGTACAGATTCTTCAGGGATACAGATTCTCAGCCGAAGGTACAGATTCTTCAGGGATACAGATTCTCAGCCGAAGGTACAGATTCTTCAGGGATACAGATTCTCAGCCGAAGATACAGATTCTTCAGGGATACAGATTCTCAGCCGAAGGTATAGATTCTTCAGGGATACAGATTCTCAGCCGAAGATACAGATTCTTCAGGGATACAGATTCTCAGCCAAAGGTACAGATTCTTCAGGGATACAGATTCTCAGCCGAAGGTACAGATTCTTCAGGGATACAGACTCTCAGCCGAAGGTACAGACTCTTCAGAGATACAGATTCTCAGCCAAAGATTCAGATTCACCAGAGCAGTAGAACTCACTGGAGCAGCAGAACTCACCCGAATAGAAGAACTCGACCCAATTTTCAATCACTGATAGGTAGTCAACGCCTTAGAATAGCTTGACATCATCTCATTCATTATAGGTAGTCAACGCCTTAGAATAGCTTGACATCATATCATCCTTATAGGTAGTCGGCGCCTTAGAATAGTCTGACATTACTTCATTATTACCTTTAGGTGGTCGACGCCTTAGAACCGCTCGACACCCTTCCACTTTACTCATAGGTAGTCAGCGCCTTAGAATAGCTCGACGCAACTTGTCGGATTGCACGTGTGGTCTTTTAAGATCCAAAATTTTGGGGTATCACTCAAGCATCAACTAGCCTTTTCATTTCCATTACAAAGTCTAGTTGACGGGGGGCAATCTGTTATACCCAAAATTTCAACCCCCCCGGAAGAGAGTCTCCACTAATAGGCTAGTATCGAGGGTTCCCAGTTCGATCGGCACATTTCAGAGTACTAGGGACAGCTTAGTCATCTCCAGGGGCATTTTCGTAATTTTTCAAGGCTCCTAAGCCCCCTATAGGCTTTTTCTCTCCTCCAAATAAGAGTCAAATCAGTTCCAAATGCTTTGAAATTTTAACCCATGATAGAGGATGACATTTGAAGCATAATGGCGTTGGAATTTTGATTTTTCGAATTTCCAATAATTTTCTAGCAATTTCTGATTGAATCTGACGAGAATTTGAATTTAAAAATATTCCAATATCCAAAAAATTCGATTCCACTTTAGAAAATTCAGAAATATCATCCTTTACCCATGTGTAAAATTTCATAATCAAATTCCTTTTGGAAGCCCTTGAGCTAAAACGTCGGTAAATCTCGGTTTTTACCGGATTTTTCTATCTTTAAGGAAGCCTATATAAGGAACCTTATCCCATGATCAAATGATAACCTCAAGAACCCTAGACTCTCAAAGAAGGCAGCCGTCTCTCTCTCTCTCCACGTTTTTGAACTCCAGAGCCACAATCAAACACCGAAATCTCACCAAAATCAACACCAAAACATATTTTTCAACTCCCACAACATCATCAATCATCAAACATCAACCAAACCACCTCCAAAACGTGAAGAACAGCAAGAACAACCAACAACCAGAAGCTTGGTTCGAAAACCTTTCGGGTCTGCCATCAACGGAGCACTCGACGAATCCCGGTGTGAAGAATCGTTGTGAATCCGAAGGTAAAACAGGTAGAAACTCCACTTCCCTAATTCTCTACGGTGTTATTTGTCTTGCCTCAAAATTTGGGCTCAAACTAACCCTTCTACGCTTCTGTATTGCTGTTTGTTTAAGCTTCTGTCCAATAACTTGTTTACCAAGTTTCGTGCTAAATTCGAATTCAATTGAAAACATTCAATCACTAACGTCTTGTACATCTTTCAGGCTACACACCCATAAAATTTGAGCCAAAAACACTTTTGGGAACAGCCTCAAAGCCGCCGTCCGAGGGCGGTCCGCACCCACGGACGTCATGTCCGGGGTCCCGGACTCCCTGTCCGTAAGCCCGGACGCCCCCGGACGGCGGCGGGATTTTAAAAAATTCAAAATTTAGATTTTCTAATAATGTCACAATTTTTTGTTTTCCTTTAATTTCGACTCTTCTGTATAACTAGGTTAACTGGGGTCCGCGGTCTCGGACATGGGGACCGTGGCTACGGACGTAAGCAAGATTCGACCTAATTTTGCCTCCGAAACCCTAGTTTAGGTAGCTTTTAATTTCACTTTAATTTTCTGTCAAAAAATGCTAAAAAAAAAAAAAAAACAGAAGCTTGCGCACTTAGGAAAACGACTCGTAATAAGCCGTAATAAACCAAGTAGAGGAAAAACGACCTAGGAAGGGTAATGAAAGTAATTGAACCCTAATAAGTCGAATACCAAGCCCCCGAACCCGAACTCTCCTTTCCTGATTTATCAGGTTAAAATTAGGTGGCGACTCATAATAGGTTCCAGTGAGCTAGCTTAGGTTTTAATAATTATTGTTATATGACATAGTTATTAATCTTAGGTTATAAGTGGACCTAAAACCCGATTAGATCCTAATCACTTTATCACAGGATAGGGTTTAAAATCGAGGCTCACAGACTGGCGACTCTGCTGGGGACAAACTTCTTAATTTTAACTTGTTTTAATTTTAAGAAAGAGGGCTTAACTCGAAAATGTTTATTTATGGCTTTATTACTCTGTTTGTTTACTTTCATGCGCACTTTAATTTTCTGCACCTTTGCATCATATGAGAGCGAGGGTCCACACAAACCGATTTCACCCCGGGACCCGTTTGAGGGTCCCCTGTCAGGGACTCACACCTTTTAGGTGATGTGAATAAGCGGGGGAAAAGAGGAGGGTGTCGTCTAACCACACCCCCTTAATACCTGGACCTTAGCCCCAAGCGTTTTCCTGGCAGTGCCCTTACCTAGCTTTGTTTGGTCAGTCAAAGACCCGACCGTAGACGCACACCTTCAGGTGATGTGAAAGGAGTGGGGAAGCCCAAAGAGAATAGTGTGCAAGCCCTATTCCTTTGTGGTGACCTGGGCCCGCGCCCCAAGCACCTCTCCGGATCGATCCATACCCGGTTCAATTTAAACGTCTAGTGAGGACATGTTGAATTTGTGTGGGCCTTGTTTGCTTGTGTGATCGGCCCACTACCCAGCCTAGAGATTGATAGGAACTTCTCCTACATCAACCTAGCCCAACACGAATTGACAGCTCTATTTGTTTGCGGCCCAGAAGCCCTGTTTGGTTTAACATGTGAGTCGTTTGGGTCTCGGCCCAAAAGCCTAGACTTAGGTGATTTCTCTTCTGGCCCAATTTGAATTATCCAATTTTCTTTAGGCCCATAAAAAAGAAATCCACCTGAACTTGAAATAACTCACAAGCCCTGGAAATAAATCTTTTTCGGCTTAGCAACCATCTTCTCTGGCCCGAAGAAAGTTAGGCCCATTTATGATTTAGGGACCATTCCAGCTCATGTGCTTTACTTCAGCCCCAAACCCATTCCGGCCCAAGGGCTCATTCTAGTCTAGGTATACTTCTTATCATGACCCTAACCCAGAACCCTAGATCTAGGTGTCATCTTTTAAGTCCAACCAAAATCACTCGGCCCAAATTCCATTTCACAGCTCATGAATCATTCCGGCCCATGTGCCTCTCTTCCAACTCATTTCGGGCCTTAGTGCCTACCCACAATCTTCAAAACATTCCAGCTCATATGCTTTTCTTGCAGCCCAATCAAGTTTTAGCCTAAAACTTCTTTGTGGCCGAGAATTTTAGCTCAGGTCACTTTTGTTTTCCAATAGATAAGCCCAAATCTCAAGTATGGCAGAGGGAGGAAATCTAATCAACATGGATGCCCAGTTAGCCGAAGAATTCAATGAGATGCTGAAAAAGATTGAGCGCATGGAGAGGGCCACCAGGCCAGCCGGTTTTGACTACTTCTCCACTGGATTATATCCCAAGGTTGATCTCCCTCCAAAGTTGAAATTGCCAACACTTCCTCTATACAAAGGTTCCTCCGACCCACAGCTTCATTTGGCAATGTTCGACAGAGAAATGTCCATTCTTTCGCTAAGCGACATGCAGAAGGCCAAGGTATTCGCTCGCTATCTTGATGAAATTCCTCAGCATTGGTACATAACTCAAAGGATGAATACCAAGACCTACGAGGAGCTGTGAAGCTTTTCTGCATCATTTCGAGTACGCCAGAAGTTTTGGAGTCACCAGGACTGATCTTGCAAGCACACGACAAACAGAAGGTGAATCAATGACCGACTTCGTCAAGCGTTGGAGGACAAAAGCAGCCGCTATTCTCACAAAGATGGACGAACAGGAGCAAATCCGAATGGTAATCAAAGAATATGCAGAAGCAATACAATGACAAGCTGAAATTCACATACTTTCCTAATTTCGACTTGCTGATGGGACAAGTTGGTGTCCTAGAGGAATTGATCAATAAGGGAGAATTAAAGCTTGGGAACTCAGAAAACACCGGGAATGGTTCAAAGACAGCAGCTTGCATCCAAAGAGGCATCCAAAAGAGAACCAGGCAGCATGAGGTAAACACCGTTCGACAGCTAAGAGAGTCAGGTTGGGCCATTGGAGCATCAGAGCCACCAAAAAAGAAACTCCGTCAGAGAGAGTTCACAGACATTGGCCAACCGTTGAGCCAGGCTTTTAAAAAGCTCCAGGAGCGAAACATACTACAACCTCTCACCCCCCGGCCTGGGGTCCCTCAGAAAGGAAGGAATCTAAGTCAGTTTTGCCAGTACCACCAATTACCCGGTCACGACACCGATGATTGCAAGGCTTTGAGGCACACGATCCAGGACTTCTTTGACCAGGGATTTCAATGCGGCGGTATTTAGGAGAATGTTTTTGTTAGAAATCACTTTAAATTCATAGTTCTTAGTTTAGACTTTAGAATATTTCGTTTCCATTCTGTTTTCCTTTTTAGTATACTTTGAGTAGCTTTTCGATGTATGTACTCAGTATTGTTCAATTTATTTGCCATTAATAAAGCTTCTGCATCCTTCACATCTTTAAGAAAGTCATGTACAAAATGTTTCGTAATAAAATGCTTTTTCTCTAACGAAACAAAAAAAATGGTTTGAGTATGTCTTCTGATAAAGGCACATGAAACAATCATCTTCTGGCAATAGAACAAGACGAGTCGTCTTTTTGCTTCCAAAAGGGTGAACATGTCCGTCCAAACACCGTCACAAAACATCCAAAACAATCCACAAAGCAGTCCAAACTCTACATCTGTTTAAGTGTTGTCGTAAACCCCTAATCAATACTGGGGGCAATCTGAGCTCGGGATCGTCGCCTTTAATCTTTCGTTTAAGCGTGCGAACTAGTCTCTGAGTGAAATTCAAGAGAGTGTCTTGAGCGGAAAAACCATGAGTGAACGAGCGTGCCATTTTTACATGACTCTAGTGAGACCACATTCAAAGGTAAGGTAAACGGCATAACTCCAACCGAAGGAGATATTTTGTAAATTTACGCTTAGACCTTTGAAAAGTAACAAAGAACGGATACACAACTATCAGGAATGACGAAGCACCTAGGTACAACACCACATAGCTAAAAGCTTGTAAACCTTGACATTAAACCCTAGGCACCCCCGCTGAGCCTTTCATATAACCCTTTTCGATGTCGCAAAGCTCCACAGAGCAAGCCAGCCCGTGGTGAATAACCAACCCGGTGACCAAAGGAAGAGGAGCCTGACTCTCAGATAACGTTTTCATCAGTCCAGAGAAGCAAAGCCGCTATCAGCATGACGAAGTGATCCGCAAATGGTCCCAAAGTGACACAGGATCAAAAGAGCTCACATCAAAATAGCTCTCAAGACTCAAAACCGGGAAACACAAGAACCCCGAAGGCAAAGTCAAGAAAGGATCAAAAAAGAGGCAAAACCGAAGTGCCTCGAAGAAATCCAAAAGACGAAAAGAGAAAGGTGTAAAGGACAACTTCAAAAGTCCAAGTCCAGAAGCTCAAAAACAACATCAACATGAAGCAGTTAGACGACTTCAAGACAAGGAAGATGAATCGAGAGAGAAGCAAGTTGCAGCTTTGGTCACCCACTTAAGCTCCACATACCTCAAATATCCCTCCATGGTCCCGTTGTCTTCATCACACCCCGTGACCACGTTATAAGCTTTAAAGACTTCCGACTTGATAGTTGTGTGTCCAATCACGTGAAAGTAACAAATCAAATGCGTAAATCCATCAAATATCGAATTCAATGGTCTAGAAGTTGTGACTGTGGGTGAGGAACGAGTGCAAGCACCAAACACGCCGAGTGTAGGTTAGGAAGCACCACATAAAAACATAAGCCCTGACCCTGTGAGGACGAGACTCGTTCGCACGTTTAATAAAAGAAAATACTGGGGGCAATCGATCGGAACGATCGATTGCCACGAACTCTAGCTCAGATTGTCTTAAGGGAAAAATACTTGGGGCAATTGTTGGTTCCAACAATTGCTATGACAACACCAATTGAAACCCAAACATTAAGCACCACCAACACCATCACACCACGGGCACCTCATAAGCCTTCACCTCCACATAAATTCCATGGCCCTTCATAAGCCTTGATCACCACTCAAGACATCTCCACGTCAAACATCACACCACACCAGTGGCATGTTCATCTCCTAGGAGATAAATTACGAATCTGAAATCTTTAGTCAGGAAACGATAATTTCACTTTCCTTTTCAGTAGACAAATTTTCTTTAAATATTGCCATGTTTGCACCTCTTTCAGCAACTTCTTGTCCTGGACAATTTTCCATCAAACACTTCGGTTTCATAAATCTCATCATGGCCATGTTTGGCATATTTCTAGCAATTTCTTACTTTGGACAATTTTCAGTCTTTTCAAGCACTTCAATTTCATTTTGCAATACCCACGTAAACCTCTTCATTTCCATGTTTGGAACTTTGACAATTTGCTTTTTGCCACAATCATTTGCATAAAACATACTTCACATCTTTGCATCATCAAACATACTGCATTCCTCAATTAGCCTAGTTAAGAGTAGAACGGATCTCGGTCTCCATAAGCAACCGAGTAGAACGGATCTCAGTCTCCATAAGCAACTGAGTTAGACGGATCTCGGTCTCCATAAGCAACCGAGTAGAATGGATCTCAGTCTCCATAAGCAACTGAGTTAGACGGATCTCGGTCTCCATAAGCAACCGAGTAGAATGGATCTCAGTCTCCATAAGCAACTGAGTTAGATGGGTCTCGGTCTCCATAAGCAACCGAGTAGAACGGGTCTCGGTCTCCATAAGCAACCGAGTAGAATGGGTCTCGGTCTCCATAAGCAACCGAGCAGAACGGATCTCAGTCTCCATAAGCAACTGAGTTAGATGGATCTCGGTCTCCATAAGCAACCGAGTTAGGTGGGTCTCGGTCTCCATAAGCAACCGAGTTAGGACGGGTTTCACCTCCAAACCTTAGGCACACATAAGTCCTATCACCACAAAAAAAAAACAACCTTAGGCACCCATAAGACCTACCCTACATTCAACCATTTCAGGCACCCATAAGACCTCCCTTACATTCATTCACTTTAGGCTCGACATAAGACCTAGATCCAACCTTTAGGCTCGTCATAAGACCTAGAATCATCCCTTTAGGCTCGTAGTAAGACCTAGCACCACTCCCTAGTTTACCTGCTTCCATTAAAAACATTGCATCATTTTCACCATTTTTAGGTAGTCAACGCTTTAGAATAGCTTGACATCATTTTCATCACTTTAGGTAGCCAACGCCTTAGAATAGCTTGACATCATTTTCATCACTTTAGGTAGTCAGCGCCTTAGAATAGCTCAACAACATATCATCATTTCAGGTAGTTGGCGCCTTCGAATAGTTCAACAACATCTCCTTCTCCTTTAGGTAGTCAGCGCCTTCGAATAGCTCGACACAACCCATTAGATTTCAAACGGCATACGAGGTCTTTTAGGATCAAAAATTTTGGGGTATCACTCAAGCATCAACTAGTCTTTTCATCTTCATTACAAAGCCTAGTTGACGGGGAGCAATCTGTTATACCCAAAATTTCAACCCCCCTAGTAGTCTCAAAGACATACGTGTTACAAAGGGTAAAATGGTCAAAGTGCACCAATGCAGGATTTTCCAGGGACATTCTCGGGATTTTCTATTTTCATATGACTTGTACATCATCACCAAACAATTCCAAATATCGTAGTCATTATGAAAGGTATTTCATGATTTTCTGATAATATTTATTCTGGAAATTTAGCTTTTAATTCATATTATAAGCTAATTTCTTTAATTAACACATGAAATAACCTCGAAATAGAAATAATAAAAGGTTTTCAAAATTAAAATAAAATTGTCACATGGTTAGCATGACTACATACAGTCATAAACCTGAAATTATTTTATTTGGAACCTTATCCCAAAATTTAAAAGAGAAATTCAATCATTTTGCAATTTTGTCTCTCCTATGGAAAATACCGAAATCAAAACAAAACATCATGAAAGTTTAACACAAGATAGAGGATGATTATTAAAGACTAATGCCGTTGGAATATCGTTATTTCAACTTTCCAATAATAAGTTATGAATTATGGGAGATTCCAGATTGTGAGATTTTTATCTAATCGGTTATTTATCAAAATAACCCGATTCCAACTCTCAAAATTCTTACAATTCATCCTTTACCTTCAGTTAAAATTTCATAATTTTTATCGGCCTGCAATATATTTTAAAAAATCAGATTCCCTTAGAGCACAAAATCAGGGTTTTAGATAAAAATCTTGTTCTATCAACATGGCCTTGCTCTTTCTATAAAAGGACCTTCCAAAAACGACCTAGGGCAGAGGAGAACACTTCCAAAGTCCGAAAACACAGCCACAAACTTTCTCCCCACGTTTTAACACTTCTAAGCCTCAAATCAATACCGAAACACTGTAGAAATCACCAAAAACTCATCCTTTCTTCTCCTATTGAACTTCCAAGCACCAAAAACACACAAAACCACCACAAAAACAGAAGAGAAACGTCCTTAACAGCATAAAGAAGAAGGAGTCAGAAGCACAATTCGAAGTCAATCCAAAACCGGCATCAACGAAGCACCAAAAGATCCCCGTTGTGAAGAGTCTCATTAAATCCGGTGGTAAAACAGGTTGAAGTCATGTTTTTCTGACTTTGTTCAACTTTAACTACTCTGTGTTAAAATTTGGAGTCGAATTGACTTTTTATCGCTTCTGAATTAGCATTTGTTTTCGCTTCTGCTCAATAACTTGTTTGCTAAGTTTCGTGCTTAATTCGAATTCAAATTGCAAACTTTCAATCACTAACGTGTTTAGAATCTTTCAGGCTACCTACCCATAAAATTTGAGCCAGAAACACCGCCGGGAGCCACCCAAACGCCGCTGTCCGAGGGCGGTCCGCACCCACGGACGCTATGTCCGGGGTCCCGGCGCCTGTCCGAAAGCCGGCCGCCCCCGGATGTGGCGGGATATTTTATTTTATTTAGGGTTTGCGGACGGCCCCCCGGCGCCCACGGACGTCCTGTCCGTGGCCCCGGACTTTTCAAAATCTCGTTTCTGTTTAAATTTGACTTTTCTGTGTAATTAAGTTAACTAGGGTCCGTGGGTTCGGACATTAGGTCCGTAGCCATGGACGAAAACAAAACTTGACCTAATTCTGCCTCCGAAACCCTAGTTTTGGTTTTAATTTCCATTTTAATTTTCTGTCAAAAAAATGTTAAAAAATAAAAAAAAACAGAAGCGCGCACTTAGGTTAAAAACGACTCGTAATAAGCCGTAATTAAACTAAGTAGAGGAAAAACGACTTCTAGGGGTAATGAAAGTAATTGAACCCTAATTAAGTCGAATATCAAGCCCCCGAACCCGAACTCTCCTTTCCTAATTTGATCTAGGTTAAAATTAGGTGGCGACTCTTAATAGGTTCCAGTGAGCTAGCTTAGGTTTTAATAATTTTTGTTATATGACATAGTTATTAATCTTAGGTTATAAGTGGACCTAAAACCCGGATTAGATCCTAATCAACTTTAATCAACATAGGATAGGGTTAAAAATCGAGGCTCACAGGGGTCTTATGGTATTTTATGCTCAAAGAAGGGGTTGGAAGTAGCCACTGTGCGTGAGCATATATAGGCAGGAAAGGGTGTTAAACATAGTCACATTTTCGGACTACACAAGTAGGAGATGGAGATGGGGTTTTAGCATGAGTTTTTCTCACCTTGGTGGGTTTAAGTGAGTCTCCTAGTATCGCTATTCCCATCTGGTTTTGGAGCTTTCATACGTGGTCCTTATACCTCAAGAATGGACAGAAGAGTTGGTGAAGATGGGGTTACAGAACCGTGAAAGAAAGGAAAGGAGGAAGGGAAGTTTTTACCTTGACTTTGTCTTGCTGTTTGCTGTTGTAAACCAAGACTAGAGGGAGTTAAATGGTGCCTGTTGCTACTGCAATGAGGGGAGAAGAAGGCTGTAATGGTGTAGAAAAAAATGTAGAACTAGTTGCTGGAACTGTGAGGATAGGAATAAGGGAGGAAGATGACTCGTACCAGTTTTTTTTGTTGCTTTGGTGCTGCTGTCCGAGTGAAACAGGGAGATAGGAACTGCTGGTGTGAGAAGAAGAGAAAAGAAGCTGGCGTGAAATCAGAAAAGAAGAGGGGCTGGAATGAAGGAAACTTGACAACATGGGGGGAGGAGAGATGTGTACTAAAGTAATTCTAGTGTGTACTTAGCTACTTGTTTAATTCTCCATGTTGTCTTTTGTTTTCTTTCTTACTTGAGTAACCGAGGTGATGGGAGGGCTTGGACAGATTGCAAGCCGAATTTTGCAAGGAAGGGTGAGAGATGTGATGAAGATAGGTAATATAGGTAGTAGTAGTAGTAGTCCATTATTTTATGCCTTATTGTACTTGTTGTTTACTTTTCCCTTTTCTAATTTGCCTTTGGTTTTCCTTTCTTTCATTGTATTTACTAGAGTGGTGGGAATGGTAGATGTATGTTAGCCAAAAATTTGAGGGGGAATGGAGGAGAAGGTAAGTAAAGTACACTAGTTATTATCTTATACAAGTAGGTGTACTTGTTTTGCTTTTTAGTAATTCATTTCCCTCCTTTTTCTCTTAATGAAATCGGCTGCATTGAAGTGGGGAAGACTTTTAAATTTTCTAGCTTAATAATGTCACATACAAGTTGTATATATATGTAACTATATTCATGTGTCAAATGGTGACTTATGGTATTTCTTGTTTAAGTGTATGTATATGAGTATATATTGTGTCTATGATTTATTGGACTATATAAAATTATTTATATAACTTGATGAGTGATATTAGTGGTATTTAATACATGTACTAATGTGTTACATGTGATATTAAATTTAGGGTCTGATTTTTCCATAATAAAGTTCTCTATTTGTTTAGAGATTTAGTGTATAGTAATGTCCATTTTGTACTATATATTTATAGCAATTATCGCTCATGATTGAGATTAACCCTTATTAATTAAGGTAATTATTATTTGGGATACTTCAGCAGCGAAGACTGGTTCTCCACGAACTGGTCCCAAAAACCCTTACACCCTCCTTCTTGGTTTGATCTACGACGAAGGATAGGGATTTTGCCCCTGTTGCAGTGTTGGAACTTAGGTTTTTTTGTCTCTCATCTTGAACCAGAATCACGAAGACTTGCTCGATCCGAGGGAGAGGTTTGAGTATAAGAATATTGCCACTGGTTACAACATATTGGCTGCGTTCGGGTGGGTATAAACGTGGTAGTTTTGTGGCTGTTTTGGTTTGGTTGTTTTGTGGTAGTTTTGTTGGTTGTTTTGTGGTAGTTTTGTTGGTTGTTTTGTGCTGGTTGTTTTGTGGCTGTTTTGAAAAATAGTGTTCGGCAGGCGGCGGTTTCGTCTGGCTATTTTGAATAAGTTAGTTTTGTGCAGTGCATTTACCGTTTTTGGTGTTACAATTAAAAATTTTATATTACATTTAAAACAATTTTTTGTTAATAAAGTTAAAATATATGTAGATATTCAATTATATACTTTAATTATTATTATTCTTTATTAACATTTTAGTGACAATTAATTTATAATATGTATACATATTAATTTATCAATAAAGTTTTTACATATATTAGAAAAAATAAAGAAATAAACCATTGTGTTTAGAGCAAATATATTAGATGTTACATATAAAAATAAAATTTTATGGATTACATATTAGTATTTAATATAACATTTCAAATGTATTAATACTTAAGATTATTTTAATTTTTAATGGAATAAATAATATCATTGAATTGAAAAAAATTCTTTGTAATAATAAAATAATTGACTGTAACCGAATATATTATGTAGAGCTATCACTTATTATTTTATTATATATATTATTAATTATTGATAATATTTATTTTAAACATATATTTGTAGTTAAAACAATATATTCTAATCAGTTAAATATTACTTAATGAAATTCAAAAACATAAATTTAAATTTAATACTGGATATGCCGAGAAATAAAAAATAACATATATTAGCATATAAAATCATTTTTAAAATATAATTATAAGTATTGAAAATTTAAATTAATTTATTAAAAATTAATTTTTCAATATTAATTAATATTATTAAAATATTCTCGCCCCCTTAATTACAGTTTTCTGGCTCCGCCTAAATAGTATTAATTCTATTTGCAACATAAATTGTTGGTTGTTTTGTGGTTGTATTGTGGTTATTTTGAAAATGGTATATTTGTGACTGTTTTGAAAATTGTTGTTCGGTGATGGCGGTTTGACATTTTGGGTCAAAAATACCAAAATAAAAAATGACACTTTTATGCCACATTTGTGACATGTCCGAACGAAGCCATTTTTCATTGAGGCCTATGAGAAACCAAATGATTCTTCTCTACCGTACATGTTCAAGAATTTTCCTTCTCATTCACATGAACAAACAGGAATGGCATGGAATGAATCAACCTCATCCCATAATTTCTTCATCCTTATGAAGTAATATGAGCTGTTGTCGCCGCCCTGACTTGAAATCATCAATTGCAGCTCCAAATCGTAGATGTAGATGACATCACTTTGATGAAAATAGTTACACAATTTTTTCCAAATTTGAGCGGAGGTGGTACCAAAAATTATGTTATATGCAATCTTTTGTTAATGGCTCATCAAAATCCATGTAGTCACCATGTTATTACATTGTTTCCATGCTTGTGCCTTGGCCTCTAAATTGGTAAGTTTGGGAATGAATCATTGATAAATCTGAGTTATTTTGGCCTCAAGAGCGAAGCAAATTTGTCTTTTCCAACAAGGAAATCCAATTCCCGCAAGAACAAGACTAGGGTGATCGGAATTGCTCATGCAGAGAGGATCCTCAATTTCTATTATGCTTCCTCTGCTGCTGGTTGCTTCAGATTGTTTCTTCTAATAATCATCATCTTTTAATGAAGAACTCATCATAAGTATAGGCATGGACAAACAAGAAAAGGGGAAACTCGACGGTGGTGTCTAACAGCCAAAGATTTGAATGACAAAAATGAAGAAATTAACATTGAATCGAAGAGGAAGGAAGGCGGATAACATGGCCTATTCTAAAGATTGTGCTCTGATACCATCATAAAATCTGAAGAACTATTGACCAGGAAGAACAGCTGGTCTAATGTCTAAGATAGAGAGAACGAGGGAAGAAAAAATAAACTATGTTTAGGTTGAGAATGAAGTGACGAGTAGACATAAGACTCGCCCATCCTTTAATAGATGTACAGAACTACTGGAAATATCACTACCTACCGTTTGTATTAACTTATGTTAACAAAAAACTATAAACCCAGATTACTAATGTAAAAGTAATAAAAATAGCTTAATGGACAAACTAAGAAAGTGAAAGTATTAATCTCTAACATGGGAGGGCACACAACTAAAGAAAATAAAACCATATTTCTCAAAAGTTCATATTAAGGCTTGATGCAGCATGAAGTTAAGAATGATATGGGTCAAATCCTAGCCCTTACAAATTTGGGCCATGCCAAACAACATAAATCGTGTGCTAAGTGAATAAAAGATATAGGCGGGGCACCACAGCAGATTGAGATACCATTGGCAAAACCCACATTTATGGCACAAAATCATAGTAATTGAAATACCCCGTAATTAAAAACAGTGATTAATTAGGCTAATTATAATTTTAAAGGCTTAATTATATCTAAACAAACATGAGGGAACAAATCTTGAAGAAAACGGACCTTTAAAATGGGTTAAAAGCATAAACGAACCTTAAAGCGCGTTTTTCGAGGAAACCGGGAAAACGCGACTTTAAGTGGGTCAAATAGAATCGTAATGATTTTGGTCAACCAATTAGTCATTAATAACAGTAATAAAGGTTGGGAACCAATAAAATTAATTAAACGAGAAAATTCCGTAAAACGGGTTCCGGTTAGTAAAAACTGTAACAACCGGGAAGTTGTGGGGTGAGAATGTAAATAAGCAAAACCAATGTGTCCACTTTTGAAAATAAAAATAAAAATCAGATTGTGTGTGTGTGAGTGGGCCGGCCAGCTCCCCCTCTCTCACTCTCTTAACTCTCTTCTTATTAGCTAGAAGCAGACAAATAAAATGCCAAAAAGGGCACTCTCTCTCCTCTACCCTCTACACTATCTCACGTACTGCACCTTCTCCTTCTCTTCTTCCTCCTGCGACAGCAATGGAGAAGTGAAGCTTCCCACTCAACTCTCTCCTTCTCTCCTCTTGTTCAAGCTCAATCCATGTCCAAATGCAACAAAAATTGTACCATTGAAATCCCCTCACCAAGAAGAACATCTTCCTCCTTTCAAAAATCCAAAAGCTCCAATTTCGTTTTCATGGGTGGAAGCCATTTGAAGATTTGAGTCCACCATTATAAGCTCCTCTTCCACCTTGATGTTTTGAGGTAAAAAGAAATTCGAAAATTCACCATTTCTAGCCCTTGTTTACATTATAAGAATTTTCAGATTTTGAACTCTTTGTTCCTTATGCTCCAGCCGATTTTGGCTTCTCCATTGGGCTAGGAATCTAACTCTCTTGCTAGTCAAGAACCTCATTCATTGGTTGGAAGGTAATGCTCTTTTTTAAACCCTAAAACATCTAAATTCTAGGGTTAGTTAAAATGGATGCTAAGTAGTTGTGTGAATTGGTATGGTGGTTGTAGCATTGCCCATTTCTTGAACAAAAACCGAGAACAAGAGAAGAAAGAAAGAGGAAAAGAAGAGAAGGAAGGGAAAGAAAGAAAAACTAGCAAGACAAGGTAAATACCCCTACCTTGAGTTAGTTTTGTGTATTGTATTGTAACAGATTTTAAGTATTTAAAAATGAGTAATATATGTAGTATGAGTAGTAAGTATGTTGTAGCATAGTGAGGAATGGTAATGTAACAGTTTTTAAGTTTTTAAATGATGTTTAAAAGCTTGGGAAAACATTGGGAAGGAATGTGTATGTGCAGGAAATTCATTGTGTTGTAGTGGAGTTGAAATGTGAATATAATGTATTGGATAAACAGGTGTAGGAATGAACAATTGTGAGCTGAAACAATGTGTGAGAAATGTTGAAAATATAGGGGAGACTATGGCGAAATTTACCTAGGAATAAGAGGACTTAAGTGTGAAAGATGAGGGAATAACCTAGACAATAACTAGGTGTATTTGGAGAGTGTAATGAGAATAGTTCAGTACTTGAAAACAGATTTGAGAAGGATTTAAGTAATGAGAAGAACTAGGATGTAAAGTAATGCATTTTGAATGCTAGGAGTGGCATAAGTTAAGCGAGTATTAGAGGATAGGAGTTAGGTTGAAAATCTGTAGCATAGGAGGGAAAGACAAAATCTGTAGCATTAGTGAAATGAAAACTAGTATGAGTGTTGGAATGAAATGAGGAAAAATGTGTAAGTGGATCTAGGATTGAGTAATGAGTTTGGTGGATGAACTAAGGTGATTTAGAGGGTTTAATAAGTGTTAAACATGTGGGGAATGTATTGGTAGAGGCTAGGGAAGAAATGGGAAAGTAAAACACGAAAAACAGATTTTAAAACTGAAGTACTGGGCCGGACCGACCTTGGGACCGAACTTGCAAGGTCGGTCGAGCCCTGAATTACAAAGACGGAAACCTACTGGAATGGACCGACCTTGGGACCGGACTTGCAAGGTCGGTCGGACCTAAAATTTTCCCGTATGAAACTTACTGGAATGGACCGACCTTGGGACCGGACTTGCAAGGTCGGTCGGCCTGAAATTTTCACAAAATGTAACTCACTGGAATGGACCGACCTTGGGACCGGACTTACAAGGTCGGTCGGGTCTTAAATTTTCAAAACCAGAACTTACTGACTTGGACCGACCTTGGGGACCAGACTTGCAAGGCCGGTCGGGTCTGAATTCTTCAGCGGTGAAACCTACTGACTTCGACCGACCTTGGGTCCGACCCTGGGTAAGGTTGGTCGAGTCAAAATAATAAAAAAATAATAAAATAAATATTTTTATTATATGATTATAGTAATCATATGTGTATATATATATTATATGCCTATACACACATGTGCATATATATGTAGTAGTACACCATTAATGAAGTAGTAAATGTAAGAAAGTATACACATGAGTAAGAAAGTATACACATGAGTAAGAAAGCAAGTTTAAGGAGTAATAAGAAAAGAATGGTTTTTCATAATCAAGTATGGATGTAAAGAAGTAGTAAGTGTACATTGGAGGTATTAATGAAGAAAATGAGTTGGATCAATAATAGATCAGTGATCATACAACTTCATGTATGTATAGGAATCAAATAGTTGAACACCGAAGGAACCCGGTAGTATGAATACGACGGTGTACGGTATGATTTCTTCATGCCCTGTATCCTAACTTGGTTACCCCGATTTGTGTGCTTATGTGATCACTCAAATAAGATAAATGCACGACTCGGACTTTTATTGCACTTAATCATGTTTGAACTATATTGTTCTTGTTGTATTCTCTTGAACATTTAGTTTGTATAATTCAAGAAATGAATGAATGAGAATGAAGTGCATATGTATATGATGAGTACTCGTATAGTGTATTGATGTATGGTAAGGAAGTAATGACTTCTACTAATTCCTAACCATCTAACTTCCAACATGGGTAATGAGTAAAATGGAATGAGTAGAAGTCCGATATAGTTTCGGCCACGCGTGAGGATAAGGAAACACAAGAGGTTGGATCCGAATCCTGGCTGTAATCTTTTCCATGGACCAAATCCCTTGAATGGGTAGCATCCTGGATTAGTGGGCCACCCTAAAGCCCGGAAGGTGGGATGTGGTAATCCCTGCCCGGAGGTCATACCGACTTGACTTGAGTAAAGTATGTAAGAAGTAAAGTATTGTATGAGTATTGGTCTTGACTATTGTAAGTCCTTGACCTTGAGTAAAAGAGTATCGAACACCCGATCAACCCGGGTGTGTAAAGAAGCTAACAAGACTTATGTATGAATTGGAGAAGTGTATCTCTGTATTGCGGTGTATTGAATGTATGTATGCCTTGTGAAATGAATGTATTGAATTGTATTGAGTATGAGCATGTATGTATGTATGAATGAAACGAATCACATGTATTCAACCAAATAGTTGGCGTACACTCGCTAGTACGCGGGGTATGCGGTTATAATATGCAGCGTAAGCTGGGCCCCTTGGGGCGATGTTTTTATCTTACAGGTATCCGCGAGGCATGACAGTCGAGTAAGGACCGGGATGAACTCTTTTTGGGGTAGTTAGTAGATTGGAACGGTGTACCGAGTTGTACACGGCTAAGGCCTTTTTGAGTAGCCTGTGTACCATGTGGTACACCTTTTTGGATAATGAAATTGTGATTGGTAGAAAGGAGTAAATGTACAAACTCTTAATTTTTTTGGGAATAGACTTGGAATGTAATTTATATATTCTGGATACTCGGTAATCAAAGTGTAAGTAAGTATTTGGCATTGTAAAGTAACATGTATTCAGTATATTCTAATCGTCAGACCGTTACTGTAAGTAGTAGTAGCCTTGTTAGTCTTGGATGGCTAACGACATTGTATCACCCGCCGGGAGTAAGTAAGTAAGTATTCCGCTGCGAGTAAGGTAATTATGAGAATGATTAGAGGATAATGGAAGGATTAGCTGTTGGGGTGTTACAAAAAGTGGTATCAGAGCGAAGTCTCGCTCTGATGATTAGAATACCGAGTGTAGTGATTACCGAGTTAGGTTATAAACCATTTTACAACGGAGAATTAGAAACCTAACTAGGAATTACCGTTAACAATAACGAATACCCCTTGACGTCTGTAAAGACGATACCATTGTTGAATCCAGACCACGTGTAGTGTCACAGTATCTAATGTAATCCACAATTGTTCAGATGTCAGGAAGAGGTTCAAGCCGAACCAGAGGAGGGGCTAATGATGGACCGGGCACGCAGACGATAGCTGAGATCGTCGCCGCCACGGTAGCACAGATGCTACTGCAAGTAATCACTGCTGTACACCAAACACAGCAAAACCAACAGCAGCAGCAACAGCCCGACCCACCTCATCCCCGTGAAACCAATTGGGTAAAGGCAGTCACCGACCTTCGACCTCCATGCTTTAGAGGCGAGAGCGACCCCTCCAAGCTCGAGGCCTATATCTCCGAGATGGACACGACATTCGAGACACTTGAGACTCCTGCTAGAGTTCGAGTGAGGATAGCTGTGTATTACCTCAAGGACGCGGCTATGGACTGGTGGAAGCTCGTCAAGGCCGAGCACGTAGCCGACCCCGCATTCGGTTGGGAAGCATTCACCTCTCTCCTCTGATCTAAGTACTATCTCGAGCATGTCAAGACCAAGAAACGGCTTGAGCTCGATGCCCTGAAGATGATGGAGAAAATGACGGTTGATGAGTATTACCGCACCTTCACCTCTCTTCTTAGACTTCTACCCGACCTTGGGTATACCGACCAAGTCTTGGTTGACCGCTTCTACGGCGGATTGAGCCATCGACTCCGGTATGGCATGGGATTCGCACGGTTTACCTCCCTTCAGGTAAACAACGTTGAACCCTTAAAAGCCACGAGCAATGCGAATTAGTATCCCCGCATGTAAATGTGTAACCTAATACCCGCATGATTCAGGAATGTTACCACGCTGCATCTCGAGTTGAGATCACCTGCCAGCTAAGAGATGAGGAGCAAGCGCTGAAGTGCAAGGTGAGCAGCAAGGGTAACACCTCCGATGACCAAAATCAGAACAAACCATGGAAGAAGAAGAAAGGGAAGTACTCCCACCAAAACCAGAAGAACACCTCTGGAGACAGCAGTGCCCATGCGGAGAAGGGCAAGGCAGCTGATCCGTTACAACTTGCCTACACTACACTAGTGGCAGCGAAGCCAGTGAGGTCTCAGCCCTACAAAGGTAAGAACCTGAATTGAATTAGTACACTTCTGAATTAGTATGTATATGGAGTATTGTAAGTATACCGAACCTCGTTAACTTGGAAGCTATAGGTTCTGAATTTGGCCATGGCAAGAGCCAAAATGACGACCACAGTTATGTGTGCCGAAATTGCAACAAGGATCATCCCGGCACTGATTGCCAAGGAAAGGAGATCCGCTGCTACAATTGCCAGAAGCCGGGGCACCGTGCTAATGCATGCCCAGAAAACTCGAAGCCCAAGGGCAAGTATTAGGGCTACAAGCAGCGTGAAGGCAAGGAGGTTGCATCTGGCGATGCTCATGCCCAGCACACCTCACAGGGACAGGGGTCCCGAGGTCCGCAGAAGGGCGCACCGTAGAGGCAGCCGGCCTTGCACATCATAGACCGTGACGGGACCGGTACTAAATCCGGCCTAGGTATTAACCGTAACCCTTAATCCTTGAGGAGCATGTCTAAGTATTGAAATATCTGTATGAATGAATGCATGAATGCGTACGTACTTGAAGTATGATATTGAGCATGAGTAAGTAAAATTGAAGTATGTATTGAGCATGAAATGAACTAGTGAGCCTAGAACTCACACTAGATGAAATTTACCACCTTAGGAAAATTCCATATCTGTTACCCAATGCCTTCAAACCCACTCCATGAAGAGGCCGACATCACCACTCACCATTTCGCCAGTGAGCAGTGTCAGGTCATCCGCCCAGGTATGATCTTATTGAAAGGATACCTGACACCCGAAGCACAAGTTTCAATCATCCGACGATGCAACGAGCTAGGAATGGGTTCAGGAGGATTTTATACACCCGAATTCCCTGGGGGAGCAACAATGAAGCTGAAAATGATGTGCTTGGGAAAGGATTGGAACCCTTATACCAAGACATACCAAAAGACACGAGCAGGAGACGGAGCCACACCTCCATCAATACCCACTGAGTACCAACCGCTTGTCACACAAGCTGTAGAAATTGCACAGCAGTACGAAGATGAACCAATCCCTGCACTTGAAGCAGATTTATGTATCGTTAACTTCTATGAGAAAGAAGGACGACTTGGCTTACACCAAGATAAGGACAAGAAGACGGAATCTCTTGAACAAGGAGTGCCTGTAGTGTCTTGGTCCATTGGTGATGCCGCTGTATTCTTGTATAGCGAGCAGAAGCGTGTGGACCTCGCAGAAAAACTGGTATTGAGATCAGGAGATGTCCTAGTTATGGGTGGAAAATCAAGGTTGTTGTATCACGGTATCAAAAAGATCAAGCTGAACACGACACCACCGGCAATAATCAATGCCACACACATGAAACCAGGACGCCTGAACCTTACCTTTAGAAAGTATTAATCTTGTAGTAGCATGTAACCCAGTAGTAACGTGTATTAGAGACACAGTATGTATGATGGTTTGTTTATTCAATAAAAGCAGTGTTGGTTATTAAATTCCACTTGCGTTCCACCATCGTTACTTATAATCTTATGAATCAATAGGTTGTGGACTCAGTATCGAAGGTAACCTGAGTATCCTCACCGAAGCACAAGCCGGCAAAAGCTGCACCATTCTAACGGGAACTTTCCTAGTAAATGGCATCGAAGCCTCAGTACTATTCGACTCCGGCGCCTCTCACACCTTTGTATCGCCATCTTTTGCGAAGAGGTTGAGGCTAGACGCAAGTGAGCTACCAAACTTCTTGGTTACTCTCCCGTCGAAGGAGCGAGTAAAGTGTACTAAGTACTACCACACCGCCACAATTCGAATCAAAGGCGAAGAGTTTCCCATCTCCTTCATTGAATTCAACGGGTTGGGATTCGACCAAATAATCGGAATGAACTGGTTGGAGCGGCACAAGGGAAGGATCCTATGCGCCGAGCACCGATTGCTGCTCAAGAGTCCATCTGGGGTCACTGTTTCATACCGCTAGAGACCGAGAGAGCCTTCAACTACTGTCATCTCCGCTATGACAATGTATCGGGAGCTCAGAAAAGGACATGATGTCTATTTATGCCATGTGCAAGATCTGGAGAGAGATCCAAAGTTCAGTAATGATGTAGCAGTTGTATCAGAATTTCCCGATGTATTCCCGAAAGAGCTACCTGGTATGCCACCACAGAGAGCATTAGAGTTTGAAATCGACCTTGTACCTGTTACTAGTCCCATTGCTAGGGCACCATACCGTATGGCACCTGTAGAAATGATAGCGCTTAAAGAGCAACTACGTGATCTACTCGACAAAGGGTTTATACGCCCGAGCGTATCACCCTGGGGAGCACCGGTCCTCTTCGTGAAGAAGAAGGACGGTAGTCTCCACCTTTGCATCGACTACCGCGAATTGAATGCGGTCACTGTAAAGAACAAGTATCCATTGCCACGCATCGACGTCCTATTCGATCAGTTGAAGAGAGCTTCGGTCTTTTCTAAGATTGATCTCCTATCCAGATATCACCAAATTACTATCAAAGAGCAAGACATTGAGAAAACAGCATTCCGAACAAGATATGGCCACTACGAATTCACGGTGATGCCATTCGGTTTGTCTAACGCACCAGCCAAATTCATGGACCTAATGAATCGGTTATTCAGTGATCAGCTGGACACTTTAGTAGTAGTATTCATCGACGACATCCTTGTGTATTCGAAGTCAGCAGAAGAGCATGAAAACCATTTGAGAAGAGTACTTGAGACACTGCGCGAGAACCAGCTGTATGCGAAGTTTCCCAAATGCGAGTTTTGGCTAGATCAGGTATCATTCCTCGGTCATGTCATCTCGAGCGCTGGTATTTCAGTAGATCCATCAAAAATCGAAGCAGTACAATCATGGCCTAGACCTAAGACTGTTACCGACATCCGGAGCTTTCTTGGTTTAGCCGGTTATTACCGGAGGTTTGTAAAGGACTTCTCGAAAGTCGCTATGCCCATGACATCATTGATGAAGAAAGATGCACCGTTTGTGTGGACAGACGAGTGCGAGGTATCCTTCCAGAGCCGAAAAGACTCATTGACCTCAGCGCCAATTCTCACTCTTCCAGAGGGCACAGAGGGATTTGAGGTGTATTGTGATGCATCGGGCAAGGGCATGGGATGCGTACTCATGCAGCATGGCAAGGTAGTAGCTTACGCCTCCCGCCAGCTGAAAAAGCATGAGGAGAATTACCCGACACATGATTTAGAGTTAGGAGCCATTGTCTTCGCCTTGAAGATATGGCGACACTATCTCTATGGGGTAAGCATCACCATCTACTCCGACCACAAAAGTTTACAGTACGTATTCACACAGAAAGAACTGAATCTAAGACAGAGGAGGTGGATGGAGTTCCTCTCAGATTACTACATCAACCTCCAGTATAAAGAAGGGAAGGCAAACGTTGTAGCCGACGCCTTAAGTCGTCGAGCACACTCGTTCCATTCGCTACTCGCTTCTTCTAGCTTGGTTGACGAGGTGCGAGACGCTCAGTTGAGCGACCCTTATTCACAGAGATCAGACAAAAAATCACCGATGGTACCTTCAAGAGCCGAAAGTACGACTTCAAACTGCATAAAGATGGTCTGATCTGATTGAATGGCAGATTATGTGTCCCCCGAAGCAATGCTGAGCTAAGGGATCGCATTCTGCGAGAGTCACATTGTTCGACATTGCCTGTCCATCCGGGAGCCTCTAAATGTACAAAGACATGAAGAGGTACTTCTGGTGGTCAGGAATGTAATCCGACATGACTGAGTATGTTCTGAGGTGTCTCACATGCCAGAAGGTGAAGTTCGAGCACCGAAGACCTGGAGGAATGGTGCAATCTATGCCCATTCCGGAGTGGAAATTCCATGATATCTCCATGGATTTTGTTGTTGGACTCCCACCTGCTAGGGGAGGACTCAACATGATCTGGGTAGTAGTCGATCGTCTCACCAAGGTTGCCCAATTCATACCGATGAAGGACACCTGGAAGGTGGCGAAGCTCGCGGAGCTATTCGACAAGGAGATCGTCCGACATCACGGAGTCCCAAAAACCATAGTATCTGACCGCGACACCAGATTTCTTTCGAGATACTGGAGAGCAACACGGGAAGCGCTTGGTACTGAGTTGAAGCTTAGCACCGCCTTCCATCCACAAACCGACGGTCAGACAGAAAGGACCATCCAGACACCAAAGGATATGCTTAGGGCATGTGCCTTAGACTTCCAGGGGAGCTGGATTGATAAGCTTCATCTTATCGAGTTTTCGTATAACAATAGCTATCATGCTTCGATTAAGATGTCGCCTTTCCAAGCTTTGTACGGTAGACCTTGTCGTACCTCGTTGTGCTGGGATGAGTCAAGTGAAGCGGTCATCATAGGACCAGAGTATTTAGAACAAGTACAAGCGGAAGAGCAACAAATCCAAGTGAACATGAAAGCAACCCAAGATAGACAGAAATCCTATGCGGATGTGCGACGACGCGACCTTGAGTTCGCCGTGGGCGATCAAGTGTTCTTGCGCGTTTCACCTATGAAGGGTGTATTCCGATTTGGCAAGAAGGGCAAACTGAGCCCAAAATTTGTAGGCCCGTATACCATTACTGAGAGGATTGGAGCTGTAGCTTATAGGCTAGCATTGCCTGAAGAATTGGGGCGTGTTCATGATGTCTTTCATGTATCACAACTCAAGAAATACATAGCCGATCCCTCTTATGTATTAAAACCCGAACAGCTATCCCTAGAGCCGACGATGAGATATGTCGAGACTCCATTGCGAATCCTTGATATGAAGACAAGAGACACTCGCCATAAATCTATACGAATGATGAAGGTCTTGTGGTCTAACCACGATGTCGAGGAAGCGACTTGGGAATTAGAAGACGCCATGAAGGTGAAGTACCCGAATCTATTTGTAGACTAGATGTCTAGTATCCGTATAGTACGGAGGGTACGGGGCGTACCCCTTTTAAGGGGGGTAGAGCCTTTTGCTTTTGCGTTGCTTCGTATGTATGTATGTTAATTGTATTTTGTTGGCACATGTAGTACTAATTGTATTCGGTTGGCACAATGTAGTGCTAGTAGTATCCAGTATGTAGTACAATGAGTATGGTATGTGTATGGTATGTGGGTAATGAGTAACGCATTTGTGTTGTACGGTACATGACACGAATGACAATGTGGAGTGTATTGTGAATGGTATTGTGGAATGTGTGAATTGGATTGTGCATTGTGTATGGTATTTCAATTGAGTATGGTGTATAGTATTTGAATTGATGTATGCTTGTAGTGTAAGAATTGTGAACACCTTGTAAGGTGGTAGTAGAGTGCATTGTGGCAATTGGCTTGCCAAATGAGTAGAAATAGTAAACCGTAAACCTTGAGCATCTTTGAGGGCAAAGTTCCTTAAAGGGGTAGATTGAAATACCCCCTAATTAAAAACAGTGATTAATTAGGCTAATTATAATTTTAAAGGATTAAGTATATCTAAACAAACATGAGGGAACAAATCCCGAAGAAAACGGACCTTTAAAATGGGTTAAAAGCATAAACGAACCTTAAAGCGCGTTTTTCGAGGAAACCGGGAAAACGCGACTTTAAGTGGGTCAAATAGACTCGTAATGATTTTGGTCAACCAATTAGTCATTAATAAGCAGTAATAAAGGTTGGAAACCAATTAAATTAATTAAACGAGAAAATTCCAGAAAACGGGTTCCGGTTAGTAAAAACTGCAACAACCGGGAAGTTGTGGGGTGAGAATGTAAATAAGCAAAACAATATGTCCACTTTTGAAAATAAAAATAAAAATCTGATTGTGTGTGTGTGTGAGTGGGCCAGCCAGCTCCCCCTCTCTCAATCTCTTAACTCTCTTCTTATTAGCTAGAAGACAAACAAATAAAATGCCAAAAAGGGCACTCTCTCTCCTATACCCTCTACACTCCCTCACGTACTGCACCTTCTCCTCCCTCTCTGAATTTCTTCTTCCTCCTGCGACAGCCATGGAGAATTGAAGCTTCCCACTCAACTCTCTCCTTCTCTCCTCTTGTTCAAGCTCAATCCTTGTCCAAATGCAACAAAAATTGTACCATTGAAATCCCCTCACCAAGGAGAACATCTTCCTCCTTTCAAAAATCCAAAAGCTCCAATTTCGTTTTCATGGGTGGAAGCCATTTGAAGATTTGAGTCCACCATTAGAGGCTCCTCTTCCACCTTGATGTTTTGAGGTAAAAAGAAATTCGAAAATCCACCATTTCTAGCCCTTGTTTACATTATAAGAATTTTCAGATTTTGAACTCTTTGTTCCTTATGCTCCAGCCGATTTTGGCTTCTCCATTGGGCTAGGAATCTTACTCTCTTGCTAGTCAAGAACCTCATTCATTGGTTGGAAGGTAATGCTCTTTTCTAAACCCTAAAACATCTAAATTCTAGGGTTAGTTAAAATAGATGCTAAGTAGTTGTGTGAATTGGTATGGTGGCTGTAGCATTGCCCATTTCTTGAACAAAAACCGAGAACAATAGAAGAAAGAAAGAGGAAAGAAGAGAAGGAAGGGAAAGAAAGAAAAACTAGCAAGACAAGGTAAATACCCCTACCTTGAGTTAGTTTTGTGTATTGTATTGTAACAGATTTTAAGTAATTAAAAATGAGTAATGTATGTATTATGAGTAGTAAGTATGTTGTAGCATAGTGAGGAATGGTAATGTAACAGTTTTGAGGTTTTTAAATGATGTTTAAAAGCTTGGGAAAACATTGGGTGGAATGTGTATGTGCAGGAAATTCATTGTGTTGTAGTGGAGTTGAAATGTGAATATAATGTATTGGATAAACAGGTGTAGGAATGAGCAATTGTGAGCTGAAACAATGTGTGAGAAATGTTGAAAATATAGGGGAGACTATGGCGAAATTTACCTAGGAATGAGAGGACTTAAGTGTGAAAGATGAGGGAATAACCTAGACAATAACTAGGTGTATTTGAAGAGTGTAATGAGAGTAGTTTAATACTTGAAAACAGATTTGAGAAGGATTTAAGTAATGTGAAGAACTAGGATGTAAAGTAATGCATTTTGAATGCTAGGAGTGGCATAAGTTAAGGGAGTATTGGAGGATAGGAGTTAGGTTGAAAATCTGTAGCATAGGAGGGAAAGACAAAATTTGTAGCATTAGTGAAATGAAAACTAGTATGAGTGTTGGAATGAAATGAGGAAAAATGTGTAAATGGATCTAGGATTGAGTAATGAGTTTGGTGGATGAACTAAGGTGATTTAGAGGGTTTAATAAGTGTTAAACATGTGGGGAATGTATTGGTAAAGGCTAGGGAAGCAATGGGAAAGTAAAACACCAAAAACAGATTTTAAAACTGAAGTATTGGGCCGGACCGACCTTGGGACCGAACTTGCAAGGTCGGTCGAGCTCTGAATTACAAAGACGGAAACCTACTGGAATGGACCGACCTTGGGACCAGACTTGCAAGGTCGGTCGGACCTAAAATTTTCCCGTATGAAACTTACTGGAATGGACCGACCTTGGGACCGGACTTGCAAGGTCGGTCGGCCTGAAATTTTCACAAAATGTAAGTCACTGGAATAGACCGGCCTTGGGACCGGACTTACAAGGTCGGTCGGGTCTTAAATTTTCGAAACCAGAACTTACTAACTTGGACCGACCTTGGGGACCGGACTTGCAAGGTCGGTCGGGTCTGAATTCTTCAGCGATGAAACCTACTGACTTCGACCGACCTTGGGTCCGACCCTGGGTAAGGTCGGTCGAGTCAAAATAAAAAAAATAATTAAATAAATATTTTTATTATATGATTATAGTAATCATATGTGTATATATATATGCCTATACACACATGTGCATATATATATAGTAGTACACCATTAATGAACTAGTAAATGTAAGAAAGTATACACATGAGTAAGAAAGCAAGTTTAAGGAGTAATAAGAAAAGAATGGTTTTTCATAATCAAGTATGGATGTAAAGAAGTAGTAAGTGTTCATTGGAGGTATTAATGAAGAAAATGAGTTGGATCAATAATAGATCATTGATCATACAACTTCATGTATGTATAGGAATCAAATAGTTGAACACCGAAGGAACCCGGTAGTACGAATACGACGGTGTACGGTATGATTTCTTCATGCCCTGTATCCTAACTTGGTTACCCCGATTTGTGTGCTTATGTGATCACTCAAATAAGATAAATGCACGAATCGGACTTTTATTGCACTTAATCGTGTTTGAACTATATTGTTCTTGTTGTATTCTCTTGAACATTTAGTTTGTATAACTCATGAAATGAATGAATGAGAATGAAGTGCATGTGTATGTGATGAGTACTCGTATAGTGTATTGATGTATGGTAAGGAAGTAATGACTTCTACTAATTCCTAACCATCTAACTCCTAACATGGGTAATGAGTAAAATGGAATGAGTAGAAGTCTGATATAGTTTCGGCCACGCGTGAGGATAAGGAAACACAAGAGGTTGGATCCGAATCCTGGCTGTAATCTTTTCCATGGACCAATTCCCTTGAATGGGTAGCATCCTGGATTAGTGGGCCACCTTAAAGCCCGGTGGTGGGATGTAGTAATCCCTGCCCGGAGGTCATACCGACTTGACTTGAGTAAAGTATGTAAGAAGTAAAGTATTGTATGAGTATTGGTCTTGACTATTGTAAGTCCTTGACCTTGAGTAAAAGAGTATCAAACACCCGATTAACCCGGGTGTGTAAAGAAGCTAACAAGACTTATGTATGAATTGGAGAAGTGTATCTCCGTATTGCGGTGAGTATTCGGTAAGTATGAATGGTCGAATTGTAATGTCTTCCTTGCATGTAATGAATGTATGTATGCCTTGTGAAATGAATGTATTGAATTGTATTGAGTATGAGCATGTATGTATGTATGAATGAAACAAACCGCATGTATTCGACCAAATAGTTGGCATACCCTCGCTAGTACACGGGGTATGCGGTTATCATATGCAGCGTAAGCTGAACCCCTTGGGGCAATGTTTTTATCTTACACGTACCCGCGAGGCGTGACGGTCGAGTAAGGACCGGGATGAACTCTTTTTGGGGTAGTTAGTAGATTGGAACAGTGTACCGAGTTGTACACGGCTAAGGCCTTTTTGAGTAGCCGGTGTACCATGTGGTACTTCTTTTTGGATAATGAAATTGTGATTGGTAGAATGGAGTAAATGTACAAACTCTTAATTTTTTGGGAATAGACTTGGAATGTAATTTATATATTCTGGATACTCGGTAATCAGAGTGTAAGTAAGTATTTGACATTGTAAAGTAAGTAACATGTATTCGGTATATTCTAATCGTCAGACCGTTACTGTAAGTAGTAGTAGCCTTGTTAGTCTTGGATGGCTAACGGCATTGTATCGCCCGCCGGGAGTAAGTAAGTAAGTATTCTGCTGCGAGTAAGGTAATTATGAGAATGATTAGAGGATAATGGAAAAATTAGCAGTTGGGGTATTACAGTAATATATAATGCCGACCTTTTTAATAATGTGCTTGAGGATAGACTTATTAAAATTTGATCTGAAATTAAAACCTGCTCGTTTAGTTTGAAACTATTAGCTATTTAAGTACATTACATCTGAATTTAAAACTGACTTGAATCTATATGATTCAAAATACTAGTGATCTCAAAATGATTTGAACATGGGCTAAACATTTGATTCAACTTGACGAAATACGGATGTGAATCAAAATGGACATTGTATTGATATTATTTTAGACATCATCTTTACTAGGACATGACAACTATTTGATTTAGTTGATGCTTTCTTTTGACTTTCTAACAAACTCTTGCTTTTATGTAAGTAAAATCAACCAATCAATAAAATCATTACATATGTTTTGATAAACTGTTGTAGTTATTTATGAAGCTTTTTTATTCTAAGTGATATTATGCATGACCAAGAACAGTGGCGGATCCAAAGGGAGTGGCCAGCGCCCCCCCCCCCCCAAAAAAAAACTTTTGAAAGTTTGTCAAATGCTCTTATAAATTTTTTTAAAATACAAAATGACATAATGTTTTAAAAAATGATAGTGTCAACAAAAATCCCCCCCCCCCCAAAACATAATTCCTCGGTCGGCCACTGACCTAGAATAAATGAAACTCAATTCCTAATACTATTACAACCAAAACCAATATTAGCCAAATCTAAATAACCTGAACCAATTTAACCTAACTTTTTTATTGACCTAAACAGGGCTTGATCCAAAGGTATATGACCCAAGACTCAAACGCTTAAATTTTTTGACAGTTCTACTTTAGGATGCTAGTCGAGTGGTGGTTTATCTGATGGGTGGGTAATATTGTGACCATTATCTATGTGTATGTTATAAATTAAAGTAAATTTGAATTAAAAACTACTGCTATGTTGATTTGTTTATTTATATAAAGGAAAAAAATGCTAGACTGTCTATGTAAATAATGTGTGAAATTTGATAATTTCCTTCTTTAACTGCTACCGGTTAGAGTTAATACACTTGATAAACAAGAGAGATGAAGAGAAGAGATATGCTCTCTTTCAGGGCGTCATTTCACCTCCCGCCCCTTCACCAGTTATGTTGATTATCACCACCCTTCACCACATGCGACGTTCTCTTTCTTCTTGCACTCCCAGCACGTCACCTATTTTCTCAATCATTAGCCATCTAGTCTCCACGACTTCCCATCTTCATATTCGCCACTTCTCTCCACCGTTTTCTTATCTAGCTAAACAAACTCTTACCAACACTTCATTTGCATGCTTCCCGTCAACAACTGGACCTATATTGTCAGATTAAGCATGGCCGTTGAGATTAAATCAGCACCTTTCCGCCCTAATACATTTTGTCCCTCAATTCTCATCTTTTGTCTCTTTTTTTGTCGACCTTCTCCTCTTAAACTAGTGATTATACCTCAATCTCATCACAAATCCTCCAAAGTCATGTGATCGACCATTCTTGCTTGGGAAGATTTTCTCGCTTTAACCTCGGTACCCTAGGCTGCCTTTGTGTTACTCTTTGTCATATGTGGTCGCGTTTTGGCAAGTTCAGATATGGCATTGTTGGCCTAGCTTGTACTTATCCAAGTTTGATTCCACGACAACCATGATCGCTCTCCTGGTAAAGGGGCCACGGCTAGTTAACATCCATCCTCTGGCACTTCAGCAGCCTGACCCTTAGCTCCCATTCGAATTTTTGGGCTTCAAGTGGGTACCCTTCTGGGTCCACATCTTTGACGTGCCACTTCCATATCTAACATTGAGCTTTTGTGAGAAAGACTTGGCGAAGATAGACTGTTTCTTAGGCATCATGTAGATACATCGGTGTGTTATACCCAAAATTTTGACCCTAGGGAACATTCTCTTTAAGCACGGGTGCAACGATGGAAAAAATGGTCAAAAAGCATAGATTCTGGAAACAACACAACTTATAAACGTTTTGATACAACAAGGCTTGAGATGATTATAAATTGAAGATGTCCATATATATATATAATAATATATATCTATATATATTATATATATATATACACATATTTATATAACTTATGAGTAATGAACACCTATTGAAATGACCAAATTTCTATAATGTGTTTTTGGTTTCAAGATTATTGTTTATGGTTGGAACAACAATATTAAATTTATGCTTTAACAAGCATTTTGGAGAATTTGGTTTGGGTGAGTTTGGTCCAAGTGAGCTCAGTTCAGCTGGATTCGGGTTATACCAAATTGTGGTTTGGTTTTGGTTGTTTCGGTTTTTCGGGTAACATTTCGGATCATATGATTCGGTTTAAAATAGGGTTCAAATCAGTTTTTTGGGTTCGGGTAACTTTTTCCAGGCTTAATGAGGAAGCTAGTGGTTGTTAGTGTATCTAAGGTAGATTGATAGAACAATACTGTTGTATATTGTATTCATCAGATATTACGCTGAAGATATATTTATACTAGTCTTGTATTGAACTATAATAAATATTGGACTATTAAAAACTATTGGGATAATTATATTTATATAATATCATGCCCATTACATAGGCCTACTATCCTCCCGTGAGCTCCAATCGGGGATTGTCATCGGCATTTGAGAATGAAAAAGTGATGGACGATTTTGACTTTAGGAGTTTTTAGACCATTAGCGATTTGCTTATTGGTCTCCTCCCTAATGAAGAAGACGTATATATCATTGTCCTTAGTGTGGTGTGGAAGACGGGGTGTATCATTAGGTATGTTGTCAATATTATAGCATTTAAATATTGGGCTTTTGTCCTAAAAAGTTCCCAAATCTACCATAAAGGTTAAAAAATTTTCTCAAATGTTGTTGTGGCCTGATTTATATTCAGCCTTTCTGAAGGAGACAGCTACGGTGTGCTGGCGAGAGCTCCACGATACCAACTTGTCCCGAAGATGACACGGATGCCAGAGATCGACCAACGGTCAAGGCAAGACCCCGCCCAGTCGGCGTCAAACTATACACAAAGTTCATCTAGCAAAGATTAGGAGAAGAAGAGACCGATATCCATGGTTCCCTAAAGATATCTTAAAACCCTTTTTGCCGCATGTCAACATATTTCTTGAGGTTTATGCATAAACTGGCTAGTTTTATTTACTACAGAGCTTATGTATGGCCTTGTAGAGCCAAATATTGCAACTTTTCACAACACTTTGATAAAAAGATGGATAATAGTAGATTAGAAAATCAGACAAATCTAGGGTTTGGAAATAAATCATTGGTTTACATGTGTTTTCTTTCAAGTAGGTCTCAAACATAGTGTGCCTCATGATAATCAATTATACGTGGAGGCCGATCAAACCCTTGAGCTATACGCCTGACTTTCCTTCTATTGAGCCTCTCATCAGCATGTGTTTTTGTTTTGAGAACCCACTTGTTCCCTAACATATTCATATGTAGTTTATAAGTGACACGACCCATGTTTTTTTCCGCAATGCATCAAACTCCCAACAAGTAGGAATATGTATTTTTCTAAAAAAAAAAAGATGAAATCCACTATAATGGATGGTACCATAACGTCTAGAGACAACCAACACACCCAAGATAGATAGAAACATCCACATCCCAACTTCTCATATATCACATCAGTTACAAAACACTTATTTTAATTTTATATACCCCATTAAAAAATACTACTCCATCATTCAAATATATAGTCACTTTAGACTTCTCTTTTTGATCTCTTTGTCTTTTTCCCTTTATACTTTTGTTAATTGTTATTGTCATTATGCTTTACTTTTTTTTTACCAATAAATTATTATTATTGTTTATTCTTCCTATCAAATGAACGTAAACGATTTGTTTTTTCTTACTTTTCTTAAATAGTGTGGAAAAGTCTAAAATGAGTTATAAAATGAATATGATGTAGTGTTAATTAAGGAAATATGATTCAATAACCAGGTCTAGTTTAATATAAAACTTTGTTGGATAATTTAAGAGCGGCTAAACATTGTGTAATGTTACAATGATTTAATCTTTCATCTATGAAGTCGATGAAACATGAAAAACATTAATTCTTAGAACAAGTTGGGATAAAAAGTTAAATGACATACTTGTCATTACTATTATTGTTATTGTTTTTGTTGTTATTACCAACATCTCTGCTCGTTGATTACACTAAGCATGGTCTAGTCTTGACTTAGTCTTGGAGCAATGGTCATACAGTTGAGCACCTCTCTTAAAGATCATGTCAGGCTTAGACTTAAACATCCTGAAAGATGCAATCCCTTGTGATATTGCACGGTTGCATAAAACTCCAGCTTTGAGAATCTTCATACAACAGGCGTTAACTGGATAAACCCCGTTACCAAGTTGGAAGTGGACGATCTGATCACCGCAATACATGGTTGTGATGTCAGAACAATTTTTCAAGAACATGTACTTGTACCAGACTTGTGGTCGATCCATATGTGGATGCCAATTATATGAACCTCGCACGTATTTCACAATGGTATCCATATCTACGTGCTTATCAAAATCTATAATTGTTGTGGCAGCTGACGTGACGGTGATCAGTGAAATGAGAATTACAAAGAAAGCACTAAAGAAGGATGTCGTCATTTTTATTCCTTTCTCTCTATAATGCGAGAGTGCTTTAGAGAGGTGACCAGATTTTTTTTCTGAACTGAGAGAGGATGAGTGGAAACACTTTAGTTGAATTTGGTATTTATAGAGTTGGATATCAAAGGTTTATTTTTGAACCCCTGAAGTTTTGGATGTTGTAACTTTATTGACTTCAAAGCTGAAATTTGAGGTTATATATACATGTTACATTTAATGAGAGTACTTAATTTCTAGAGTTTCATTAGTTTAAATTGAATTAGGTGTTAAATGACCATTTCCCAACAATAACTTCTAAATGTGATAATTAGACTTGTCTCTTCCTTTTTCATATTGTGCGGAAGGATTGTGGGTACAATTATGTTTGTAACCTTTATCCATCAATGAAAAGAAATTTTTTATTAAATTTTTAACAATTTATTCTGAGTTAACATTAATTGAATGTAACCATGGCTAATACTTTATTTAACACTACAAGGTAATTTGGCAATAGGTGCAATATGTATATGCCACTGGTGGAAAAAAAAGAAAAAACATTTATTTAGGCTATAAAGAATGTTTCATAAGCATCATATATGCCTCCAACGCGTAAAGATAAATAACATGTAAAATGTTTGTAAAGCATTCTTTATAGAGCACATATAATGAATGTTTTATGCAGAAGGGTTCTTTATAGTACTTTTAAGGCATGAATCCAAAGACTATAAAAATACACTTCCTACATAATAAGCGTTCTTTATAGTCTCTGGCGCCAAATTATCAAGAGAATTTTAAAACTATAAGAACGCTTACGTTTGATAAGTGTTCGTTATAGTTGCAATAAAGAACACTTATTACAAGTAAGCGTTCTTTATAGTCTCCCATGCCTAAATTATCTGTGGGCATTTTGTAAGGCTCAAAGAACCCGAATACCATATAAGCATGCTTTATTTCATTTTTTGTTTTTAGTTATGTACACACATGGACAATTGTAGAAACCTGTATACAACATAATGCAATACCTATAAATAATAAAATAACTTATGGGACAAAACTAAGAAAGTGATAGTATTTAATCTTTAACATGAGAGGGCACACAACTAAAGAAAATAAAACCAGATTTCTCAAAGTTTATATTTAGTCTTGATGCAGCATGATGTTATGAACTATATGGTTCAACTCCCAGTCCTAGCAAATTTGGGCCTCATATCATGCACTAAGATAATAAAAGATATAGGTGGGGCATCGCAGCAGATTGAGACACCATTGGTAAAACCCACATTTATGGCACATAATCATAGTAATATAAAGTGTCAACCTTTCTAATTATGTGCTTGAGGATAGACTAATTAAAATTTGATTTGAAACTGAAACCAGCTCGTTTAATTTGAAACTCTGAGCTATTTAAGTACATTACATCCGAATATAAAACCTGACTTGAATCTACAAGATTCAAAATACTAGTGATCTCAAAATGATTTGAACGTGGGCTAAACATTTGATTCAACCTGAAGAAATACGGATGTGAATCAAAATGGACATTGTATTGATGTTATTTTAGACATCATCTTTACTAGGACATCACAACTATTTGATTTAGTTGATGCTACTTTTTACTTTCTAACAAACTCTTGCTTTTATGTAAGTAAAACAACCAATCAATAAGATCATTACATATGTTTTGGTAGAATGTTGTGATTATTTATGTAGCTATTTTATTCTAAGAGATATTATGTATGACCTAGAATAGTGGCAGATCTAAAGGGAGGGGCCACCCCCCCCCCCCCAAAAAAAAAAGCTTTTGAAAGTTTATCAAATGCTCTTAGAAATTTTTAAAAAATATAAAATGACATAATGTTTTAAAGAATGATAATGTCAAAAAAATTAACCCCCTCCCCCAAACAAAATTCCTCGGTCGACTACTGACCTAGAATAAATGGAACTCAATTCCTAATATTATACTACCAAAACCAATATTAGCCAAATCTAAATAACCTAAACCAAATTAACCTAAATTTTTTATTGACCAAAACAGGTCTTGATCCAAAGGTATATGACCCAAGACTCATGCGCTTAAATTTTTTGATTGTTCTACTTCAAGATGCTAGTCGAGTGGTGGTTTATCTGATGGGTGGGCAATATTGTGACCATTATCTATGTGGAAGTTATAAATTGAAGTAAATGTGATTTAGCAACTAGTGGTATGTTGATTTGTTCATTTATATAAAGGAAAAAAATGCTAAACTGTCTATGTAAATAATATGTGAAATTTGATAATTTCCCTCTTTGGCCGCTACCGGTTAGAGTTAATACACTTGATAAACAAGAGAGATGTAGTGAAGAGCTAAGCTCTCTTTCAGGGTGTCATTTCACCTATCGCCCCTTCGCCAGTTATGTTGATTATCACCACCCTTCACCACATGTGGCATTCTCTTTCTTCTTGCACTCCCAGCACATCATCTATTTTCTCAATCATTAGCCATCTAAACTCCACGCCTTCCCTCTTCTCATTCGCCAATTCTCTCCACCGCTTTCTTATCCAACTAAACAGACTCTTACCAAAACTTCATTTACATGTTTCCCGTCAACAACTGGACCTATATTGTCAGATTCAGCAAGGCCGTTGAGATTAAATCAGCGCCTCTCCACCCTAATACATTCTGCCCATCAATTCTCATCTTTTGTCTCTTATGTTTCTCGGCCTTCTCCTCTTAAACTAGTGATTGTACCTCAATCTCATCACAAATCCTCCAAAGTCATGCGATGGACCATTCTTGGTTGGGAAGATTTCTCGCTTAACCTCAGTACCCTAGGCTGCATTTGCGTTACTCTTTGTCATATGTGGTCGCGTTTTGGCAAGTTCAGATATGGCATTGTTGGGCCTAGCATGTACATATCCGAGTTTGATTCCTCGGCAACCATGAACACTCTCCTGGTAAAGGGGCCACGGCTGGTTAACATCCGTCCTCTGGCGCTTCAGTAGCCTGACCCTCAGCTCCCATTCGAAGATCTGGGCTTCAAGTGGGTACCCTTCTGGGTCTGTAATAAATAAAATAAACCTACGGGTTGCAAAATAATTCCCGGTCGTAGTAGTAAAGAAATATGAGTAACCGGGGTATCGAACCAGGGGACTAAGAAAACAAATTTAATCCTAGCAAAAGCTGTAAATTGGGGGAAATTGTTGATCAAATAAAATTAAGAAAAGCAAAGAGTGACTGGTAACAATATAATGAAAGTGGAACTCCGGGTTCAGGTGGTCTTTCCTAGTTAAGTCATGCAATTCTATTACCAAATGATTGGGGATTAGGGTTCGGCTAATTCTAACAAGTTTCCAAAAGACTAAATCCTAGCCAGTTAGAACACTGTGTAGAATGCAACAGATTAAATCATAAACCTATCACTACTAACGTAGAGGGATTAAGCACACGAATTAAAATTGCATCTAAAGGCTAACTCATCAATCAGATTATGCTATCCACAGATTAACAGATTATAACGACCTAGTTATCAATCACGGATCAGATCTTGACAACTTTCGCAAAGCTAAAAATAAAGTTGCAAATTTTATTGATAGCACGAACAAGATTTATAATCTGAAACAAACCCAAGTTTAATCCCATATCGACTGATAATAAAACTACAAAACCTAACTATTCACAACCACCATTCTCCGGAGTCAAATCCCTTAGCCGAGCATATCAAAAGAGGAAACAACTAGAGAAGAAGGAGTAGAAATCATCTCTATGTCGAATTCCAAATATTTGCAAGGAGTCAGGTTGAACAGACAGAAGAAATCGGAGCAGAAATTCTCCTCCTGGTGCAGCAGAAGTCCACGGCGCTCTCAGTCTCAAATAGGTTGTGTCCCTCTGTTTTGAAATTTCCAAGTTGAATCGTGAATGTCCAATCTCTGTGCACAGACGCCTCTTAAAAATAGAATTTTGGATTTAAAATGCACGCGTCCGGCTAACCTGTCTGGGTCAGTTAGCCGGACAAGAGATAGAGTTGTCAGTCGAGATTCTGATGCTTTGTGAGACGTCTGGCTTTACGTCCGGGGTCAGTTTACCGGACACCCTGGCTGGACGAAAATATATTAGAATTCTCCGCGTTGCACTCGTGGTCGTAAATATTTCTGTCCATCTGAGCACGTCCGGGTCACAGGGTCGGACAGGAGAGCCGGACACGTTAAAGCTTCGAGAAATCAGATTTTAGTCACGTCCGGGCAGCGTCCGGGTGAGTCTCCCGAACATGTACAACGCGTCCGGACCATAGGGTCGGACGTAAGTCCGGACAAGACCCAATTTTGCCCTTTTGTATCGAACTTCTCCCAGATTGCGTCCTAAGTTATAAAAACACCAAAACAAGCAAGTGTGAGGTATTTTCACCTTAACAAAGATATAAACATCATAAAATCATAAACTTAGGAAAAATACATGAAAGTTAAGGGGTTTAAGCACTAAAAGATATATCAATAATCAGTGCATCAATCCGCATCTTTGACGTGCCACTTCCATATCTGACATTAAGCTTTTGTGAGAAAGACTTGGTGAAGATAGTGTTATCAAAATTTTGACCATCGGGAAAGGGCTCAAGCGCACAAATGCAAGGACAAGGGCAAAACGGTCAAAATGCACCAAGGCGGGATTTTCCAAGGACGTTCTCGGGATTTTCTATTTTCATATGACTCGTTCACCATCTCCAAACACTTCCAAATACCATAAGTCATTATGAAAGGTATTTCATAATTTTCAGATAATATTTATTTTGGAAATTTATCTTTTAATGCATATTATAAGCTAATTTCTTTAATAATTAACATATGAAATAACCTCAAAATAGAATTAAAAAGGTTTCCAAAATTAAAATAAAATTGTCACATGGTTAGCATGACCACATAAATATGTAAACCTGAAATTATTTTGTTTGGAACCTTAGCCCAAAATTTAAAAGAGAAATTCAATCATTTTTGCAATTTTCTCTCTCCTTTGGAAAATACCCAAATCATGTCCAAATGTCATAAAATTTTATCACAAGATAGAGAATGAGTTTTAAAGACTAACACCATTATACTTTCGTTATTTCGAATTTCCAATCGTAAGTTATGAATTATGGGAGATTCCAGACTGTGAGATTTTTTTTAATCGGTTATTTATCGAAATAACCTGATTCCAACTCTGAAAATTCCTAAAAACCGTCTTTTATCTTTGGTTAAAATTTCAAAAAATTTATCGACCTGTAGCACATTCTAAAAAATAATATTCTCTTTGAGCACAAAATTAGGGTTTTGGTTAAAAAATATGTACTATCAATTTGGTCATGCTCTTTCTATTAAATACCTTCTCAAAAATGACCTAGGGCAGGGGAAAACACTCCTAAAGTCATAAAACACAGCCGTTAATCTTCTCCCCACGTTTATGAATTTCCAAGCCTCGAATCAATACCAAACTCTGCTGAAATCACCCCGAAATCACCAAAAACACTTCCTTTCATCTCCCATCGAACCTCCAAGCACCAAAACACCAAAAATACAGAACCAAAACCTGGTTAACAACCCAAGGAAGAAGGGGCCAGAAGCTCGGGTCGAAATCAATCCGGAACCAATCCCGCCGAGGCACCAAAAGATTCCTGACGTGAAGAATCTTCTAGAATTCGAAGGTAAAATAGGTAGAAATTTTAATTTCATACTCCCACGTATTGGTTAATCTTGTTCTGAGATTTGAGTTTGAACCGACTCTTTTCGGTTTATGAATTGTCGTTTCTTTTCGTTTCTGTCTAATAACTTGTGTGTTAAGTTTTGGCATTAATTTGACTTCAAATTGAAATATTTTGATTACTAACATATTGTACATCTTTCGGGCTACACACACATAACCTTTTAGCCAAAAACTCCACCGGGAAACACACGAAAGCCACCATCCGTGGCTAGTCCGTGCCCTTGGACGGCACGTCCAAACCCTCGAACGGCCTGTCCGTGGCCACGCTCAGCCTTGGACGGCGGAGGGAATTTTTTTTCTTCTAATTTTCAAGGTTTTAACAGTTCATGTCCGGGCCCATGAAAGCCTTGTCCGAGGCCCCGGACGTTTTTAATATTCAATGTCTTGCAAATTTGTTTTTTCTACATAATTAGGTTAACTAGGGTCCGTGGGTTTGCACATTAAGTTCGTGGCCACGGACGGTATCAAAATTCGACTTAATTCTGCCTTCGAAACCCTAGTTTAGGTAATTTAAATTTTCACTTTATTTCTCTGAAAAAAAATGTTAAAAAATAAAAGAAATTATAAGTTTGCGCACTTAGGTTAAAACGACTGGTAATAAGCTATAATTAAACTAAGTAGAGGCAAAACCACTTCGAGGGGTAATGAAAGTAATTGAATCCTAAATAAGTCGAATACCAAGTCCCCAAACCCGAAATCTCCTTTCCTAATTTAATCTAGGTTAAAATTAGGTGGTAACTCTAATTAGGTTCCAGTGAGCTAACTTAAGACTTAGTAATTAACATTTTATGATATAGTTATTAAGCTTAGGTTATAAGTGGACCTAGAACCCGACAAGATCCTAATCAATCTAATCAACATAGGATAGTGGTTCAAAAATCGAGGCTCATAGAATGGCGAATCTGTTGGGGACAAACTGAAATACCCCAAACTTAATTAGGGTGATTAAATTCCTCTAATATGTTATTTGAGCGCCTATTTGTGCCTAAATAATTTTGGTAAAGAGAAATAATCCAAAAGAAATGAGAAAACGCTTAAAAAGTGAAAAAAACGCAAAAATGAGCGTTATGTGACCGTAGGAGGAATATGACCTCGACAAGGGTCTTAGATGGATTTCCAAGGCTTAATAATGCCTAATTAATATACGGGAATGATTCCCGAAGAAAACGGATCCCTAAAATGAATTAAAACGCTGATTAAGCTTTAGCGCACGTTTTTCGAGAAAACCTAAAAACGTGACTTTGAGTGATCAAATGAACCCGAAAAATTATGGTTCATCTAATAACTATAAATAAACATTAATGGAAGCTTAGGAACCATTAAAATCAAAGAAACAAGAAATATCCAGAAAACGGGCCCGACTAGTGAATAGTGCTAAACCGGGTAAATTAACGAGCGTTTTCTATAAAAGACGAAAAACGCTCCAGCTTGTATGTTATTTGGGGGCCGGTTTTTTACAGTAAAAATCATCCTCTCACACACTCTTGACCAACTAGCTAATTTAATGGGTCAAAAAAGCAAAAAGTAAAAAGGGTTACTTATTCCCTTTTCCCCCTCTCTCCTCTGTTATTTCTTTTTCCCTCTTCTCTTTCCTCTCTTTCTTCCTTCTCTGCCGATTTCCTCCTCCCTCCTTCTGCTCGAACGACATTGAAGCAGCCAACAATGGCTTCCCTCCTTCCTTGCCTTGCCCAAGCTTCATTAAAGCTCAAATCACAAAAATAAATACATATTCTTCATCCTCTCACCAAGCTCTATCTTTCACTCTTTTAAAAATCCCAAAAGGATGAACTTCATCTCCACGGGTTTAGCCCATTTTAAGAGAAAATGGCATCAACTTGAAGCTTGGAGTCTCCTCTTTCATTCAAGGTAAAAATCTCCAAGAAAAACTCACTTTTCCCTCATTTTTAAGTGTGGCTGATTTTTCCCCTTTGTGATGCATTGTTTTTATCTCTTTGTTGAGCTTTGTTTCAACCTTTCAATGGTGGTGGGAACCCTCTTTTTATTTAAGGCTTAAAACCCCTCTTGGAACTCCAAAAGTAAAAACCCTAACTTATGGTGCTTTAAGCCTTTCCTTGAGTTAGAATGTTTCCAAGGGTTTGAAAGTTTAATTATACTCTTTTTGCGATTCTTTGAATGTTGGGATGGAGTTTGGAAACTCCATTGCCCACTTGACCGAAATTGAGAAGAGGAAGAGGAAGAGGAGAATTGAAAGGAAACTTGAAAGATTATGTTAAGAAATCCACCTTAATGTTATTTTGATTTCCTTAGTATTTGGGATGGGTTAAAATTTAAAAATAAACCCAAAATATGTGAGATAATGTTGTTGGTTGAAGTTTGAGAGAACTTGGGAATCGTTGTGTGAATTAAGGGCCTTAGAGCCAATTGATTTGAATATATATTGGTATTGTTATTTGAGGAGATTTTTGGTGAATTTTGCATTGAGCTTGAGTGCTGGTAGGATCCCTTGTGGATGTGACTAGTTTAGGATTGATATAAGTGAAAATGGATGAGTTGGGAGATGTTAGGTTTATGGGGAAACCATGGCGAAATTTCGGTAGAACATAAGTGTTTTAGGTGACTTTGACAATGGGGGAACTTGGGTGTTCATTTGGGTGAGTTGAGTTGATTAATAACCTTGGAATGGTATTTGGAGAACTAGGAAGAGAAGTGTAAAAATCTGTAGCAAGTTAGTGTATTAGTGCCTTGGAGCTTTAGAGAGAAACTAGATTGTAAAACCTTGAAGGAAATAAATTAACTTGGGCATAGTTGATGCAATTGTCTAGGAAGGATTTAGAATGGTCAAAGTGAGAGAGAACAAAGTGTAAACCACCAAGAGGAAGTCAGGAATGCACAAGTGTGCAAAGTGCAAAAATGAAAGAATGAAAATGTAGAAATTAAGCATGTTTGGAGGTAAGGATTGGACCAATGATTTGAGAAGATTTAGAACATGATTAAGAGTGTTTTAAGGTGTTTTAACATGTGGAAAACTTATGGAAAGATTATTATGGAATGATTAGGTGTGGATTAGGGGTTGATTTGGAGTTGAAAATTTACAAGTGTAGCAGGTTTTAGCAGGGTCTAGGACTTGGTCCTTGTACAAAGTCCCGGACCACCCTCAAATTAATGCCGAGAGTGTAGAACCACCCTTTGTCTGGGACTTGGCCTAGGTACAAGGTCCCGGACCACATGTTATTTTTGGCCGAGAGTTAGCAAATGAATTGGGCCGGGACTTAGGGTAAGGACCAAGTCCTAGACCACCCCCAGAATTCTCCCGAAAGTGTTTTAAAGGGGCTAAATGATGGAGGATTGATTAGTATTGGTTTTAGATGTTGTTTAGGAGTTGTTTGGTGACATATAAATGTCCTAAGAAGCTTAAACAAGATTGAGAAGTGGATGAGAAAGTTGTGAGTTTAAGAACACATGAACAAAACTAAGGAATAACGGGATAACGGGGTTAATTTCGGGAGTATTAGTTTTACATACCGTAGTACCTTAAATTAATATAAATGTTTGAAACGTTATCAGTGGACCAAGAGTAAACCGAGGAACATAAGGTGACCCGGTAAAGTTAAACCATGGTGTAAGGTATGATTTTCTCATGCCCCGTATGCTAATGGTGTTACTCTGATTTGTGTGCTTTGTGATCACCTAAACTAGATAAATGCACGAATCGGATTGTTTGCACTTCCTTGTGCTTGTAATGTATTGTTCTTTGTTGGACTGTATATTGAAATGAAGCTTGTATAATTCAAGAAATGTGTGATTGTGGATGAGGTGCTTGAATGTTGAATGTGTATTGTTGTTCAACTCATAGTTGAGTCTTGTTTGATTAGTGACTCGAAGAAAGAGTCGTGTTGCGAATTAATGGAAACGTGGTAACACACTAAAACTATCGAACCAAGAAACGATAACGCAAACCTATGAACTCTCTAGAATGTGAGAGAGTGTACGGGACTAGTAAACTCCCGATAACGGTTAGTGAACCGAAATGAATAATCCACAAAACAATTATTAGTGAAAGTATATAAGGAACCTCTATTTAGAGGATTGATGGTAATTCAAAGACATGAACTTTGAGATAAGTAAAGAATGGCAAGGGATCACCAAACCCCTTAGAAAAATAGTCGACCCACAATGATAGGATCCAGCTAATATAAACAATGTCCCGAACATGAGAGTATTCGATACGTTGGGGAAACCCTTAAATATGAGAATACTAGACATTGGAATTTCCCTAAGCTGTTAGAGGGTATCGAGAGAGATACTTCTAGGCGAATCCATGAGATTATATTATAACTCCGAGAGATGAGTGTTGGGAATTTGAGTAGTCCGTTAGAGAAACGGACATTTGAGTATTTTCAAACGGTTTTTTTGATGTATTAAATGCTAAGAAATAATCCTAGAAATCAACAAATCAATAGATCGTCGGGTTGCAAAAATCTCGGTCGTAGTAGTATAGCAATTTAGAAGCGACCAGGTGTCAATCCACGGGAATTGATAAAGTAAGTCTAGCCTAAGACAATGGGTAATTCAAAAGGGGTTGTTTTTGTTTTGGGATTTAAATAAATAACAAGAATGAAATAATTAAAATAACAATCAAGAAAATAAATAACAGATAAAATAAAGTGATAGATGAATTGGATGAAAGGGACTCTGGGTTCAGGTTAAAACCGTTTGATTAATTATGTCTATTGGTTAATTAAAGATAGATTGGCAAAATTCCTAATATTTTCTTAAGAGCTAAATCATAGTCTCAGAAGAACTCGTTTACCAGAAATGCGGGGTCTAATCCAGACTCAAGCAGAAACACATATAAACGGATTAAGTACGAAGAATAATAATTTGCGTCTGTAGGAATAATTAATTAATCCAATCAATAATTCCACAGATATATAGATTAATTTAACCTATCTATTTATCACTTGGTCGGATCAAAATAAATTTAGTAAGGCAATTTAATAAACTCATGACATTTATTAAAAAGCGCAAGAATAACATTAATCGTAACAATCCGCAATTAATTAAAACCAGTAAAAATAATTAAAACAAACTGCAATTAAACCATCACCCAAAGTAAATATAAACTACTCACTCATTATTTCATTGATGAAAACTAATATTAAAACAAGTATCAAATGACATGTAACAAACTAGAGTGTAACAAGATATAAAATAACATGTAACAAACATATAATAAAGTGAGTTTAGTAAAAACCCTCTTTAAGCCCGGTTTGGTTCACGAATAGCCGGTTCGCCTGGTTCCCTTCTTCCATATCGGTTTCTCAAATTTGTCGTTCTCACCCCTGTTTTCCTTTACCGCCTCGTTCTCAATATCACCTCCTCGCGCCGGTTTGAGACGATTCTCGCCACTCTGCTCGACTTCTCGTGGTTCGTTCTACTAATTCTCGCGCTAGTAATTTATTCTCGACGTTGGTGTACTAAAAGCGAGTGGAGAGCAAATGTTTAAGCACTCCGGTGAAAGACGATGGCGATGAGGATGGTGTTGGAGGTTTGACGATGAGAACGGTGTTCTCCTGTCGATACAGAGGATGCGTGATAATGTGTCGTGAAAGGAAAACGAGGAAGATATTGGTATGGAGGTGTGATGGATGAAGACAGAGGTGATGAAAACGACGACTATGTCGTCGAGCCCGTGGTGGTGAGGATGTGATGGCGGTGAAGAAGATGACTGGTGTTATGTGCAGTGGCGAAGTGATGCGATGATGGTGGCGTGATGTTGATGGTGATTGGCGTGGCGATGGTGAAGATGATGAGCTCGTGGCGATGAAGGTGTTACTCTGGTGAGATGTGGGTGTAGTCGTATTCGATGATGGGTTGTGGTATCGAAAAACGACGATGAATGGCAAGTTCGATGGGTGATATCTGTGTATGTCGTGACGGGGTAGACGTGAGGAAGGCGGTGGCGCCGAATGGAGATGGGGTGTTGGCGACAAAGATCGATGAGGATGCGGGTGTGATGTCTTGATCGGAGATGAAGACGATGAGTGACGATTATGGATGGTCCAGGCGATGAATCACTGATGAAGATGAAGTTCGTATTTGGATTGGGGTTTGGTTACTAATGGAATGTATAGTTGTATAGATTACTCGGTATATTCGTCGGTTGTATTGAATTTGGATTGGCCTTGTTAGTGACGTGGGTGACTAGCGACATTGTATCACCCCCGGTTGTATTGAAATTCCGCTGCTTGAGTATTGATAATTGAGACAGATTAGGGGATAATGACTGGATTACCGGCAGGGGTGTTTCAAAAAGTGGTATCAAAGCGAAATATCGCTCTGATGGTAGAAATACCGAGTTTAGGAAAATACCGAGTTAGGAATTAGAGACTTAGGGCTAAGGGTTGAGTGTTAGCGTGTGAGGTACGCTAGTTAGGAACTTCCAGTGTGATCTGGATACCTTCATAACCATACCCACCCACTGCATCCCACGTTACAAAGTTCGGACAAGAACACCAGAGAGATGGAAATACCTTTCATACTCGGGAAGACCCAATCTTGTAGTTGCAAGAAGTAAACATTGTACGGACCAGAACCTGTCATACGGTAGATTTCAAGAACAGGAATCCCGGAGACGGTTCCCGTTTGAACAACAACAACTGCACTTAACGGTAGAAAATTGAAGATCCTGAATGTAGGATGCTTAAATGTGCGGCACCATGGGGCGACGTACTTCGCAGTCGTGAGAACCATGTGTGCCCGGCAAGAAAGGAAGCACAACCGCGTAATGGGGCGGAAAAAGCGGAGTAACAAGACCCGAGACAAGGGAGTCTGCGGACTGCAATGCTCAATAATACCGTCAATGGTATACAACCGACTAGGGAATTAATCATGGTTGGATAACTACAAACCTACAACGCCAAGGAGGCAGTAATACCCGGATAACATGGTTCAGAACAACTATGAAAGTATTCACGAAACATACACCAACAGGATTACGACGTAGTTCCTAAGGATCAGTCAAGCCTTAGTGACCGCCATAAGGGCGTGGGAATGACCAATGAAGCAAGGTTCACGGAGAACCCCAAATATCGGGAAAACACCCGTAACGGGTATACGTTAACCTGAAAAACAACCTACCCGCGCACTTGCCAAGGCAAGTGCAGCGAAGGCAAGACAGTTGGAAGACTTTCGGCGACCGACAAGTACTTACTAAAGTACCGCTATGACAAATGGAGCAAATATAGGATCCCTAATCCTAAAAACTTGAAGAACGAAGCCTTAGAAAGGCCTAACGGCTTGACCATTGTATTAAGAACATACCATTCAACGAGAATCTGGACTTGGTCAAGAACCCAGACACAGTAACACCATGAAAATTTTTCTTTCAAACCCAGATTTTTCCTTCAAACATAAACTTTTCTTTTAAACCTCAGTTTTTTTAAAACCAAACTTGAGAATCACTGTAAGCTATCATAGAATGGTACAATAGGAGCTGACAATAGAATACTTCTCCTAGGCATGTGACGAGCACTACGAGTGTACCCACATACGGGATGTGGGACGACCACACTCCGAAGGAGCTTGCGGGCCTGACAGACACCATGTGAGTTAGTCAGGTAAGTGGTAACGCGCCAATATGGTACCCCACGTATGTATACAAGTGGTGTACGAAACACGGGAAGTAGTCGACTCCGTTCTACGGACCATAAGGTAAATTTGAACTGGAATAGTTGGATACCTCAGATGAACGAAGGAACTCAGATAAGCTACGTAGCTAAAGAGACAAGAACCCACTCCAGGAGGATGATTAAGAGTCAAAAGTGCGAGAAGCACTAACAACTTAATAAAGACATTTGATAAATCTTGAAGTAAATGCATGGAACAACCGGAATGAACACCCAGTCTAAACACAGTAAGGCAAATGCCTAACATGAACATGTCGATGTCCAATGGACAAGGTAAGACACCCAGAGTGATCACATAAGGTACCAGAGAATACCATTCATCGCCGAAGAGGATATTTATTGGTAAAAACGTAAGAGAAGTACCCATGGTCTACCCTAATAACGGGAGACGTTGCAACCCTAACCGGGACAATATGCAAGTTAGAACCACAAGCGGGGTAATAAGCTAAATGTACCCAAGTGTGAGCCAAATGAAATGGCATCACTTAACAACACCCAGGAGCAATTCGTGAAGGGTGTCGAACCTAATAATCATAAGAATTAGAACGGACACTCGGTTAGAACACCGAAGGGATCCCACTTGCCAGGGGATACCCTAAATTAATTAATGGTAGTGATCAATACCAAGATACTTAAGGGGCCTCAAATGAACGGAAGCGTGACGCGACGATCTTCATGGAGCCCAGTTGTAACTTCAAACCAACTGATGGCGTAACGAGAAATAGAAAATATGTGAACAGCCCATGATGAGCAGAGCTCTAGGCGACGTGGCTAGTAAGCCATCAAACTACTACCATACGTAGATACAAGGTTACGAAACCTAATGGAAATCATAAGGATAATTGCCAGTAATGGCACAAGTAAGATTCTTTAAGAACTAACGAGCAAGATACCCCTCATTAATGTGAGACTGTGAAAGCGGTGAACACATAGACTCCAAGAAGAGGATGTCATCAGTGAATATCTGAAAATACACCTCTTTCAGAACTACTAACGTAGTGAAGCTTAAGCATACAACTACTACCAAGCGATGTGGAAATAAGCTGTATAGCAATTATGGGAAACCGAAGTGTAATCGATTAAGAAGAAACAATGTAGGTGTAAACGTGAAGTGTAAGTAAATAACACTCAAGGAGCCCAGAAACAAAAAAGAATAACATATTCTATAATCAGCCAAATAAATGGCGAGCCATAGTACAAATGGTGGAAATACATGAGCAGAAGCTAATAACAGCGAATGCCATAGAAACCACAGTCGTGGAAATACGAACATGGTGTGCAGCAAGCGACCAGTGTATGTGGATAATCACACAGTGATATGGAGATGTTAAATAAGAGATGGTAGACAGACCGGGCAACAAGCCAAGAGTTTGCACCAAGTAATGAAGCACCTCACAAAGGAAGCAATGTTCATTCCTATTGTAATCGCATAAGAGATTTACTGCCAAGGGTTTACGCCTCTGCACTCTGTAGGACTGAGTGTTTTGGTATTGCACTTGTGCAGTTAATGATCTAGTGGGATAGCTAGGAATATGAAAATGTCAACCATGGTAAATTCTTCCTTTCACCAACAAACATGGCACAAGCCAGTTAAGCAAAAGTTTAAAAACAAACCGTGCAGCCGAAGGCCAAAGAAGCACGAAGGGTGCGGAACACACCAACAATCACAAGATGTGAATTCCACCAGAATAAACGGAAGGAAACCCATGAACATTTAGAAGACCGATGCATAGAAAATGCAGGGTCATACAAGTAAAGAACACTTGGACAAAATCAGATAAGTGGGCATAATTCAGAAGCCACTGACAACAGAGAAAGCACTACAACTAACTAGTGGCTCAACCTCAACCGACAATAAGTCGGAGGAACCCAGTGAATAATCACAAAAGTACAAAACAATATGTACAATGGATCTCCAAGAGCTGAGTGGAAAACTTAAAGCTCATTGAGTTTGCGTACGGTAAAGGAATACCACGCTTGATTGATAAACCTTATTCCCAAGATAAAAATGGATAAAAAGGGTAATATATAACACATTAGAATAACGAGAAGGGCGAACTAACTGTAAGTTATCAGGGTCGCGCAGCAGAAGCTAGTGGGCCCAAAATTCTAAGGGTTAATACACCTAGTGAAGGAATGGCTAATTATCTATGCCTTAAAGCCTCTTAGGCTAGAACCAAACCCGGTTAAGAATTGAACAACTCCGATGAAAATTCTTGATGCAGGGACTAACCGGTAATACGGTTAAGACCCTGTGATCAAGGAACATTGTATAATAGACCGCATGGAAGTTAGAACACTCCATGACGGCTGAACGCCTTAGTCCAATGTCCAATGTTGACACATGGTAGATTACATCGGCATAATCCCTTTTTAAGGGGGGTAGAGTGAAAACCGTGAAGTGTAAGTTTTACGTGATAAGGGCGTAAACTACAGTGCGCATAGCGTAAAGGGAATTTGTTTTGATGATTGGTACTTATGCTACATAAACATTTGTATCCATTCATTGTGTAATTGTGGTTATTTGTGAGATTAGAAGTGGAAAGGAGTAGAGAAACTCCATGGGAATGAGAACCCCGATTGTGGATAGTATGGGATATGAGCCGGTATGAAATCGGTGTTGAGAAATGAGTATGTTTGGGAGGTTGATGAGTATAAATCAGTATGAAACCGATGTTGATCCTAGTGGGAATTGAGTTCCCTAGGTGACTTGACTTGATTTGATTTGACTTGTGAACAATTGAAGGATAGAAAAAAGTAATTGGAATTATGCTTTTGAATTTCCTAGGCATAGTAATTGAAGATAAGTTGAGTAACAATTAATGAGAGGATTAACAAGTGAGGAAAATAATTCTAGAAATTGGAAAATGTATGTGTGTGATTATGAGTAGAAAGATAAAAAGATAGAAGATGAAATTACGATTGACTAGCTGTTAGTGTGAAATTGAGGTGGGAGGTGGAACTTGATTTGCTAGCGATCAAGGGAAACCGAACACAAATGGGGGTGGAAGGATAGTTTAACACCAATGCTGATCACATTGGGGTCGAATGACTTCTGAAGCTCCCTATAAGTGGCCACAAATAATCGCACTAGTAATGGGTGTAATTAACATAAGTTAGAATTTGGAGTTGCATTGAGTTTTCAAAATGAATTTCTCAAACTGATTTTGAAACAAATGATTTTCTTCAAACTTTAAAATGAGGAACAGTTTTGAAACCGCTCCCACGGGTTCTAGTTGGACATTCCATGGCTAGGAGCTGGTATCGGGTTGAAACCAAGGAAGTAAGACTAGTTGTGAGCCGGTGGGAGTGATGATTAGTTTTGAAACCACTACAACGGACGAGCAATGGTACTAAGTGACCGGTAGGACGTTTGTAGTGTGTGTATTGTATTTTTCCAAGGGCACTAGGACAGAGTAGTCCTGCAGTAAGTATGAGTAAGTAAGTATGAGTAATAGTGCCTGAGGATCTCTAGAGGTGCAAATGAATTTGATCAGAACCAAAGGACCGTAGGGCCAGAAAGCGTAAGTGCCCAATGTCATGACGGCCGTGAACCAAAAAGCGCAAGTGTTCAAACGTGACCGGTACTTGAGGGATCACTCGACATGGGAGAGGATGGTACCTTCTTTATCTACGGATGGACCCCATGAAGAGTTTGGAAACGGATATTTTTGATTGCTATGCATGTAGTGACATGCTGTTTGGATGTGTGGTATACATCAAGCCAGACTTTTGGTGTCTGGCAGGTTATATAGAGGTTATAACCTTAGCATAGAATACCAATGTGAGTGACTAACGATTTTAGATTTACTAACTATGAGGGCAAAGTTCTTCAAGGGGGTAGATTTAAATACCCCAAAGTTAAATAGGTGATTAAATAACTATAATATGATATTTGAGGGTCTATTAGTGCCTAAGGAAATTTGGTAAAGAGAATAAATCCAAAAGAAATGAGAAAACGCTTAAAAAGAGAAAAACACAAAAATGAGTGTTATGTGACTGTAGGAGGAATACGACCTCAACAAGGGTCTTAGATGGATTTCCAAGGCTTAATAATGCCTAATTAATATACGGGAACAATTCCTGAAGAAAACGGATCCATAAAATGAATTAAAACGCTAATTAAGCTTTAGTGCACGTTTTTTGAGAAAACCCGAAAACGTGACTTTGAGTGGTAAAATGAACCCTAAAAAAATTATGATACATCTAATAACTATAAATAAACATTAATGGAAGCTTAGGAACCATTAAAATCAAAGAAACGAGAAAAATCCGGAAAACGGGTCCGGTTAGTGAATAGTACTAAACCGGGTAAATTAACGAGTGTTTTCTGTAAAAGACGAAAAACGCTCCAGCTTGTATGTTATGTGGGGGCTGGGTTTACAGTACAAATCATATTCTCACACACTCTTGACCAACTAGCTAATTAAATGGGTCAAAAAGCAAAAAGTAAAAAGGGTTACTTATTCCCCTTTCTCTCTCTCTCCTCCCTTATTTCTTTTTCCTTCTTCTCTTTCCTCTCTTTCTTCCTTCTCTGCAGATTTCCTCCTCCCTCCTTCTGCTGGAACGACATTGAAGCAGCCAACAATGGCTTCCTCCCTTCCTTGCCTTGCCCAAGCTTCATTAAAGCTCATATCACAAAAATAAATACATATTCTTCATCCTCTCACCAAGCTCTATCTTTCTCTCTTTTTAAAATTCCAAAAGGATTAACTTAATCTCCATTGGTTTAGTCCATTTGAAGAGAAAATGGCATCACATGAAGCTTGGAGTCTCCTCTTTCATTCAAGGTAAAAATCTCCAAGAAAAACTCATTTTCCCTCATCTTTAAGTGTTGCCGATTTTTCTCCTTTGTGATGCCTTGTTTTTCTCTCTTTTTTGAGCTTTGTTTCAACCTTTCAATGGTTGTTGGAACCCTATTTTGATTTAATGCTTAAAACCCCTCTTGGAACTCCAAAGGTAAAAACCCTAACTTATGGTGCTTTAAGCCTTTCCTTGAGTTAGAATGTTTCCAAGGGTTTGGAAGTTTAATCATACTCTTTTTGCGATTCTCTAAATGTTGGGATGGTTTGGCAACTCCATTGCCCACTTGACCGAAATTGAGAAGAGGAAGAGGAAGAGGAGAATTGAAAGGAAACTTGGAAGATTAAGGTCATAAATCCACCTTAATATTATTTTGATTTCCTTAGTATTTGGGATGGGATAAAATTAAATAATAAACCCAAAATATGATAGATAATGTAGTTGGTTGAAGTTTGAGAGAACTTGGGTATTGTTGTGTGAATTAAGGGCCTTAGAGCCAATTGATTTGAATATATATATTGGTATTGTTGTTTGAGAAGATTTTTGGTGAATTTTGCATTGAGCTTGAGTGCTGGTAGGATCCCTTGTGGATGTGACTAGTTTAGGATTGATTTAAGTGAAAATGGATGAGTTTGGAGATGTTAGGTTTATGGGGAAACCATGACGAAATTTCTGTAGAACATAATTGTTTCAGGTGACTTTGACAATAGGGGAACTTGGGTGTTCATTTGGGTGATTTGAGTTGATTGATAACCTTGGAATGGTATTTGGAGAACTAGGAAGAGAAGTGTAAAAATCTGTAGCAAGTTAGTGTATTAGTGCCTTAGAGCTTTGGTGAGAAACTAGATTGTAAAACCTTGAAGGAAATGAATGAACTTGGGCATAGTTGATGCAATTGTTTATGAAGGATTTGGAATGGTCAAAATGAGAGAGAACAAAGTGTAAGCCACCAAGAGGAAGTTAGGAATGCACAAGTGTGCAAAGTGCAAAAATGTAAGAATGAAAATGTAGAAATTAAGCAAGTATGGAGGTAAGGATTGGACCAATGATTTGAGAAGATTTAGAACATGATTAAGAGTTTTTTAAGGTGTTTTAACATGTGGAAAAATTAACGATTATGGAATGATTAGGTGTGGATTAGGGGTTGATTTAGAGTTGAAAATTTACAAGTGTAGTAGGTTTTAGCAGGGTCTGAGACTTGGTCATTGGACAAAGTCCCGGACCACCCTCAAATTATTGCCGAGTGTAGCAAATGAATTGGTCCAGGACTTAGGGTAAGGACCAAGTCCCAGACCACCCCTAAAATTCTCCCAAAAGTGTTTTAAAGGGGCTAAATGATGGGGGATTGATTTGTATTGGTTTTAGATGTTGTTTAGGAGTTGTTTGGTGACATATAAATGTCCTAAGAAGCTTAAACAAGATTTAGAAGTGGATGAGAAAGTGGTGAGTTTAAGAACACATGAACAAAACTAAGGAATAACTGGATAACAGGGTTAATTGCGGGAGTATTAGTTTTACATACCGTAGTACCTTAAATTAATAGAAATGTTTGAAACGTTATCAGTGGACCAATAGTAAACCGAGGAACATAAGGTGACCCGGTAAAGTTAAACCATTGTGTAAGGTATGATTTTCTCATGCCCTGTATGCTAACAGTGTTACTCTGATTTGTGTGCTTGTGTGCTTTGTGATCACCTTAACAAGATAAATGCATGAATCGGATTGTTTGCACTTCCTTGTGCTTGTAATGTATTGTTCTTTGTTGGACTGTATATTGAATTGAAGCTTGTATAATTCATGAAATGTGTGATTGTGGATGAGGTGCTTGAATGTTGAATGTGTATTGTAGTTCGACTCATAGTTGAGTCGTGTTTGATTAGTGACTCGAAGAAAGAGTCGTGTTGCTAATTAATTGAAACGTGGTAACACACTAAAACTATCGAACCAAGAAACGATAATGCAAACCTATGAACTCACTAGAATGTGAGAGAGTGCACGGGACTAGTAAACTCCCAATAATGGTTAGAGAACCGAAATGAATAATCCACAAAACAATTATTAGTGGAAGTATATAAGGAACCTCTATTTAGTGGATTGATGGTAATTCAAAGACATGAACTTTGTGAGAAGTAAAGAATGGCAAGGGATCACCAAACCCCTTAGAAAAATAGTCGACCCGCAATGATAGGATCCGACTAATATAAATAATGTCCTGAACATGAGAGTATTCAATGCGTTGGGGAAACCCTTAAACTTGAAAATACTAGACATTGGAATTTCCCTAAGCTATTGGAGGGTATCGAGAAAGATACTTCTAGGAAAATCCATGAGATTATATTATAACGCCGAGAGAGGAGTGTTGGGAATTTGAGTAGTCCGGTAGAGAAATGGACATTTGAGTATTGAAGGAGCTAAGTGTATAGCTCCGTTTGTATTTGAAAGCCTGGTGGTGAGTCTTGTGTATGACTCTACCCGGAGGTCATGGGTAATGACTTAAAAGATACCTTTGAGTATTGGAATTGAGTATTTGATTGAGAATTGAGACTTTGAGTATTAATAACTGAGTTGAAACTTGAGAGACTTGAGAAATGGAGTGTGAGTAGCGAATTAAGTTTGAGTATTTTAGAGCTTGTTTGAAGTTGGGAGTAAGAGAATTTGAGTAAGAGTAAACCAAGAGAGTGGGTAAGACAATGAGGAATTGAGTAAGGCATAACAAGGTAGGAACCCTCGAGGCCTATGTAAAGGATGAATTAAACTAACCTTTTGATGTGTGTGTTAGTGTTTGAGTTCTATGTTGGACATTGGTTGTGTTAATGTACATATATAATGTATGTTGTCTGCATGTTGATTGAATTAAAATGAATCGCATGTTCTTGACCAAAATAGTCGGCGTGCCCCCGTTAGCACGCGGGGTATGCGAATTTCATATGCAGCAATTTGCTGAGCCCCTAAGGGCACTGTTTTTTATTTTCTAAGTACATTGAAGCAGGTCACCATCCGAGAGTGTAAGTCGGGGTTGCTGCATAAGCATGGGTACTTGGTTAGGAATGTTGTAATTATTGTAATATTGAATTGAGAGTCCGAATTGTTATCGACAGACTTGAGAATTGTAGATACTCAGTATAGTATTGAATGGATATTGTATTTGCATTGTATGGAAATGAAGTTCGTATTTGGATTGAGGTTTGGTTATGAATGGAATGTATAGCTGTATAGATTACTCGGTATATTCGTCATCAGACCGATACTGTAATTTGGATGGTTATATTGAATTTGGATTAGCCTTGTTCGTCACGTGGGTGACTAGCGGCATTGTATCACTCCGGTTGTATTGGAATTCCGTTGCTTGAGTATTGATAATTGAGACTAACTAGAGGATAATGACTGTATTACCGGTAGCGGTGTTACACAAACTCTTAATATTAACTTGTTTAATTTTAAGAAAAAGGGCTCAAAATTTTTTGTTTATGGCTTTTATTATGTTGTTTGTTTACTTTCGTGCACAATTTAAATTTTTGCACCTTTGCATCATATGAGAGCGAGGGTCCACGCAAGCCAATTTCATCCCGGGACCCTACTTAGGGTCCCCTGTCAGGAACTCACACCTTTCTAAGTGATGTGAAAAAGTGGGGGAAAAGAGGAGGATGTCATCTAAGCACATCCCCTTAATACCTGGTCTTTAGCCCCAAGCATTTTCCTGGAAGTGCCCTTACCTAGCCTTGTTTGGTCATTCAAAGATCCGACCATAGACGCACATCTCATGGTGATGTGAGAAAAGTGGAGAAGCCCAAAGAGAATAGCGTGCAAGCCCTATTCCTTTGTGGTGACCTGGGCCCATGGCCCAAGCACTTCTATGGATCGATCCATGCCTGAATTGGATAAGAGTCAAGTGAGGACATGTTGAATTTTGGTGGGCCATCTACCAAGCCTAGAGATTGATAGGAACTTCTCCTACATCAACTTAGCCCAACCCAAATTTGTGGCTTCATTGTTTGTGGCTCAAAGGCCCTGTTTGGTTTAATATGTGAGTCACTTGGATTTGGTCCAAAATCCTAGACTTTGGTGATTTCTCTTTCGGTCCAACTTGAATTATCCAATTAGTTTTAGGCCCATAAAAACAAGTCCACCTGAACTTGAAATAACTCACAAATCCTGAAATAAATCCTTTTTCGATTCAACAACCATCTTCTCTAACCCAAAGGAAGTTAGGCCCATTTTTTATTTTGGAACCATTCCATCCCATGGGCTTTACTTCAGGCCCAAACACATTCCGGCCCAAGGGCTCATTCTAGCCTAGGTAAACTTCTTATCCGAGCCCTGGCCCAAAACCCTAGATCTAGGTGTCACCTTTTAGGCCCAATCAGAGCCATCTATCTAGGTTTTGGCCCAAGTTCCAATTCATGGTCTAAAAAAATTACTCAAGCTCAAACGGTCTAGCTCTTATAATACTTAGGCCCACACACCTTGTCTTTAACCCAAAATACATCTGGGTCCAAACATCTGCATTTTGGATCAAGTGTTCATTCTCTAGCTGTAACACCTCAACTACGACCAAACGCTTAACAACAAATTGCAGCGGAAAACTGAACTCATCACTTTACTGAACTTACCGGTGTTACACGCCGTTAACCACCCACGTGGCTAACAAGGCTAATACATTTACATCGTACCGGTCTGATGGACTAGATTCCCGAGCAACTACACATTACTATCCCCTTTCAATCGACAACGACCAACATACATACGCATTCCAACTGTACCGAGTATCTACAAACTGATGCCGATAAAAATTTCGGTCTTACTACACCTACAATGCATATACAATTTAAATGGCTACCCATACACAACAACTACCCTGTCCTACTCTCGAACGGCTTCCAGCTCCTTGTACCTGAAATAGGAAAAAGAAGAAAGGGTGGCCCCCCAGGGGGCTCAGCACCTTTGCTGGTATGGTAATCCCGCAGCCCGCGTGCTACCGGGCCACGCACAACTATTTGTCGTCTTAGCATGCGGTCGATTATATTTAAATCATGCATGTAAACTATAAACACACAACACGTTACAATCCACAACAATGGTCTCAACAAATACAGATATCACATCTACACATAATAAATCACTCTTCGCGTTCTTGACCCTAGAGTGTTCCTCCTCTAACGGAGCTATTCCCTTAATAGACGACACATACCCACTAGTCGGGTTAATCCATAAACGTCTCTTTTATAAATTGGGATTCATATCCATGATCCACCTGCTTCACATTTAACAACGTATAACATCACATCGCAATAAGCATTGTAGTACAACAATAACACATAGCATAACGGGAACGGTTCTCTTAGGAACCGACCCAAACATAGTTAATTCACTGGTGAGCCTAGAGAATGATATCACCCTCATGTTAAGCTCGTTATACAACACTCATTACCGTCCTAATAGTCGGACGAGTAACTTAACTTAAAGATGGATCGGATTTAGTGACCCGAACACACCACGCAAACACATGTTTCCCCCTAGACCGTTCATAAGTCAGAATAGGAAAGCTTTGGAGTAAGCTTATGGGAGATTGAAGACCGGGAAAGGAAATCAACCATAACATACAAAGAGGATCGAACCTGAAATGACAACGACCCCCATCCTCACACGCGTGGCCGGAACAGACCGGACTCCTCACCCCCCTTTTGTACATGTATACTTATAAATAAATAGTTAGAGTTCCTTTATGGAACCTATCACATCCACACACCATACGGTATCACAACCGGGTTAAACACGCAAGGGAGGTTCACACACTTGCACACGACAACAACACACAACTAACTCACGCATAGCCGTGGTTAGAACGTTCCCATGGTTTGGGTCGTTAAATCCGAATACCAATCTCTCATGTGTTCCTAGATTTGGTTAGCTAAGGTTTAACACATATTTGAGGTTAAACGGTATCGGAGACTAAATACGCCACATAAATGAATTACTATAAACTCATTACATGTTTTTATCTTACAAGGTGGCAAACACTCAGAAAAACATATTGGCATACAAGCCGGTATAATCCGGTAGGACACAGGTTGCAAGAAAACCATACCTGTCACCGGAGTCCACTCTATCATGTCCACTTATGTTCTTCGAACAATTCTCGAACAACTGGTAAAATTACGTTTACTTTCATTAACATAGGGGTAACATGATTGTTTAAAGTTTAATGCTCATTGCTAACCCCGTTACTAGTTAAATAACTCCACATTTATAACTTGTTTCACTTCCACATTTTCTACAACTTTTCACCCACCAAATTGTCATTATAACTCACCTAACATGTCCTAAACAACCTTATAACATCATTACCTATCAATCCCCATCATTAGCCATCATTTTCATACCTAAAACAACATTTTCAGAGTGGTCCGGGACTTGGTCCTTACCTTAAGTCCCGGACCAACACTTACAAAAACTCTCGGCTGATTTTTAACATTGGTCCGGGACCTTGTACCGACCCTAAGTCCCGGACCAGGGTGTTTGTGCAACTCTCGGCCATTTTTCAAGCATGGTCCGGGACATCATCCAATACCTAGGTCCCGGACCACTGTAACAGAATTCCCAAATTGACATTTTCAAGCCCTGTTTCATCTATTCTCTTCATCCATTGATTACCCAAACTCCACACATGAACTTATGCATATTCTAATACCAAAATATCACTTTGATTCACCCTAAAACATTACCCAACTTGTTACTCATTTTTCTTACAAAATCTCTTAACACTTGTACATTTCCCTTTTGGTTTTCTAAGTGGTGTTTCACCTATAATGACCACTATACCAAGATGTTTTCTCACCATCACAACATCATCTCCCAAGCATTTTTTCTTACTAACCAAATCTCCTTTTTCACACCTTACCTAAACATCATTCCCTTTTGGACATCAACATTCCTAAACCTCAAACAAACTTCTCCAAGACTTTAGTACATCCTCAAAAACACTCATTGAATTCCTAGAACTTCCAAGATAATGCCTAAATCCTTGTAACACTCTAAATCACCTTAGTACATGTTTTCTTCCCTAGTAAAACATTTATTCACTCCTAACACTTCCTAGTTCACTAAAGCTCATTTAAACACTTAAAACTTCTTATACCTTATCCAAATTTTGCCATGGGTTCTCCTAGCACATTGTCATACCAAAACACATTGTTTTTCACCATTAGACATTTAAGAACACCTAAATCCATCAAGAACCTTCTCACACACAAAGCTTCACCAAATTTACACCACATCACAATATAGTGCATAATTAAATTGCTTGGCACTTAGGCCCTTAAATAACATGGCTCTTAGGCCCTTAAATTGCATAAACCATAAACACTGAATTTCCACATTATATTTACCTTTGACCTGCAAATACACCCAACAATACATATGCCCTTAATAAACTCCTTGAGAGCATTTTACTAGATCATTTGCCATTGGCTCCTTAGGTATTTTATTAAGCATATCAAGCTCATTTTTTCCTAGGCATTTAAACTACTTTAAGATAATTTGTTTACCTCTTTTCTTCAAGATTTTTACTTGAACACTCTTGTTCTTCCTTGTTTGGAAATCGGCAATAGGACTTGGTTACTTGTCCATGCTCTAATCAATACACAAGTAAACCAATGAGTATTTAAGCTTCATGCTTAAACTCATTTACAAACCCTAGGTTATATATATTGTCTTAACACATTAGGATAGTTATTTTACATTGGAAACAAAAGAGAGCTTGAATAAGCATCAAGAGAGGACTCCACCAAGCCTTTGGAAGATTGGAATGAAGCTAGAACAAGGCAAGAGAAGACACCATTAATGGTGAATTTTCGGCCAACCCAAAAACTTGGAGGAAATGTTGTTTTTCTTTGATTTTCCTTACCTTGAAGCCAAGAAGAATGACAAGGCATGAAAAGGTGAGCTCAAGCTCCATCAATGGTGAATCTCCATGGCACCGAATTGGAGCTTTTGAAGATTTGAAAAGAAGGAAATGAAGAGCTTGCTCCAACTAGAAGAATGGTGGTCTTGAAATTGAATTTGGACCATGGAGCTAGAAGTTACAAGCAAGGGAAGTTGGAGAATGGCTACTTGCTGTAGCAAAACCGGTTTGGAGAGGGGAGGAAGAAGAAGGCTACGGTGGTGAGTGAAGGAAATGAGGGAAATGAGAGAAAACTAGCTTTGTTAAGATATTTATGTAAAAGCAAATAGTATCCTTACTTTATTACTTCCCTCCTTTAGCAAATCAGCCAAGTGTGGTGAGTCACCACATAAAAACTGGCCCCCTTGTATTACTTAGGGGTGTTTTGGTCTTTGTTGACCAATTAACTTACTTATGTTGCCTGATGTTATAAACTTGCTTATTTTGTTACTATTCACAAACTAAGGCACATATTTGTGAAAATTTTGATTTCCCATTGATTTAGACTTCCTAATGTGATACTAAGTAGTACACATATTAATTTAAGATTGATGATGGACATTTAGCCACTCAAAACTCATTTACAAGACAATTTTTAAAAAATGTGCTTTAAGACTCCTTAAAGCACATTTTGTGTTTAACCTTGTTTTCAAGCTTGGTTTTTCTTTAGTAGTTGGTTTAATATGTTCATTAGTATATAAATAAGGTCTTGGTAAGCTCATTAGGTCTTAACCAAGACTATCCCAAGCTTAGAGCACATTTTATCCCATATTGACCTTAAGGTATTTATTTGTGTTTTGTTTGGTTTCATTGTCTACCAAGGTCTCCTAAGGACTTTATTATCCTTATTAAATCATAATTGAATGTTATTTAGCCTTGGTAGGCTCTTTGGGTACCAACCAAGTTCACTCCAAGCTTAGAGCATGTCTTTGCTCAAACTGTGTTTTAGAGCTTTATTGTTTTTACTATGGTTTAAATTGTACACTGATGCTTCTAAGGCACTTTTAGCCTTAATATACCATGGTTTAACATTTAAACAAAATATCAAGGTTTGGGGTATTTCAATCTACCCCCTTTAAAAGAACTTCGTCCTCGAAGTTCACACTTCCCACGCATCAATTGAATTAGAACACGGGGATTACTTACAAAATAAAACTTCCACAACCAAACATACTTTACATCACAACCTCGGACTTAACGGTCCGGGCAACATACCACATCCATACATAATCACATCATAACATACTTACATGATAACCTCGGACTTAACGGTCCGGGTATCTTAACAGCATTGTACTTGCATAACAATCCTCAGACTCTCAGGTCTGGATAACATAACACTTTCTGAACTCAACCACGTTAGGACTCAAGGTCAAAAATATATTTATTACACATACCACACAACATGTCTTAGCATGTATAACAAACAGAAATACCCTTTTCCATCTCTCCATGGGCTCGAGTCCCATGTTGAGTACTTATACACTGAGATCCCGCAGAACCCGGTCACGATGGACACCTTCTGGTCCCCGTTCCTTTGGGAGATCAAAACAATCACTTAATTTTTTACATATATACTTCTCATGTCACCGGTCCGAAGACAAAGGCTCATACGTCCTCGGCTCGTGAGCAAGTACTACAAAATATTCTTTACTAGGTTAAGTATATAAGAGAATCCTTTATTCAAAATATTAATCGACTATTTTGGAAATACCAATTCAAAATCCTGTTGAAAACTCAATACAACTCCAAGTCCAATTTGTGCTAACTGCATCACATTCTCAACGTGATTATTTGTGACCACTTATAGGGAGTTTCAAGAGTCATCCAACCCTGATGTGATCAGCATCAGTGTCGAAATATCTTTCCACCCCAATTTGTGTTCGGCTTCCCTTGATCTCATGATAATCAAGTTTCACCTCCCACTTCATTTTCAACCAACAACTAATTCACGCATATCCCATTTTCTATCTTTTAATCCTTCTAGTCATAATCATTACATCTCCAAGGGATAGAACTCCGTCTATCAATCATCATCCAAATCCAACTTAATTCAAGTTACCTAGGGAATTTAATTCTCACTAGGTTCTATGTCGGTCTCATACCCCTTCATAAATCACAACATTGTATATATATATATATATATATTTCAAAATACAATACATGGTTTACATTTATACACTGTCGGGGTTTTAGTTCCCCGGGAGTTTCTTTACTCCCTTACACTTGTACTCTCACACACAACTGTGAACAAAACAGACACACTTAGCACAATGGTATTCGCATCTTCTGTGCGCAATTACCACAATTTAACCATGAATGAATGCGTATGTTTATATAACACACGCGCCAACCATCACAACAAATTATTTTTGTGCTATGCACAACATAGTTCACGTACTCTTGTACGGTAAAACACACTAAGCGGTTTTGCGCTCTACCCCCCTTAAAAGGGGCCCATGTAATCAATCACTGAACATTGGCTTAAAATGTTCTGCCGTCGTGAAGTATTTTAACTTCCGCGGTCTGGTATACAATGCGTTCTGGTTAGAGGATCTTAACCATATTGGCGGTTTAGTCCCTAAACCAAGAATTCTCATCGGAGTTTATCTAACTCGTAACCGGTTTCGGTCCTGGCCTGTGAGGCTTCTAGGCATTGATAACTAGCCATTTATTTGCATTCACAATGCATATTCGGTATCTGAAGCATGGGTTCTCTGGCCTCTACTGCAGAACTCTGATAACTTAGAGTTTAGTTTGCCCCATTCGTTACTGTTACTGTATTGTACATCTCCCATTTATTGTAATAATGGTTCCTCAACCAACGCGTGGTATCTCTTATCGTGAGTGAATTCGGTGAGTTACAAACTTTCTACCCACCTCCACGGTAGTTTACTGTGTATGCTGCTATGTATTTCACAATGATTGACTTGATTGCTTCCGACTTTCTGTCGGTTGAGACTGGGCTACAACCTAATGTGTAGTGCTCTCTCGGTTATTTCCCACACTCGAGGCATATTTCATACCGATATTTGATATTTAGTGCTATTGTAGTCACTTGTTGTTAATCATGTCTCCACATTTGGTTTCGTACAAGTACTCTTCCATTGGTATGACCTTGCATTTCCTATGCATCGATCATTATAGCGTTATAAGTCTCTTCCTACTTCCACCACAATTAACTTTTTCCAGATTCCTAACTATCTCACTCGATCATTACTGCGCAAGTGCAATACCAAAACACTCAGTCATACAGAGTGCAGAGGCGTAAACTCTTGACAATAAATCTCTCATGCGATTGCAATAGGAATTCACACTGTGTTTCACTGAGATTCTTATCTCATAATACTGGGGCCTGGCTTACTGCCTAGTTCATTTGTCAACACTTACCTCTGTATCTCCACTGGGTTTAACTCATAACTCCGCTTATTTGCCATACTATCATTTAACAATACTTATACAACGGTCGCTTTCTGCGCACCGTGTTCTTTCTTCTTGCACAACATTAACTTACATGGTATTCACTAACATATTAGCTTCCGCCATTACACTGGGTTGGGCCATTTATTTGGCTGTTTTTTTTTAATATACTATTTTTCGAGCCTTTATGTTCCTTGAGCGTTGATCACTCGAGTTACAAGCCGGCGTTATTCAGCCCGGTACTCCACTTCATATATACATGCTACTAAACTAACTGCTTTCTCGCAATAATTACATAGTCCATCCTTAACATATTTCTTGTACTTGGTTCCTACAACTACCGCTCCTGCGGTTTCACAATATTGAGAGGTATCCCCACTCTTAAAGCAGTGGTTCGTTCTCCGCTCTATCTACTAGTACAACATAAACTTCTACAATCGATTAAATTTATATAACACATTTGCTTGTGACTTATAAGCCTTATTGCCTTGATCTCCACTCATTGTAGGCCGTTCACCCACATTTACCTCTCTGTACACCATTACATGGTTTAGTGGTAGTATTGGGCTCCATGATAAGGTCGTTGTATTCCGTTTCCTTTCATGGGATGCCCCTTGGAATTGTCAGTCTATCTCCTAACGACTTATGTTTAAACTGGGTGTTAGTTTCAATCCTAGCGTTTCTGTCACGTTGTTTCGTTCAACAATTGTTGATGCAAACACCCTTCAAGGATTGCTCCTGGGTATTGCTAGGTTATGCCACTACATCTGGCTCGCACTTATTGGTATATTTAGTTAGCCACGCCGTTTTTCGTTCTTAACTGGGCTTATTATCCTCGTCTGTGAAGATCGATATTCCTGGTAGTCCAGGTGATCATTCCGGGAGGTTCATCCCGTTCGTTGCACATTAATGTGTCCACATTAGGCATCTGCCTTACCATGAATAGGCTGGGTCACTGTTCCAGCTACCATGTTTATCCCTCGGGATTCTTAAGACATATGCGATGTCTTTACATAACAGTCAGTGCACTTCGCACTTTCTGACTCTTAAAACATTTCCTTGAAATGAATTTACTATTTCCTTTAGTCTCGTTAACTTAGTTGAGTTCCTTTCTTTCCTTACTTTAACCATTCATGGTACAATCAGTTGATCTTGTTTGTCTTTTACTGGCTGACCATAGTATGAAGTCGACTACTTCCCGTGTTATGGACTCTACTCGTATACATATGTGGGGTACCATACTGATACATTACTACTTACCCGACTAATCCATAAAAGGTTTGTCAGGCCCACAAGCTCCTATCGGAGTGCGGTCGTCCCACATTACAGTTGGTACACTCGTAGTGTCCGTCACACGCCTAGGTGAAGTATTCTGTTGTCAACTCCCTTATATCATCCTGTGATAATATGCATTCCCTGGTTCCCGAACTTAATCAAGGGAAGGTTTATCCACTGTTGTATCTCTATGAACTCCATCCATTCCCTCGGGTTGCTACCCTTGGGTTTACTGGTTTTGGTTTAAAGAAGGTTAGAAAGAAGTATTGGTTTTGGAAGAAAATTTTGGTTTTGAAAGAAAAGGGGTTCGAAATAAATCTGAATTTGAAAGAAAAATTCTCGTGGTTTCACAATGTCTTCTTGCCTTAACCAATTCTAGCTTCTTGCTGACTAGTGTGTTCCCATTACCGAGGTTAGGCTATTAAGCCCTTCCATAGTTGTGATGATCTCCTTTAACTCAATGGTACTTCTCTAAGTACTTTGTAGTTGTTAAAAATTCCCCGAACACCCTGTTATAGCAGCACTTGCCATGGCAAGTACGCCATGCTAACTGGCTATCGGTTCAACACACACTGGTTGCGGTTTTGCTTTTACCCGTACTGTCATCAGTGGCCTTGTTGGCCCATAATTTTATACTCTAATTTGGAAAATATCTTCTGGGTACTTCTCACTGTCTTCACATGATAACCATTAACTAGGGTGTTTCCCATTCTGGGAGACCCCCTTTTTTTTACTAGTATTGTATCCTCTTCGTAGCCCGTTCCACGCATTTGTCGTGGTTACTGAGACTTGTCTCTTGTTTGGGTACTACGTTGTAGTTCCTTAATCGGTTGGTACCGTCGGTGTATTATTTAACATTTGTACTCCCGTAGACACTCGTCCCGGGTTTCATTACTTCACTTCTTGCCTGTTGCACGGTTGGTGCGTTGCAAGCTGGTTGTTCTCGACTGCTCAGCATGTCGACCAAGGTTGCCAGAAATTCCATTCTTCTATACACAAGATTCTTAGTTCTTCGCTATGAAATGTGGTTAACATTGTTCAGATGGAAACCGTCTCCGGGATTCCCACTTTTCGGGATCTACCGTATGACAGGATCTCCGTACCTTTAAAGGAACTTAATAACAGCCAGATCGGGTATTCCCGAGTAAGAGAGGACTATTCATCTCTATGGCGTTCCTTCCCAAGTTATAAAACAGGGATTGTGGAGGGCGGGATGGATATTGTAGGTTCCAGTACACACTGGTAATTCCCAACTAGCGTATCTCTCACGCTATCACTCAACCCCTACCCAAAGTACTAAAATCCTAACTCAGTACTTCCTAATTATCAACTACGACCAAACGCTTAACAACAAATTGCAGCGGAAAACTGAACTCATCACTTTACTGAACTTACCGATGTTACCGCCGTTAACCACCCACGTGGCTAACAAGGCTAATACATTTACAATCGTACCGGTCTGATGGACTAGATTCCCGAGCAACTACACATTACTATCCCCTTTCAATCGACAACGACCAACATACATACGCTTTCCAACTGTACCGAGTATCTACAAACTGATGCCGATAAAAATTCGGTCTTACTACACCTACAATGCATATACAATTTAAATGGCTACCCATACACAACAACTACCCCGTCCTACTCTCGAACGGCTTCTAGCTCCTTGTACCTGAAATAGGAAAAGAAGAAAAGGGTGGCCCCCCAGGGGGCTCAGCACCTTGCTGGTATGGTAATCCCGCAGCCCCGTGCTACCGGGCCACGCACAAACTATTTGTCGTCTTAGCATGCGGTCGATTATATTTAAATCATGCATGTAAACTATAAACACACAACACATTACAATCCACAACAATGGTCTCAACAAATACAGATATCACATCTACACATAATAAATCACTCTTCGCGTTCTTGACCCTAGAGTGTTCCTCCTCTAACGAGCTATTCCCTTAATAGACGACACATACCCACTAGTCGGGTTAATCCATAAACGTCCTTTTATAATTGGGATTCATATCCATGATCCACCTGCTTCACATTAACAACGTATAACATCACACACGCAATAAGCATTGTAGTACAACAATAACACATAGCATAACGGGAACGGTTCTCTTAGGAACCGACCCAAACATAGTTAATTCACTGGTGAGCCTAGAGAATGATATCACCCTCATGTTAAGCTCGTTATACAACACTCATTACCGTCCTAATAGTCGGACGAGTAATTAACTTAAAGATGGATCGGATTTAGTGACCCGAACACACCACGCAAACACATGTTTCCCCCTAGACCGTTCATAAGTCAGAATAGGAAAGCTTTGGAGTAAGCTTGTGGGAGATTGAAGACCGGGAAAGGAAATCAACCATAACATACAAAGAGGATCGAACCTGAAATGACAACGACCCCCATCCTCACACGCGTGGCCGGAACAGACCGGACTCCTCACCCCCCTTTTTTACATGTATACTTATAAATAAATAGTTAGAGTTCCTTTATGGAACCTATCACATCCACACACCCATATGTATCACAACCGGGTAAACACGCAAGGGAGGTTCACACACTTGCACACGACAACAACACACAACTAACTCACGCATAGCCGTGGTTAGAACGTTTCCATGGTTTGGGTCGTTAAATCCGAATACCGATCTCTCATGTGTTCCTAGATTTGGTTAGCTAAGGTTTAACACATATTTGAGGTTAAACGGTATCGGAGACTAAATACGCCACACAAAAAATTACTATAAACTCATTACATGTTTTTATCTTACAAGGTGGCAAAACCTCAGAAAAACATATTGGCATACAAGCCGGTGTAATCCGGTATGACACAGGTTGCAAGAAAACCATACCTGTCACCGAGTCCACTCTATCATGTCCACTTATGTTCTCCGAACAATTCTCGAACAACTGGTAAAATTACGTTTACTTTCATTAACATAGGGGTAACATGATTGTTTAAAGTCTAATGCTCATTGCTAACCCGTTACTAGTTAAATAACTCCACATTTATAACGAACTTTTCACTTTCCACATTTACAACTTTTCACACCAAACTTTCCCCTAAATTGTCATAACAACCTTATAATCCCATCATTAAACATCATTCACCTATCATCCATCCTCATTTCATTAGCTTTTTTCATACCTTCAACAACATTTTCAGAGTGGTCCGGACTTGGTCCTTACCTTAAGTCCCGGACCAACCTTACAAAAACTCTCGGCTGATTTTTAACATTGGTCCGGGACCTGTACCGACCCCAAGTCCCGGACCAGGGTGTTTGTGCAACTCTCGGCCATTTTTCAAGCATGGTCCAGGACATCATCCAATACCTAGGTCCCGGACCACTGTAACAGAATTCCCAAATTGACATTTTCAAGCCTTGTTTTCATCTATTCTCTTCATCCATTGATTACCCAAACTCCACACATGAACTTACGCATATTCTAATACCAAAATATCACTTTGATTCACCTTAAACATTACCCCACTTGTACTACTACTCATTTTTTTTACAAAATCTCTTAACACTTGTACATTTCCCTTTTGGTTTCTAAGTGGTGTTTCACCCTATAATGACCACTATACCAAGATGTTTTCTCACCATCACAACATCTCTCCAACCATCTTTCTTACTAACCTTAAATCTCCTTTTTCACTCACCTTACCTAAACATCCTTTCCCTTTTGGACATCAACACATTCCTAACCTCACCCTTCACTTTCTCCAAGACTTTAGTACATCCTCAAAAACACTCATTGAATTCCTAGAACTTCCAAGATAATGCCTAATCCTTGTAACACTCTAAATCACCTTAGTACATGTTTTCTTCCTAGTAAAACATTTATTCACTCCTAACACTTCCTAGTTCACTAAAGCTCATTTAAACACTTAAAACTTCTTATACCTTATCCAAATTTTGCCATGGGTTCTCCTAGCACATTGTCATACCAAAACACATTGTTTTTCACCATTAGACATTTAAGAACACCTAAATCCATCAAGAACCTTCTCACACACAAAGCTTCACCAAATTTACACCACATCACAATATAGTGCATAATTAAATTGCTTGGCACTTAGGCCCTTAAATAACATGGCTCTTAGGCCCTTAAATTGCATAAACCATAAAAATTGAATTTCCACATTATATTTGCCTTTGACCTGCAAATACACCCAACAATACATATGCCCTTAATAAACTCCTTGAGAGCATTTTACTAGCTCATTTGCCATTGGCTCCTTAGGTATTTTATTAAGCATATCAAGCTCATTTTTTCCTAGGCATTTATACTACTTTGAGATAATTTTTTTACCTCTTTTCTTTAAGATTTTTACTTGAACACTCTTGTTCTTCCTTGTTTGGAAATCGGCAATAGGACTTGGTTACTTGTCCATGCTCTAATCAATACACAAGTAAACCAATGAGTATTTAAGCTTCATGCTTAAACTCATTTACAAACCCTAGGTTATATATATTGTCTTAACACATTAGGATAGTTGTTTTACCTTGGAAACAAAAGAGAGCTTGAATAAGCATCAAGAGAGGACTCCACCAAGCCCTTGGAAGATTGGAATGAAGCTAGAACAAGGCAAGAGAAGACACCATTAATGGTGAATTTTCGGCCAACACAAAAACATGGAGGAAATGTTGTTTTTCTTTGATTTTCCTTACCTTGAAGCCAAGAAGAATGACAAGGCATGAAAAGGTGAGCTCAAGCTCCATCAATGGTGAATCTCCATGGCACCGAAATGGAGCTTTTGAAGATTTGAAAAGAAGGAAATGAAGAGCTTGCTCCAACTAGAAGAATGGTGGTCTTGAAATTGAATTTGGACCATGGAGCTAGAAGTTACAAGCAAGGGAAGTTGGAGAATGGCTACTTGCTGTAGCAAAACCGGTTTGGAGAGGGGAGGAAGAAGAAGGCTACGGTGGTGAGTGAAGGAAATGAGGGAAATGAAGAGAGAAAACTAGCTTTGTTAAGATATTTATGTAAAAGCAAATAGTATCCTTACTTTATTACTTCCCTCCTTTAGCAATCAGCCAAGTGTGGTGAGTCACCACATAAAACTGGCCCCCTTGTATTACTTAGGGTGTTTTTGGTCTTTGTTGACCAATTAACTTACTTATGTTGCCTGATGTTATAACTTGCTTATTTGTTACTATTCACAAACTAAGGCACATATTTGTGAAAATTTTGATTTCCCTTGATTTAGACTTCCTAATGTGATACTAGTAGTTCACATATTAATTTAATAGTGATGATGGACATTTAGCCACTCAAACTCATTTACAAGACAATTTTTCAAAAATGTGCTTAAGACTCCTTAAAGCACATTTTGTGTTTAACCTTGTTTTCAAGCTTGTTTTTTCTTTAGTAATTTTTATAATATGTTCATTAGTATATAAATAAGGTCTTGGAAGCTCATTAGGTCTTAACCAAGACTATCCCAAGCTTAGAGCACATTTTAGCCTATTGACCTTAAGGTATTTTTGTGTTTTTGTTTGGTTTCATTGTCTACCAAGGTCTCCTAAGGACTTTATTCTTATTAAATCATAATTGAATGTTATTTAGCCTTGGTAGGCTCTTTGGGTACCAACCAAGTTCACTCCAAGCTTAGGCATGTCTTTGCTCAAACTGTGTTTTAGAGCTTTATTGTTTTTACTATGGTTTAAATTGTACACTGATGCTTCTAAGGCACTTTTAGCTTAATATACCATGGTTTAACATTTAAACAACATATCAAGGTTGGGGTATTTCACTAGCCCAAACTTTGATCCAACCCCCTTTCTCTTGTTTCAAGCTCTCATTGTTGGTTGACACCTCGAAAGCAGTAAGCATGGATGCCGAGTTAGCCGCCACACAACACAAGGTGCAAGGTCTTGGAGTTCATTATTGAGGAATTAAGAGTAAGGCTAATCTCCAGGAGACAAATTGGCATACTCTAGAAAAGCTTACGGATGAAAATGTTAACTGCAGTTACATCAAAATTGACTCCATAAGGCCCAAGATTCTCAAACACATGTGCGGAAAGATATTCTGATAACCAACTAGCCGTGAGGTATAAGGGTTTTGAAAAGAATTGAGCGCATAGAGAACACCAACAAACCAGTTGGCTTCGATTACTTCTCCATGACGTCATATCCTGAAGTTGACCTCCCCCCAAAGCTGAAGCTGCCCACACTTGCCTATACAAAAGTTCCTCGGATCCACAAATTCATTTGGCTATGTTCAATCGGGAGATGTCCATCCTCGGACTTAACGACATGCAAAAGCCAAAGTTTTTGCTCGCTACCTGGATGAAATTCCTCGACGCTGGTATCTCACTCAGAAAATGAATGCTAAGACCTATGAGAGGTTTGTGAAGCCTTTCTAGATCAATTTGAGTATGCTAGGAATCTTGAAGTCACCAGATCAGATCTGGTGGGTACTCGACAGAAAGGCAATGAGTCCATGTCCGACTTCATCAAGCATTGGAGGAGAAGGCTGCTGTCATGCCAACCACAATGGACGAACAAGAGCAAATACATATGATAATTGAGAACATGTGAAAACAATACAACAATGAGCTAAGTATGTACTTTCCGAGTTTCGACATGTTGATAGAACAAGTCGGTATCCTAGAGGAAATAATTCATAAGGAAAGGTTGGAGCTCGAGTGCTCAAGAAACTCCGGCGGTGGTTTCAAATTCTCTAAGCCAGAACTAGAAAAGACCTCTTTTCAGACAGTAGCTTGCGCTCAAAGTAGTTTCCCGGAAATGAATACGGTTCAATAGCCTAGAGCTCTAAATCAAAACTTCAGGACGGTACCCTCACCACACCAAGGCCTCCTCGCAAAGGGAATTCACGAACATTGGTCGAACACCAAGTCATGCATTTAAAGAGCTTCAGAGAAGAAACTTGCTACAGCTCTTGGCCCCTTGGCCAGGAACTACTCATTTGGGGAGACATCTTAATCAGTTCTCGCCACTACCATCAGTTGCCTGGCCATTATGTCGACAATTGTCGAGCATTGAGGCACAAGACTCAGGACCTCCTCGGGCAAGGAGTCCAGTTTTTCTAAGTATGCGATCATTTTGTTTAGGTAATTCATCATTGAATGTATTTTCCCGCATTTTCACATTTTCCAAGTAGCTTATTTTCTTAGTTAGTTTTCAGTCTCCCTGGATTGTAATTTTTTATGTCTTCTTTCATATTCAAGAATAAAAGTGTAGCTCCATTTTCATAATTTATGTGCTTTCATTCAACAAAATAAAAACAAAAAAATGACCATTCATGCTTTTCAAAAAATGATCACGAAATAATCATTTCTGACAACAGAATAGAATGACTTGTCTTTTGTTTCTAAAAGGGTGAACATGTCCGTCCAAACACCACAGTCTATCCCAAAACATCCACAAGGCATTCTAAATTCCACATCTGTTTAAGTGTTGTCATAAACCTCAGATCTATATTGGGGGCAATCTAAGCTTAGGATTGTCATCTTTAATCTTTCGTTTAGCGTGTGAACTAGTCTCTGAGTGAAATTCATGAGAGTGTCTTAAGCAGAAAAACCATGAGCGAATGAGCGTGTCATCTTTACACGACTCCGGTTAGACCACATTCAAAGGTGAGGGAAATGGTATAACTCCGATCGAAGGACATAATTTGTAGATTTACACTTAGACCTGGGAAAAGTAACAAAGAACGGATACACACCTATCAAAAATGACGAAGCACCTAGGTTCAACACCACATAGCCAAAAGCTTGTGAACCCTGACATTAAAACCTAGGTGAGTCATATCCCTTTTCGATATACTCCACAAAATAACCTAGCCGATGATGAATTTCCAACCCGGTGACCAAAGGAAGCAAGGAGCTAGATTCTCGAAAAATGTTTTCATCAGTCCAAAGAAGCAACGCCGCTATCAGCATGACAAAGCGATCTACAAATGGTCCCAGAGTGACACAGGATCTAAAGAGCTCACATCAAATTAACTCTCAAAACCCAAACCGGCGACACAAGAACCCAGAGAGCAAAGTCAAGGAAGGATTAAAAAGGCAAACCCGAAGTGCCTCGAAGAAATCCAAATAACAAAAAGAAGTGAAATGGTGTAAAGGACAACTTCAAAAGTCCAAGTCTAGAAGCTCGAAAACAACGTCAACACAAAGAAGCTAGACGACTTCAAGACAAAAGATGAATCAGAAAGAAGACACAAGGTGCAGCTTTGGTCACCCCTTTAAGCCCCTCATACCCCAAATATCCTTCCATGGTCCCATTATCTTTCATCACACCCCGTCGCCACGCTAAAAGCTTTAAGGACTTCTGACTTGGTAGTTGTGTATCCAATCACGTTAAAGTAATAGATTAAATGCGTAAATCCGTCAAATATCAAATTCAATGGTCTAGAAGTTATGACCATGAGCAAGAAATGAGTGCAAACACAAACACGTCGAGTGTAGGTTAGGAAGTACCACATCAAAACATAAGCCTTGACCCTGTGAGGATGAGACTTGTTTGCATGTTTAATCAAAGAAAATAGTAGGGCAATCGATCGTTCCGATCGATTACCACGAACTCTAGCTCAGATTTTATCAAGGGAAAAATACTGGGGGCAATTATTGGTTCCAACTGTTGCTATGACATCACCAATTGAAACCCAAGCTTGAGCACCACCAACATTACCACCACACAGGCCCACATAAGCCCTTACCTCCACATCATACACCATAAGCTGGTCATAAGCCATACCTCTACACCATACACCACAGGTCATCATAATCCATAATCACGACTTAAAGGCCTCAAATCCCCACAGCAGACATCATATACTCCCACTTGTGGCATGTTCTTCTTTTAAGAAACAAATTGCAGATCAGAAGTCTTTAGTCAAGAAATGATAATTTCACTTTCCTTATCAGTAGAGAAAATTTTTCTTCAAACATTGCCATGTTTGGAACCTTTTTAGCAGTTTCTTGTTTCGGACAATTTTTATTCAAACACTTTGATTTCATTTTACAATTTCTACACAAACCTTGCTGTCACCACGTTTGGCATTTTTACAATCAGTTTTCACCACTTTCTTTTGGACGAGACCATTATCTTTCTAACTCATTTTTAGTTCAAGATCTATCATTCAGCGTGAGACCTAGAATCAGTGCAAGACCCAGCATTCCCTTTACTCAACTTTGGTTCAAGACCCATCATTTTCTCCAGTGTGAGATCAAGCATTTTCTTCATTCAGTTAGTACGAGACTTCAGTGCGAGACCTAGAATCTTCATTTAGCACGAGACCTAGCAGCATTTCTAGTTTAAGACCTGGCATTTTCTTCATTTAGCACGAGACCTAGGGTTTCCTCATTTAGCACAAGACCTAGCAGCATTTTTAGTTCGAGATCTAGCATTTCCTTCATTCAGTGCGAGACCTAGAATTTCCTTCATTCAGTGAGAGGCCGAGCATCTTCATCATTCAGTGCGAGACCAATGCGAGACTAGTACGAGACCTAGTATCATCTTTAGTGAGAGACAAGTATGAGACAGTGTGTGATCCAAGTTGGCAGGACAGTGGCAATAAGTTCCCATCTTCATGTCAACTTTTTAAGGACAAACAACTAGTGGGCAGTGACAATAAGTCCCCTTGGTAATCTAGAAGTTATCCTAGCACCCCAGTTGGTGGGCAGAGGCAATAAGTCCCCATAGTATATATCAACCAAGAGCATTGGAGCGGGTTTTGGTCCCAAGAAGCGTCCGAGCATCATCAGCATACCATCATGTCATCTTCATCAGCATATCATCATCATATCATCTCCCTCTGCATGACATCTACATTTGCATTTCAGGTTCCCGACACCTTAGAATGATCGGCATAATTTCACTTTAGGTAGTCAATGCCTTAGAATAGCTTGACATCATTTTCATCACTTTAGGTAGTCAACGCCTTAGAATAGCTTGACATCATTTTCATCACTTTAGCTAGTCAACGCCTTAGAATAGCTTGACATCATTTTCATCACTTTAGTTAGTCAGCACGTTAGAATATCTTGACATCATTTTCATCACTTTAGGTAGTCAACACCTTAGAATAGTTTGACATCATTTTCATCACTTTAGGTAGTCAATGCCTTAGAATAGCTTGACAACATTTTCATCCCTCTAGGTAGTCAGCGCCTTAGAATAGCTCGACAACATATCATCATTTAAGGTAGTTGTCGCTTTCGAATAGTTCAACAACATCTCTTTCTCCCTATGTAGCTAGCGCCTTAGAATAGCTTAACACAACCCATTGGATTTCAACGGCATATGGGGTCTTTTAGGATCCAAAATTTTGGGGTATCACTCAAGCATCAACTAGCCTTTTCATTTCCATTACAAAGCCTAGTTGACGGGGGCAATCTGTTATCCCCAAAATTTTGACCCTCGAGAAAGGGCTCAAGCGCACAAATGCAAGGACAAGGGCAAAACGGTCAAAATGCAACAAGGTGAGATTTTCCAAGGATGTTCACAGGATTTTCTATTTTCATATGACTCGTTCACCATCTTCAAACATTTCCAAATACCATAAGTCATTATGAAAGGTATTTCATACTTTTCAGATAATATTTATTTTGGAAATTTAGCCTTTAATTCATATTATAAGCTAATTTCTTTAATAATTAACACATGAAATAACCTAAAAAAAAAGAATAAAAAGGTTTCCAAAAATGAAAATAAAATTGTCACATGGTTATCATGGCCACATAAAGTTGTAAACCTAAAATTGTTTTGTTTGGAACCTTAGCTCGAAATTTAAAAGAGAATTCAATCATTTTTGCAATTTTCTCTCTCCTTTGGAAAATACCCAAATCAAGTAGAAATGTCATGAAAATTTAACACAAGATAGAGAATGATTTTTAAAGACTAACACTCTTGGAACTTCTTATTTCGACTTTCCAATCGTAAGTTACGAATTATGGGAGATTCCAGATTGTGAGATTTTATCTAATCAGTTATTTATCGAAATAACCTGATTCCAACTCTCAAAATTCCTAAAAATCGTCTTTTAACTTTGGTTAAAACTTCAGAATTTTCATCGACCTATAGCATTCTAAAAATCATATTCTCTTAGAGCACAAAATTAGGGTTTTGGATAAAATTTTGTTCTATCAATTTGGCCATGCTCTTTCTATAAAATGCCTTCAAAAATGACCTAGGGCAGGGCAGAACACTCCAAAAGTCAGAAAACACATCCGTCAATCTTCTCCCCACGTTTATGAACTTCCAAGCCTTGAATCAATACCAAACTCTGCTGAAATCACCCCAAAATCACCAAAATTGCTTCTTTTCATCTCCCATCGAACCTCCAAGCACCAAAACACCAAAAATGCATAACCAGAACGTGGTAAACAACCCAAGGAAGAAGGGGCCAGAAGCTCGGGTCAAAATCAATCCGGAACCAATCCCGTCGAGGCACATTAAGATTCCTGACGTGAAGAATCTTCTAGAATTTGAAGGTAAACAGGTAGAAATTTTTATTTCCTAACTCCCCACGTATTGGTTAATCTTGTTCTGAAATTTGAGTTTGATCCGACTCTTTTCGGTTTCTGAGTTGTCGTTTGTTTTTGTTTCTGTCTAATAACTTGTGCGTTAAGTTTTATCATTAATTTGACTTCAAATTGAAATCTTTTGATTACTAACATATTGTACATCTTACAGGCTACACGCACATAACTTATTAGCCAAAAACACCATCGGGAAACACACGAAAGCCACCGTTTGTGGCTTGTCCATGCCCTTGGACCGTACCCTCGGACGCCTATCCATGGTCCCGACAGCCTCGGACGGTAGTGGGAATAAAAGTTTCAAATTTTCTAGGTTATAACAGTTCATGTCCGGGCCCCCGGATGCCTTGTCTGAGGCCCCGAACGTTTTCAAAATTCAATTTCTTGCAAATTTGATTTTTCTACATAATTAGGTTAACTAGGGTCCGTGGGTTCGGACATTAAGTCCGTGGCCATGGACGAAATCAAAATTCGACTTAATTCTGCCTCAAAAACCCTAGTTTAGGTAATTTCAATTTTCACTTTATTTCTTTGTAAAAAAACATGTTAAAAAATAAAAGAAATTAGAAGTTTGCGCACTTAGGTTGAAACGACTCGTAATAAGCCGTAATTAAACTAAGTAGGGGAAAAACGACTTTGAGGGTAATGAAAGTAATTGAACCCTAAATAAGTCGAATACCAAGCCCCCGAACCCGAACTCTCCTTTCCTAATTTAATCTAGGTTAAAATTAGGTGGTGACTCTAGTTAGGTTCCAGTTAACTTAAGACTTAGTAATTAACGTTTTATGACATAGTTATTAAGCTTAGGTTATAAGTGGACCTAGAACCTGACAAGATCCTAATCAATCTAATCAACAAAGGATAGTGGTTCAAAAGTCGAGGCTCAAAGATAGGTCGTTTCTTAGGCATCATGTAGATACATCAGTGTGTTATACCCAAAATTTTGACCGTAGGGAACATTCTCTTTAAGCACGGGTGCAACGATGGAAAAAATGGTCAAAAAGCATAGAATCGGGTAACAACACAACTTACAAACGTTTTAATACAACAAGGATTGAGATGCTTATAAATTGAAGATGCCCAATTTATATAATATATATACACATTTATATACTTATGAGTAATGAACACCTATTGAAATGTCTAAATTTCTATTATGTTTTTTGGTTTCAAGATTATTGTTTATGGTTGGAACAACAATATTAAATTTAGGAATTAACAAAGCATTTGGGAGAATTTGTGAAATACCCCAAACCTAAATATGGCAAGTAAACATCAATTTATGATTTAATAAGGCTAAAGGGTGCCTTAGAAACATTGGTAGACAAATTAAACCATAGGAAACACAAGAATACACCATAAAGGTAATTTATGCGAATACTTGCTCTAGACCTTGTGTAACCTTGATTAGGACCCAAAGGTCATTCCTAGACCTTATTAACATGCTAAAGAACATTTTAAAAGAATTACTAAAGAAAACCAAGCTAAAAAACAAGTTAGAACACAAATTGCGCTTTAAAACACCGTAAAGCACCTTTTTGAGAAATTGTCTTAGAAATGAGTTTTGAGTGGCTAAATGACCAATTTTATGCCTTAATCAACATGTGTAATATTTATTATCACATAAGGAAGCCTAAATCAAAGATAAACCAAACAATTCACAAATTTGTGCAGTAATTATGAATAGTGACCAAATAATGCTAAAATAAGTCAAAAGTCTTCCTTAATTAGTCTATGGTCAAATAACCCCATGAATATCTATGGGAAAGGGAGGGCCTGTTATTAATGGTGAGTCATCACCTAACTCATTCATAATTTGTAGAAAAGAAGAAGGAGGAGGAAATTCACTATTACCTTTTACAGTAAAAAACTCCTTTTGCTTTCCTCCCTCCACTCTCCTCTCTTCTCCTTCCTTTCTCCCAACATTTTCTTCATTATCTCTACTCCAAACCGTAAAAGCTTCAACCCTCCATTGTTCTTAAACTTCCATGGCTTGCCCAAGTAAACACAAAACTCCAAATCCAAAACAAAACACATATTTGTGCTAGTTGAGTCAAGGGCTTCAAAGTTCTCTTTTTGAAATGCCCCAAGTTAGAAAGAAACCCTAATGTCCCAAAAGTCTCGGAAACGCTAGAAACCCTAATTCCCGAAAGTCCCAGAAATCCTAGGAACCCTAGTTCCTGAAAATCCCGAAAGTCTTGGAAACTCCATAAATGACCTTAAAATTTAGAAAATCCTTGGAAACTTAAAAAGACCCTAGGAAACCCTAATATCCAGAGATGGAAAGCCTTAGAAAATTCTACAAGACCCGGTAAAATTCTAGTAGCCAGAAATGCCCCCATTGCTAGTTTTACTCCATCATAATCACTTTTCTCCTAGAAAACACCTTAAGCAGCTTGGTAAGCACGAGGTGGTGACCTAGTTGAGGTAAGCAAGAGGTGGCAACCTATTTGGTAAGTAGTATGAGGTGTCAACATAGTTAACCTAAGCACATGGTGTCAGGAAGCACGAGGTGTCAAGAAGCACGAGGTGTCACAAATGATTGGTTATATGATATCCACACAAGCTAGCAAGCAAGTAGGGAGGTGAAGCAAGCTAGTAGGAGGTGTCACAAGGTCATTGGTTAGATTTTAAGTCAAAGTACAATTACTTGTTCCTTATTTGCTTTTAAAACACCCACTAGTGGAACGGAAGCCTTTAATTACGGTCCAAAACCCTGATTAATTACGGTTCTGGACCGTAATCTACGCGGGGGTCAATAAAGATTGCGACGTCTTTAATTACGGTTTAAAACCGTAATTAAAGGCCCTTTTCATTCCCGCGTGTAAAAGACTTTACATTACGGTTTTTGGTAAAACCGTCATCTAAAGTCTTTTACCGCGCGCGCGCGCAAAGGACTTTAGATGACGGTTTTACCAAAAACCGTAATGTAAAGTGTACACTTTAGATGACGGTTTTGACATAACCGTCATCTAAAGTCCTTTGGCGCGCGCGCGGTAAAAGACTTTAGATGACGGTTATTGTCAAAACCGTCATCTAAAGTGTAATTTTTTTTTTTTTGTTTTTTTTTGTTTTTACAAATCTACACAATCGCAATAGAGCCAGAAGCAACAGAGGCATCAGACCAACAAATGTGCAGAAACTGCACAATTGAACCACCTGAATCAAATACCAACACAAATTCATTCTCTGCGCACAATTGCAACAGAGATAACATCTAATATACACCAGATCGAAAATCTGTTACTGCTGAATCTGTTACAGCAACAAAAATATTCAATACAGCAGCTAGTAATTCATTACAAAAAATATTCAATACAACAACAACTAGCAATTCATTACAAAAATTATCTGTTACAGCAGCTAGAGACCAGCAGAATCAGAGGGCTACAAAGGTAGCAGTGTAACCTATACATGGTAGATACAGCTAGGATTACTCCAGCAAGAAATAGCATAAAACAGAAGTGTAAAACAGTACAAAAACGGTGCAGAAAACTGTTAAAAACAAAATCCATCATAGCTAGTCTACCACTCCATTCTCATAAACATGGATGACATGCTCTCTCTGACATGCAACAAGTCGTTTGCACTGTAAGTCGAGAATCTGGCAAAATGCTCTTTAATCTGCAACAAGAAAAGGAATGGAACACATAATGAGATTAAGATAAAGACACAAAAAATCTGCCGAAACAATTAAATACAAGACAGCGTTCTTATTACCTTGTCTTTATCATTCTTAAAACTTGGGAAGTACGCGCAGAACTCGTACATATACCGCATCACGTAGTACCCGCAACTCCTAGAGTCCTTTGGGTAGGGCACTAAATCACCAAAATTCACAAATGTAAAACAATTGTACAAAGATAATAGCAGCACAAATGAAATACATGAATTACCAAACCTTGATGTAATCGACCGGTCAAATCACCAAACTCTCCCTGTGGGGTTTTTTTGTAACAACTGTTACATATATTAACAAAAGCGTTTAGCAAAATGAACAAGTACATTAATTTTGGTTCAAAAAACTTACATACAATTAAATAGTAATAAAACTTACTCTTTGATTATGTCTTCAGTGTGGAATTCTGTCCACTGCCCTAGTGGATCTAGAACGAGCAGAGTAGCGGTGGCAGCGCAGAATATAAACAAAGCCCAGTGGTGGCTACAATGTCAAATAAAATGAAATGAGAAATGAAGGTAAAAAGTTAGCTAATTAGTATGTAATTTTATATCAGAACTCACGTTTGGTGATACGGCATTAGAATGAACAATTTATTCTGTTCATCAACAACATTGAAGCAATGAATCATGTAATTACAAAACCTCCCCGGGTCCCTAGTGACATTGTCGTATGATAAACGCTCCGGGCACACCGCAGTAATGGAGGTCATGTCCTTCTCAGCACATCTCTCAAGCAGACATCTATTATATCACATGTAGTATAAAAAGTTAGCCAATGCAACTTCATAGATACTTATTCTATATGTTTTTTACAGTATGAGGAAAGAACACTTACAATAGATAAGCTTGAATAATGTTAATGTTCAGATAATCTCCACACATCATCTCTCTGATGTCCTCAAAGTTGATTGTCGTGATCATATCTTCTTCGTAGTGAAACATCGACTTTGGAAGCGTCATCATGAAGTTGTTAGTTTGAGATGACTTCAATATGATCTTGTCGTAGAGATTCATCTGCTTGGCCCCCAAAACCTTAACAAGTTTTTCTGGCAGTTCGAGCTTATTTTTAGGCGCCTCAGAAGTCTTGGTGCGACGTCCCCACGGGCGCTGGATTCTTACCTTTCCCCCACCCCGACTCACTGGATTCTTACCCTTCACACACAAACAGTAAAGCATAAATGTAAAGATAATTACTAATTGATTATTATAGTAACATTAAACATTTATCTAGAACATACCCTTGTACTTCTGACAGGATTCGCCGGCGCGCTGATCTCTTCTTCTCTGGGCCGGGATACGCGGCGAGGAAGCTCAGGGATCTCAGGATTCGCCGGCGCGCTGGTCTCTTCTAGTCTGGGCCGGGTTACGCGGCGAGGAAGCTCAGGGATCTATAATAGATTAGATTAGACACTTAATGCTAAATAATGCATTTTATTAGATACTAAATGGTTGTCAAACAGTCTTACCTCATCGGTGACAACAATATAACATGCTGGCCAGGGCAATATGTCTCCCTTTGCTTCGATCAGCGTGCATTTGTTGTCAAACGCCATTGGAAGGTATGCATGCTCAAATCCATCAATGATCAGGTCCAAGGTCACACGCGCGTAGAATGGGGGTAGACGTACGAAACTGATGAGCGTGAGTGGACCTGATGGCAACACTGTCCCGTAGGCCGCATCTACAGGGTGCCCTTCTAATGGTATTTGGAGACGGCATTTTTGTTGCTCCTTCAATAAACAGAGATAATACGTGAAATAAATAAGTGAACCCAATCTAATACTATTTAAATGACTTTATTTTAGGAGAAAAATAGTTAAACAAAGCTAACCCGGATGTTGGCAAATGGGTACGGGTCAGCGGCAGGAGCACAACTAGACGAGGAAGACAGTCGAGGAGGATCATGCTGCTGCTGCTGCTGCTGCTGCTGCTGTGTAGTCGCATGTGCGATCGAATTCAACGCTTCCTGCAGCCTCTCCTCGAAAGCTCGGCGCTCAGCAGCCAGTTTCTCCTCATTAGCTTGGCGCTCAGCAGCCCACTTACGCTCTCTACCATCGCCTCGACTTCAGCAGCACTCATCTGACCCTTCCTAGCAGATGGCGGGAATACTTTCTTCTGACGTACTTCTTCCTCCCCCAAATCTCTAACACGCCCTGGGTGATCCTTCTTCCCAAGTATTTGATTGAGCGCGTCGTCTTGAGAAGGAGGAGCGTGTAAGTCTACTTCTCCTCTCTGTGCCGCTTCGTACTGTCCAATTGTCAAAGAAGTTAACACTAAATTTAAGATCAACAAACACTTGAGTATATAAGTAAATTATTTAACAGCTACTTTCAAATACTTACAATTTGGTTAGCCAGTTGTTCCATCGCAGCATTAGGAAATACCCTCTGACCTTCGCTGGTCGTTTTCTGGCGTCCCAGTATGTACATCTGCACCCTCCTCGCCTCAGAGACATCCTCGATCGGGCATTCACTTCCATCATCGTTCCTCCGTGTCAGCAAACCAGCTTCTTTCCATCCCTCGAGGCTGCCCACATATCCCTTTCGTCCCATGGTGTGGGGGTAGAGATTAGCTTGACGGTTTTGCCGTGCTTGTTCTTGTACTTGCTGTTAAGAAAGTACAACAGGAATTAATTAGAAAATCAGGGATAAAGCATTATGAGCATTAATTAAGAAAAGAGTACACACAAACATACCCTGAACTCGGGGGTGGCGTGCCGCTCAACGAACTCCTTCCACTCCTCTTCAGTGATCATGCCATTGTACACAACATACGGCGGAGGCTCACGTGGGGGCACTTGGTTGATCCAATGCTCAACCAAGTAGTGACGGAATGATTTAGCTTTGCCGGCGACCAAAGAAAGAACGGTCTGCTTCACTTCTTCTGGGATCTTGTATCGTTCTTGCACCTTCTTCCAGATGGTCTCCTTAACTTCTTGCGGGACTTGTTTCCATGTGTGGTTGATGCAGCAATGTGATCTGGCCAGAGTCCCTAGCATACTACCGAACTCTGACCTGCTGCCCCCACCATACCTCCCATACTTGTCCCACAGAAGACTAATCTGATCCTCTTTCTGCAGTTTCAACCCACGGGTCGGACCTCTACCTCTGGGTCTCTGAGTAGCACTCGTAGAAGGTGCACTCATGGAAGGGCCAACAGCATCAGCGGCAGATGTGGATGGGACAACAGCAGCAGCGGCAGATGTAGATGGGACCGTACCATCTGCTGCTCATTGTCGAACTCACGGCAACATAAATCGAACTCTGCATCAACCATGTCCTGATCATCCATGTCCTGATCAGCCATGCCTGCAAGGATTGAAATACAATTTGAATTAAATTAAGCATTTCATAATGGTCATATACAAGCAAGAAATAAAAGAGTGTTAATTTCATATAAATTTTTATAGTAATAACTTACATACACCATTATCTCTCAACCCACATTCCCTCGTTATGGTCTGATCGTATATACTCACGATGACCTGTGACCTCAGCCTCTTCCAATGAAATAGGAACAGTTGGAGGTTCATCTTCTGCATCATACTCATCCTCATCAACCACACCATCCACACCAACTATTCCTCTTCTCCCTTTAAGCACAACAGACCATCTAGGATTACAGGGATCAGTTACATAAATATCTGCTTAACCTTCGTCCCAACAACGAATGGCTCAACCGTGGGAGTAGCTCTAGACAGATCAACCAGTTTCATACCATGCTCCTCTTCACGGTAGCCATGATTGTTGTTAACCCAGTTACAGCGGAAAACACACATTTCGTAGCTGTTGTAGTCCAATACCCAGATGTCTTGTATAACACCGAAATATGATTGTTGTACTGAGACAGGACTATGACCCACGACACTGACGTCATATAAGTTTTGATAAGCTTCAAGCTCTACACCACTGTTTTGATTCGTTGACTTCTGATCCTGACGTTCTGTGAAAAAGGTGAATCCATTGACATCGTACCCCTCATAAGAAATTACATCCAGATTTGGTCCAAATGCAACTACTTTAATCAGTTCAGGCACATTCGTGGACTGATCGGACAACACTCTCTCTTTGAACCATCGGACAAATGTCCTATTCTGCTCATTTGTAGTCTGACGTCACTCATGTTTGGATATTGTGCTCTTAAAACACACAAGTGTTCATCAAAGTATGGTTCAACATCTTCAAGATGACTTAGCACAACTAAATGAGCTTTGTTAAGAGTGTCTATATCAATTTTTTCAGTTTCCTTCCAACCGTGCCAACACCCTTCAATCTGCCCTCGTGTCTAGAACGTGGAAGTCCAATGGTATCGACACCTTCTAGGTAATTGGTGCAGAAGTCTACAACTTCCTCTGTGATAGTGCCCTCTATAATACTACCCTCTGGGTGACGACGGTTCTTCATTTTCTTCTTCAGGACACCCATGTACCTTTCGAACGGATACATGTAGCGAAGGTACAAAGGACCACACATCAGAATCTCTCTTACAAGGCACGCACGGAGATGTATCATTATGTCGAAGAACGATGGAGGAAAATACATCTCCAGCTGGCACATTGTCACAATAAGATCCTTTTGTAATTTAGACAGAGTGTCCACATCAAGAACCTTAGACGAAATGTGTTTGAGGAAGACACTGACGTTTGTGATTGTGTGTCTGACAGCATCCGGCAAGATCCCACGTAGTGCAATTGGCAAAAATTCTTGAAGTAGGACATGATAATCGTGAGATTTCATTCCTACTAATTTGAAATCTGTCATGGACACTAGTTTTCTTATGTTTGAGGAGTAACCTGATGGCACCTTGATGTTGTAAGGGTACTGCATAGACTATGTTTCTCTTCTTTAGACAGAGTGTGACAGGCAGGAGGCAAGAATGTGCGTTTTCCACGTTCTTGCGGGCCAAGCTCTGTGCGTATGCCCAACTCAATAAATCTTTTCTTCCTTTCAAATGATCCTTTGTCTTTCCTTTTATGTTCAAAAGGGTGCTAGTGATACTTTCACCCACGTTCTTCTCGACATTCATCCCATCGATCAATGTGTCTAACCTCCAGATGCTGCCAGTACTGTAGTTCCCAAAATATTGATTTCTTTTTCCAGACACTTTTTTCACCACTTTTGGTTGGCGGCCCGAAGTTGTTCACAATATTATCCAACTTTTTGTAAATCTCTGTACCTGTCAAAGGCTGGCGCGCCATGCTGTGATCAGTTTTCCCATCGAACTCTTTCGCCATCTTTCGATACTTATGTCCTTTAGGAAGCATTTTTCGGTGGCCCATATACACGGTTTTCCCACTATGTTCAAGCGAATGCTACAAGTGTTTTTCACCACAAATCGGACACGCCAACGCCCCCTTGATTGAATAGCCTGAAAGATTACCATAGGCGGGGAAATCATTGATTGTGCAGTACAACATAGCACGCAAATTGAAGTCCTCTTTACTGAATGAGTCGTAAACCGTAGCCCCTTCATTCCACAAGAGTTGTAGATCCTCTATCAAAGGTTGTAGGAATACGTCAATTTGTTGCCCGGTTGCTTTGGACCAGATATTAACAAAGACAACAAGATGTGTCTTGGTTTCATGCATAACCACGGCGGTAGATTGTAAATAACCAAAAGCACGGGCCAGGTACTGTGTATGCTACTCAAAGTACCGTAAGGGTTCATCCCATCCGTGCACAAGCCTAGCCTTAGGTTTCTCGGTTCGTTACCAAACTCGGGAAATTTTACGTCTATGTTCTCCACTGTGGTGCATCAGCGGGATGTCTCAATCTGCCATCCTTTTTCCTGTGAACTGAATGCCACCGAAGATTCTCTGCGTCTTTCTCTCAATGGAGAACAAACGTCTGAACCTTGGAATGATGGGCAGGTACCACAATACCTTAGCTGGTGAACCTTTCTTACTACCGCTGATGATGTGAGTTTGTTGTTTCTTATACCGTGACGCTCCACATGCTGAACAGCTTTCAGCAAATTCATCCGATTTCCAAACAGCATGCAACCATTTGGACAAGCATGAATTTTCTGGTACCCCATACCCATTGGGCACATCATTTTTTTGGCTGAGTACGTAGTCGTTGGTAAAACGTTGTCCACCGGAAGAACGTATTTCAATAGTTCCAGGAGGTCAGTGAAACTTACGTCGCTCCAGCCATGTTTCGCTTTCAAGTTGAATAGCTTGAGGACGACACTCAACTTGCTTAACTTTGTAGGGTCACACCCGGGGTACAACGGTGTTTTTGGATGAATCCAACAAATTTTCATGCTTGTCTGGCGTGTTAGAGTAATGTCGTTCCACATCTTCAAGCATAGTCTCAATGTCATCATCCCAGAAATCGGGCACAACGTTCGCTGTAACGTCTTCTGGATCACCAGCAACTGTATCATCTCCAAGTTCGTTTCCGTGTTTGCCTGACCATTATCCCCTTCGTCAGGCTTAATAACATCGAACGCACTCTGACCATGCCATCGGATTATGTCTTGGAAATCTTTTGTAAAACCGCGGCGGATCAGATGTTCCTTAATTGTTTCAACGCCGCGATATCTCAGATTGTTTTGGCAGTCGATACACGGACAAAATATGTATCCCTTGTCTGTAGGTTTCAGATTGTTCGCCAACACCGTGCATAACTTATCAACTCCTTCTAAAAACTTGTCGTCCAAATTTCCGCTGTAAATCCACGAACGTTCCATCTCCTTCTAGCTATTTATATGAAGGCAGCCATTTCATACCGTCACCCGTGGCAGAGTCTTTACACTTTTGTATCTTATCAACCTAAATCCATCCATGAGTATTAAATCCCACCGGTGAACGTGTTTTAAATATGTAATTTATTGAAAATTTCGGCAGCATCTCCCTACAGTTCTTCAAATGCACGATATTATGATATTAATCAATAATATATGCATTCGAAGAACAATAAAGAGATACTGCTGAAATAATCAATAAAGTACATATTAAAAGCACATTCACACCCTAGGTGTGTGATTTAACAATCGTGGACAGTCCCGACAGGGACTGCCGAAGATATACCTCTATAGGTATATCTTGGGCGGATAACTATGTTTGGTAGTTTGTCAAATATTATATGTATATATATAAATCTTACCGCTGGTAGACGATTAGCCGATGCTAAGACGGTTGAGGTCGGAAGCCTAAATAAAGTCGTAGTCCTGATGCATAAATGAAAAACAACAAAAATCATTCATTCATCAAAAATCAAGGTTAATGCTAGCTAAACCGCGGAAAAAAATCGACAGCATCTCCCCTATATTTCTAACGTCTCCAAATCAGTTTTATCAAAGTCAAATTCGCACGCACCATCTAGAACTGGTAACATACATAAACTTATCTTCACTGATGAATTTAGTTTACAGAAACAGAAAAACGACAACATCTTTCTGTTGCCTCTACTGAACAGATTCACACAGAACTCAAACAGAAATAGAAACTGAAAGAAAGCTAGAAACAGACAGACAGAGACTGGTGTATGACTCCTCTCTGTTTGTTCACGTGTTTGAATTCTCAAACCTTTCTAAACTGTCGATCCTGTCAATTTGGTGTGTTATAAAGTTTCTAACTCAACTAAACCCAAGGCAACTTTGTTACAGATGCAGAATTAGTCAGAACCTGATCTGATACGAAACTGAAGCTGAAATCCAAACTGAAATCAAAACAGAAACTGAGTTGTGTTCTTGCTTTCCTGTCTGTTTTTTTTTTCCTTTCAACTGATTATACTTCTCCTAACACCTTACCCATTACTTAAATATTCCATTAAGCTTTTAAATCCAGACCAAAACTCAAACAACTTGTTACAGTTCTGTTCCATTCATGAAACTGAGATATGCTACAGTTCTGTTCCATTCATTTTTCAGGAATCGGTGATATACTTGAACTTACTTTCTTTCCTGTGGCAGTTTTAAGTAGTAGCATTTTTAAAACTACACTATTATGTATTAATTGTAATACTAAATGCTAAGAACAAATAAATACAGCAGTTTACAGATTGGTTTGCAAAGTTACCGTAAGTAAGCACCGAAGTGGGCAAGTAGTGTAGAAATCAGCCCACGAACTAGGTCGCAATTAACTGTGAATCTGGCACAAATATATGAACAAGGTTAGAACATTTGCCATTACACTCTCAGGATTCGATACAAACGAGGTTAGAACTTGCAATCGAAATGCATGTATATGAACAAAGTTAGAAAAAAACGACAATCAATCGCGATCGCATACCCAATACGCGATAGAGACGTCGACGGTGAGACCAGTGGTACATGGGTGGTGACCGGCGGCAATGGGAGTGACGGCGGCGATGGCCGTTAGCAAGGTGACGGGAGAGAGGAGGCAATTTCAGTGAGGAAGATAGCGCGAAAGAGAAAGAGTTAGTGTGAGTAGAGTGTGCAGAGTATAGGCAAATGTTTAAATGGACTTTAGATTACGGTTTACATGTAAACCGTAAACTAAAGTCATACTTTACATGACGGTTCTCACAAAACCGTAATCTAAAGTGTAACGAAATTAAAAAAAAACGCGATAATTATTTGGCATATGTTGGGTTTCAAACATAGGTAACACATTAATATAAAGTTTTTATTAATCTAAAATACACTGGTAAAACGACGTCGTTAAATGTAATCTAAAGTGTAACGAAATTAAAAAATAGCGCGATAATTATTTGCCATATGTTGGGTTTCAATTTTCAAACATAGGTATTAGGTAACACATTAATATAAAGTTTTATTAATCTAAATACTAGAACGACGTCGTTAACTGTAATTTAGATTACGCGCGGAGTCGAATAAATCAAATAATACGGGAATTTATTTCGTCAGGTCAAATGACGTCGTTGACGAGGTTGGCGCGCCTTTTTTAGGAGGGACTTTAGATGACGGTTTTTAGTAAAACCGTAATCTAAAGTCCGTTGACCGTAAAGCGCGCGTCAACACGGGACTTTAGATTACGGTTTTACTAAAACCGTCATCTAAAGTCCCTCCTAAAAAAGGCGCGCCAACCTCCGATCTATTAATTTTGATTACGGGTTAATCAATCATCGTCGCTAATAAATGCCGGCCTTCCTATTAATCACGGTGTCTGTTTAGCCGTGATTAAACCACCGTCATTAAAGCCTCGCGTTCCACTAGTGACCTTAATTCCTTTTGTACCTTTAAGTGGAGCCTTGATGAGTTAACAACCTGAAGTTCATTCACTTCCATTTACACTTACACATTAGTATGAAATGTTACCAAACCAGGACTAGCAAAAACGGCCTAGGCAAAGCCAAACAAAGCCTTAAAATTTTGGCCACTCATTAATGCCATTTAATGTCATTTATTACATGTCATGATTTCTCTTCAGCTCATGATGATTATTACAGCAGCCACGACCTTCCTACCTCTTGCTTGCCCTTATATGAGTTCACACTACTTATTCAATCAATGGTTACAAGGGTAGATAGGTGTTTCATGAGGTGTCAAGCTTATAAGGTTTCCTTTTCCTTAAGACATCTCTTCTTCTGCCTATATAAGAAGGGCCACGCCTAGGCCTTCTAACACACAGCACACATCTTCTCATACCTTAGTAAACCCATAGAAACACGAATCATAAGGTAAATCAAGCCAGCCACCTAAGAACACTAAATCAGAAGTCAATTACCTTCCCAGTGTAGAATCCGTGTAAAGGTGAGAGGATTTGGAGGCCTTTCCAAGCGAATCTCTTGGAGTTCTTGGTATCCCCACGTAGCTATTTGAAGTACCTAACTCGTGGTGAAGCGGTGTGGCAGAAGGAGCCAGGTAGTTTCCGTGCTCCACCAATCTTTCCTCATGTGTCAATTCTGGTGACGCTTTCTGTTTATGCTATTTTCGGCAGGTTATGCTACATATCTCTTCTAAATATTTTCATGGTGTGAAATTATACTCTTCAATGTTGATTTTGATGTATAATAAGCCCCGGTAAGTTCTGGGAAACTTGGTGGAAAAGCCTTGAACTTTTGATGTCGGTTTCTGTGAATTTGGTGCTTTAACTTGAAGCCAGCTTGGTGTGCGATTTTCGTGAATAAATTCCGTGGTTTTTTAGCTAAACTTTATGAGTACTTATCCCTTTAAAATATTCCAATTCTTGGGCAAGTTCTCCAGTTGAGTTTTTATGAGTTAAAGGTAAGACAAGACCTAAAAATGTGCTTTAAGACCTTTCTGGTCTCTATTCAAAATTGAAGGGGTTTTCGAATGTTTCTTGCTTTGGTATCGTGACCAAATACTCATAAGATGTTGATATTGAACTGGTTAAAAGGTGGGTCGAATTTATACAGAGGTAAGACCTTAAACAAGGGGTTGTTCTTAAGGTATTTTCAAGGTGTTTTATGATGTGTTCTAACTTTGTTTTGATATGGTTAATGGTTGCTATGTGCTTTGATTCTTCTTGGTATGTTTTGTGGATGTTTTATTAAGGTTAAGGACGTGTTTGGACTGCTTAATCACTTGGTACTCGCTTTGGAATCTGGTTACACAAGTTTATGAGCCCTTGGAGGCCAGACACTGATTTTTCCCACTACCAATGAATTGTGGGTAAGCCATCATGATCTACTCTATAGGCTGATTATTTATAGGGGGTGTGCACACTTAAGGACATGGGGTGAGGTAAAAGAAACATTTTCCAACGGGCCGAAAGCCTTAGTGCTCTTTGTCGAAAGACCGGTGTGCCCGAGGATTGGTAGAAGGACTAAAATGGACTAAAATGTGGTGGTATTATCTTGGTTGGTATTTGGTTTGGATTTAGGTAAAGTGGTTATATGGTTTCTAACTTGTTTGATTACTTGTGTGTTATTATGTTATTTCAAAGTGTTTTCTTATATTAGATAATTTTACAGGTTGTGAACAAGGTTTTGATGTGTTTTGTTTTATGGTTGTTTCATGGTGTTATATCGATGTATACTAATGTGCCTTGGTAATATTTGTTGTGGTTTTTGGTGATATATGTTGGTGTGGTTCTTCTGATGTTACATATGATTTCATAAAGATTTTTATAAGCTAAATGTATTTTACATGTGGTGGCAAGAATTACTCAGCACTGCTGATGTTTGTTTTCTGGCATGTGCCCTGTGGTCTTTTCTCTGTGATTGTATGACTGACCACAGGAACAGGTTAAGAAGTTGCATGAGAGAGAGAAGCTAAAGAGACCAGAGACTGAAGTTAGAAAACGATGTAGTATTTCAATTAAGTTTGGGTGTATATAGGTTTAAACACTTTTGTATAAGCTAGTAAAGATGGTAAGTTAATACCGAGTTTTGAAAGATGTTAGTCGATGTTAGTCAGTAAGGTTATGGTTGATTTTTGAATATATATTTATATAAAGTTGAAGAGTTTGATTAATTTGGTATAGTAGTGGGTAATTAGCCTTAGCATCCACAGTGAGTGAGGGTGTGGCGGTAGCACCCCGGGTAGAGTTGTAAGTCTTCCGCTGTACTGTTCACAATGAAAGGAAAAAAATTAGATTTGGAAATTGGGGTGTTACACTTTTCAAAACTCCAAAAGCTGAAGTTTGACTCCATTGAAGGAGCTCCATTTGAAGAGAAAAATTCATATTCAAGAGCTAGTTTACACTCTCTTTGGTTTAAGGTAAGAAAAGCTTTCAAAAACCATCTTTTCTTCCATTTTTATACATGGCCGATTTTGAATCCCATGAGGCCTTGTTCTATCCCTTGTTTTAACATTAATTCAATCTTGTAGAGCTTAGTTCAAGATTTGCTTTTATTCTCTACAGAAAAACCTTCTTATGTTTCATAAGGTAATCATTCATTTTGGTGCATTTAGCACTCTCTTTGAATTCTAAGGTTGTTTCAATGAATTTAAGGGTGTTACCTAGCACTCATTAGCTTAATTTGAATCTTGGTTAGAACTTTAGCAAGGGAACAAATTCTTGGCCGAATTTCAATCAAGAAACAAAGAGGAAAAGAGAAAGGAAAAGCCTTGAAATCTTAAGGTAAATGACTTCCCTTAATGTAGTTTAATGCCTTAAGGAATTGAATTCATAATGATACAAAATGTAGCCGAGGGCTTACATTATAAACATGGATTATATAAACCTAGGAAAATGATATAAACAAGCTTATGAACTTGTGACTAAGGAGTTAATGACCTATGAGTTAGAAGAACAATCATAAGGTGAATTACAAGAGCTTTTATGTATTGCCATGGGATTATTGTTGAGTGTAGGAGGCTAAGGGAAATTCAGTGTTTAAATTATGTCATTTAAGGGCCTAAGAGCCATGTCATTTAAAAGCCTTAGTGGTATGCAATTTAAGATTGTTGTCACCATATTGTGTTTATTATCGATATCTTGAATTAGGTGAGAAATACAAGGATATAAGGACTTGATAGATTGTGATGATTAGGGAAGGAAAGACTATGCATTTGGGCATAACAATATAGTAGAGGAGTTATGGTAAAATTGGTGTGGAAACCAAGTGTTTAAAGTGTTAAGTGAATTACTATGACCTAGAACTTACTACGAGTCATTAAAAGAAATTGAGTAGAAATGAGTTAACTCGGGTATTCTTATGAGTAGAAATGACCTAGGGTTGATTAGGAGGAATTAGAGGTTAAATGGGAATGATAGTCACCTTTAAACTACAAGGGAAGGATTGTTAAGGTTAATGTGAAATTTGAGGAAAAACGTTGTGAGATGTTAAGAGATTGTCTAGTAGTGAATTAATAAGTATAACCTTGTTAGTAATGGGTGGAGTTGGGTTTTGGAGGTGAAAATTGTCTAAGAAAGGTTTAGTATGGTCGACATGAATGAAAACAATAAGTAAGGTGTGTTGTGAAAAGGATGACTAGAGATGCATATGTATGTGCAAGTTTGGGAATGATGAGTAGAAAATGTAAAGGAGAGGAAATTTTGCATGGAGATTCAATAAGACTAAGTCTAGTATAACTAGGTTGGTAAACAATGAATTATGAAGTTAGAGTTGAAGAAATGGGGTTAACACACTCTAGGGAGAGTTGTGAAATGAATTGGTAAGTAGTACCACTTGAGATGAGGTTAGAAATAAGTTACAAGGAAAATAATGCATGAATGTTCAAGGTTTAAGTGTGAATAAATTACAATATTTGAATGGATATGTAATGGAGTTGTAACCAGTGAAGAGAGGGTTTAAGGTGTTCAAATGGTGTTAGAACATGTTATTATACATGAGGAAATATTAGAAGAAGATTGGGAAAAATAACAAGTGGAGAATGAAGTTCAAAACTATAAAATTTAATAGTTTAATGCTTGGTCGGGGACTTGGTCCGGGATCTAGGATAGGTACCAAGTCCCGGACCACCCCATTTTTATTACCGGAACTCATGTTAGACATTGGCCCGGGACCTTTGATCTGGACCATGTCCCGAACCCGCACAAATTGTGTATAAAACGTTAGTTTTTGAAGGGGAATGAAGGGGGCTTGTTTGGTAATGTTATTATACGATTGTTAGGGGTTGTTTGGTGATATTTTAATGGTCATTTGGGAGTGATCAAGTGTGAGTAATAATGAGGATTAAAACAACTTATGTAATTAAGTTTTAACTACAATGACTTAGAGGTTATTAGTCAAAAATCGTTAGTGATGATATGAGTTAGGTTAATTAAAAGAAATTGAACACTCATTTCAATGAATGTTATAGGGTTTGAGTAAGTGGACTCCGAAGGAGAGTAGACAACCGACGACAGCGGTGAACGGTATGGTTTTCTTGTAGCCTGCTTGCTTACGAGGTGTCCCTCGGCTTGTGTGCTATTTCCAACTAAACAAGATAAAGCATACACCGGTTTATTATATTTGTTATGTGTTGTATGAAACTAACACAACTTACCTTTGAGGACTTACTAACTATGTTTAGTAAACAATTGTATGAGAACAAGGAACACTCCTTGAAATTAGTTGGTTAATAACCAAAAGAGGTTTAACTAACAACAATGTCTTCAAGACTTCTACTAATTGGAACTTGGGGGTGAGCAATCTGGAATGGTCTGGTCATGCATGTATTAAGTAGGAGGTGGGTTACCTTGTATTAGAGTCGACCTCCATTGGGACTCATCTATGACTTGTTCACCTAGGGTTGCCAAACAAACCAGGCGACTTTAAATTATAGTTCGGGGTGGGAGGCCAGGCTAAGATGGTGTGGTGGGATCTACCTAAATCCCAGCTAATTGTAAGAAATTTTCTTTATTTAACCCAATAGAGTTAATAGCTCATTGGCTAGGGTTACTTTTGACCCGACAAGATAAACAATGCATTAAGGAACAACCAATTCTAATTAAAGAACGGTTGTCATATTTGAGATAAGAGGAAATATGAGAATTAAATGTTTCTCAATTTAAGGAGTTAAAAAGCTAACTCACTTACTTAAAGAACACTTATTAAGTCGTTCAATGTGTTTGAGTTGCGATTGTTCACATGATTGTGTTGTGTTTATATACTTCTATTATTGTCGTTTGAATAATCAATCGCATGTATACGACAAAATAGTCGTGCGTAGCGCCGTTAGCTTGGGAGCTACGCATTTACCGTACCAGCAAAGGTGCTATGCCTCTCGGGGCATCCATATTACATTTTGCAGGTAAGAGGCAGAAGACGACCCAGCCTGAGAGTAGGAAGGGGTAGTTGTATTATGGGTTTACATTTGACCTATGAGTTGTGCATGTATACTCGTATGGTAGACCATTGTAGTAAGTTGTATTAGGATGAGAGATACTTGTATTTGTTGTATGTATCTTGGTTAAGATTTGTAAGTACTTATGTTCGGTATATTCCGGTCCATCAGACCGTAGCTAGATCTTGGGGAATTTAGTATGCCTAGTTAGTCACGTGGGTGACTAACGGCGGTAACACCAACTTTGTAGAAATTTCTGCTGCAATGTTAATATAAGTAATTGGAGGTTTATGAGATAATTCCGGTTTTATGAGTTGGGGTGTTACAAAAGTGGTATTAGAGCGTAACTACACTCTGATGACTACAATTACCGAGCTTAGGATAATACTGAGTTATGGGTTAACGGTTGAGCGATAGTGTGAGAGGTGCGTTAGTTAGGGCTTCCCGGTGTTTACTGGATATCTACAATACCTAAATCCGCCCGCCACTTCCCTAGCTTTAAAATATGGGGAACGAACGCCAGAGAGAAGAAAGCCTTCTCTTACTCGGGGAACCCCGGTCTGGCAGTTAGTTCACATTAAGCAATACGAGAAACACCTCGTTATGCAACAGTTTACGAAAAACTTGAAGGTCCTAACTGGAGCACAACGATAAAACAGGCGCTGCCAACGGAATCCTACCAATGGGAGAACGGTAATTAACAGCAACATGGGTCGACATGCTACGCAGTTGAGATAACCCGTCATACAAATATAGGGAAAGCACTACGAGTGCAATGGAGAGAAAAAGAGAAGCGATAGGAACACCGAACAGCAGTCCGAAGGAGCATAACAGCGGGATAACACCGCGCATGAGAACAAAGACTACTTAAAAGTCTATTATGAAATGGGAAACTCCAAACCCTATGCAACACGAAAAGTTACGAGGACGTGACGAACATAGAGTAGGCGACTATGAAAATGTGTACAAATTGTATACCGAAATAGGACTACGATGTAGTTCCTAAGGAGAGTCAATACTTAGTAACCACGACCAATGCATGGGAACGAGAGCAAGGACTAAGGCGTAAACACATGAAAAAGGGGTTCCCTCAGAATGAGGAACACCCGATAAGTGACTATACTGTCAAAACAATCAGGTTGCTGCCCAGATAATCAATTATCCAAACAAAAGGGAGAAGGAAGAGCCAACAGGACTACCAATCACATGGAGATTAAGAGGAAGTACTACTACCAACGTACACAGTACCGATAGCCCATCTTGCATGGCGCACTTGTCATAACAAGTGCTACCACGATAAATCTATACGGGAAGCCATCATGGCAAGATCATATTATTAAACGATGTAAACTTCAGCAACGGTAAAACCTGCTTCAATGACGAACAACCGACATTACCGGTAGAATACCAATCCTGAACCTCGAAGAGAAGAACCGAAGAGATCGCTCAACAATGTGAGCAGAACCCTTCCTAATTAATAACTTACAAGGAATATATTATGAGATACAATGGAGAGAGTTAACACAATGACTTCCAACAAGAATGGGATAGAACTCCCAAGATGACCACTAAGAATACCAGTAACAACATTCTTCATTGAAGATGTTGGTAAACCCTAGGAATGGAATTAGAGAAAATGAATTTAAGCTATAATACACATCGGTACCGGATTACAAATCCTTAAGAACTGAAGAACGAGAACTAGGAAGGGCCTGACGGCCTAACCATAAGAAATTAAGTTGGCACATCAGTCAGCGGAGAGCTAGACATGATCATATTATTAAACGATGTAAACTTCAGCAACGGTAAAAGCTGCTTCAATGACGAACAACCGACATTACCGGTAAGAATACCAATCCCGAACCTCGAAGAGAAGAACCGAAGAGATCGCTCAACAATGTGAGCAGAACCCTTCCTAATTAATAACTTACAAGGAATATATTATGAGATACAATGGAGAGAGTTAACGCAACGACTTCCAACAAGAATAGGATAACTCTCCCAAGATGACCACTAAGAATACCAGTAACAACATTCTTCATTGAAGATGTTGGTAAACCCTAGGAATGGAATCAGAGAAAATGAATTTAAGTTATAACCTGCCAAGGATCAAAGACATACAATCCCGAAAGAGGGAAGCTCAGAGGACCACACTATAGAGTTGGTATAGTTGAGCCAAACGAAACCCATGAACGATGGTTAGTATTGTTCGCCTAACTCATTAAAACCCAAGTATGATTAATCACCGACGGTGGCGTAGTCAACGAAAGTTGAACAACCATTGAGGCGGAAGCTCATGATAGCCAGGATAAATGTCCAACTTAGTCACCGTAAGGCAGATGCCTAATACGAGCAAGTTCTTAATCACTAAAAGACTCAAGTCTATAAGAGCGAAGATATTGTTGCAGACACAGATTAACCTCAGACTACCTGAGCAAACTTCAATGGTAGGAAACGCAATGCAATAACTTACCATGAAAATCCAGTCCTACATCAAATGATGTAACCTAACGGTTGATAGAACTCAAAGAACCAAAAGCTTATGAGGATAACCTGCAGATGAGTAAGAGTACAACAGTGAACTGAGCGCCAACTTTCACTTAAGAAAATTAAACGCTAAGAGCCTACGAGCCAAGGATGTTAACCACATCAGAGCCCGAGGCGCAAGAAGAGATAAGAGGGCTTATCTAAGCCATGAAGGAACTACAACTTGTAGATACAAAGGTTACAAAACCTATAATTTAATTGAGGAGGAATTGCCAAAATGGGCACCAATAAGAATAGAGAGATAATACCATAGACCGGGCGGAGAACAAACCACTCCTTTTAGGGTGGGGATACCTCTCCTTGATGTGGGGCCTTTGACTATACAAAATAAATAGTTTGAATGTAATACAAATTAATCAAATTTAACAAAAGAATTTATTAAGTTATGACAATTGTTGTATAATTTAAATAGCTCACCTCATTTGAGCCACTGCTATCGCTGGCTTCTTGGCATTCGTACCAAGTGAATCAAACTGAAGGACTCTCGGGTACTTCATGGTCAAAACCAACAACGACCAATGACGACTGCTATCGTAATGAATAAAATTGAAATCATAACACGGATAACATAACTTATAAATAAAACATAATAAGATATGGAAGTATTACTTACCCTTGATAATATGGAAGCATAATGTATGACTTGTCTGCACATTCAAATATTGTGTTCGTCAAGTACCGCAAAAGACCTTCAGGATCCATTGACATAGTCACTTCACAGCAAGTAGCAGGGCATAGGAATCCGAAATTGTCAGTCTGATGATCTCGTATCACCTTAGAATGCACATGCCTGCACCATAAAGACAACAACATCAGTGAACGGCATTAAAGTACAAAAACTAATTCAAGTATTTCATTAATATAGGAAAAGGTATGAGATCGCTCACATACTACTAGCTGACTTCAGAATCGACACATTTAACCAGTCTCTCTTGAATACATCAACGAAGTCGGACATATATATATCGAACGTATGAGTCTGCCCTTTGGGTTGGTGGTGGTGAAAAAGACCCCGGCTATCCTCCACTTGGATCATATCACTGTGAGGTGATGTCATCAACAAGGCCGAGTGTAGAAGTCTCATGTTCTATGACAACCCATCCAATATGTTCTTCTCTACTAAAGGAGGTCTCGTCATGAAATTGGAGGATGCCCTCGTGAGAGCTGGTGTGGCAACACTTTTTTCTTTCCCTTTAGAAGTTTTTTTCGACTTGTCATTTTCCTAAGTTGTTGATTAATTAATTTTAAGTGACTCACTCTAAACCATATACTAACTGAAATATCGAATAATTATAATTTTAGAGTAAGTGTTAATTGTGTTTACCTGGCCCGAGAATCTGACCCATGTACCCGGCCATTGGATTGTAGCTGTTTGAACAGAGCGAAGTGTCTTTCTCTGTTGCAGAGGTACCGGTATAGCAACATAAGCACCCGGACATACCCCTGCTGTAGTGGTTCACCGCCGACGATGTCTGTACGAGATGAGGGAAACAATTTACCCCACGCCACCTTAATATCCTCACCTCCCATCGGCATGAACAGCGCGCATTCAACGGGTTCCTGAACATTAAGTAGATAAGGGTTAAACGAACACAATCGAAGTAAATAGATGATAATAAATAATTTATTTTCTAAGTTAATGTGTCTAACCTTAATAGATGCATATGGATATGGATCTATCGACTGCACACTACTCTGCCGTACTAGTGTGCCCTCCTCCCTATCAACTGATGGTGCAGGGGCTGGTCTGGTCACCTCTTGACTGCTGCACACATCTGTGAGCGTATTTTAGTCATCTCCTCTGCAACCAACTGATGAACATTCTGCCTAAGCCTCTGCTCAATATCAGTAGTAACCTTCAAATGTTCCTCATAGCTGATCATCTTTCCTTGTGAGCCTTTCCTAGACCCCGGATTGCCAAAAGCTTGGCAGATACCAACTTGTCCACCAAAACCAATAGCACGACCAGGATGATCCACCTTTCCAAGAGCACGAGAAAGGGGATCATACTGTCTGTTCGGAGCCCAAGAACCCTCAGTAACTTGAGAATTTAACTCTTCCTATAAAACACAAAAATAACAAAATTCATTAATATACAGGTACACAAACAAATATTAAACTTATGTACCAAAATTAGATACTCACCATTTGATTTATAATCTCTCTCGTGGCATCATCGTACTGAGGATTTTCCGGCGTCGAGTTTTTTGGCACTTGACTCAACTCCCACACCTTCATCCTCCTGTCGCTAGGAGCCATATCCTTTGGAAGCAAGCCCTTTTGCTCCCACTCTGGTACGCGTTCGGCAATACTTTTACCACCTAAGTGATGTGGGTATAGATTTTTCTTCGCATTTGCCTGCTGTTTTGCACGAACAGCCTACAAATACATATGTAACGTGTAAAATACAAATAAGCAAATAAAACTGCCAAAATGTATAAAAGACAGCGTTGAATATTAGCTCTACCTGGTACTCTGGCGTGTGATGATACTCCGCAAACCGCGTCCACTGCTCCTCAGTGATGCCCTTGTACGCCTCCCAGGGTGGCAGTTCATCGCCTCCTTCTTCTCATCATCAATTCAGGGTCTTGATACGCAGCACCATGAATGTACTTGTCAGAGAGCCATTTCCTATGGTCGCGGAACTGTCGCCCCATTTTTTTCAGGATATCGTCCTTAAGAGAAGGATCAATGCAGAAACGACTCTACATAAACAATTATTAGTCATTTAGTAACACAAGTAACGAGAAACTCTAAAATCATATAACATATTATAAAAAACAACACCTGAAGAAGCCCAAACATAGTGTCCTTCAATGATTGTGGCACTTGCTTCCAATTGTGATTAATGTTGCAGTAAGTTTTGACCAGGTGGCCAGCATATGCAGTATAATCACTCTTCCAATTACCGTATGGCTGGTTGTACTCATTGAACAGCAAAGGCTTCGTGGGGGGGGGCCTTTATTTGCCTTCAGTGCATGGGTGGCACCTGTCTTCTTCACCTTCTTTCCGGAGGAGGAGAAGCTGGTGGCTCTGTCACCTGCTGTGATGGACAAGCCTCATCCTCCGGTGGGTGAGTTGTCTTCCCCTTCTTTCCTCCTCGTGTGGCCCGTTTTGCTGGTCTCTTCTGATGAGGATCAGCTTCTTCAATGGGCTGGTCCATAGGGTGATCAGCCACTGCAGTAAAGATAAGTTAGTCAAATTAATTGGATGAATTTATAATGTAAAGACAAATGTTGAACAAGTCAAGGAAAATATTAAACATAACATTACCATAAATATTTCTATGATTTGGTGTTATCAACCCAAACACCCTCGTCATGGTCTGATCATGCATAAATCAAGTCATTTTGAGTATGATCATTTAAATCCCACAACCCCGTAGGAAACAATGTTGTTCCTTCAATCGTCTCATTCTCATCATCATCATCCTCATTTTCATTTTCAATCAGAACCGATCTTCTACCTAGAAGAAAAACAGACCATCTGGAGTATTTTGGATCATGAACATACCACACTTGGTCACAATCTTTTCCCATAACAAACTGATCATCCTTAAAACTGGCACGTGTGAGATCAACCAAGGTAAGACCTCCATCGTTTTGGATTCCATGTCAGTTGTCCACTCATTTGCAGTGGAACACTAAAACGAATCAATATGGTAGTCTAGCTCCCAAATGTCCTCATAACACCCGTAATACCAACTAGAGCTCCTCACTGGTTGAGACTGGTTACCGATGTGGTACTCATTTAATGCCGCTTCTATTTTTACTCCACTGTTCTGGTTTATTGATTTAGCATCTTGGCGTGCAGTGTAATAAGTATACCCACTAATGTCATACCCCTCAAATGATACAATATTAGGTTCAGGTCTTATTGCTAAAAATCTGATTTCTTCATTGAGAACTTCTGAATTTGATGACGCTTTTTCAAAGACATAATATTTGAACCATTGGACAAACAGTCGGTTTTGTTTCTTTCGTAAGCCAAAGATGGTTTCTGGTAGGATTTTGTTGTCTCAACTCATTCATATGAGTATCAAAGAAGGGTTTAACAGCCTCAAGGTGTTGTAACACAAACAGATGTGCTTGATGAATCAGTTGACGTGGTACTTGCACAATTTTTCTTCCAATGACACCTTTGCCTTTATATCTGCCGTAGTGTCTTGGTTTTGGGATACCGATTGATTCTGCTTCATTCAGATAATCAGTCACAAATTCAGTGACTTCCTCAGTCACCGTTTCTCTTCAATTATGCTCCCTTCTGGTCGATATCTATTCCTCATTCTACCCTTTAGAATACCCATGTATCGTTCAAAAGGGTACATGTAGCGTAAGTAGACCGGACCACAATATTGGATCTCTCGATCAATGTGGACTATCAAGTGCACCATTATGTCAAAGAATGATTGTGGGAAATACATCTCTAATTGACATAATGTGACCACAATTTCACGTTGTAGATCATCGAGAGAGTTTACATCAATTACCTTGCAGCAGACAGCATTGAAGAAGAAGCACAATCTGGTTAACGCATTTCTGACATCATTTGGCAATATCCCACGGATTGCTACTGGCAGAAGATGTAACATCAATACATGATAATCGTGAGATTTCATGCCTAACAGTTTCAAATCCTTCATCGATACAATGTTCTTCCAGTTTGAAGAATATCCAGACGGTACTTTTACCGAGTGTAGACATTTACAGAAGCTGATCTTCTCATTCTTTGAAAGTGTGTAGCATGCAGGAGGTGGGTATATTCGTCTCTCATTCTCCTGTGGGTGGGTAACTATTTTCTTATACCCATGACTTGCATGTCTTTTCTCACTTTCAATCCGTCTTTTGTTTTACCGGGTATGTTGAGCAAAGTCCCACTCACTGCCTCACCAACATTCTTTACGATGTGCATGAAATCCAAACAGTGTCTGACAGGCAGATGACGCCAATACGGTAAATCCCAGAAGATAGAGCATTTTTTCCAAATGTTCTTTGCCGGTTTCGATGTGTTTCCAAAGACGTTCACAATGTTCTGAACCTTTGCATACACACTCCTCAGAGATCAAAGGTAGATGGGCCACTCAAGTCTCGGCCTCACCATTGAACAGTTTCTTCTTCTTTACGATAAGGGTGATCTTCAGGTAGAAAACGTCGATGACACATGTAAACATTCTTACCATAATTGTAAACGGTCCGAACATGTGTCATCCTCGCACACACCGGACATGCAAATGTTCATTTCACAGTGTATCCAGACAAGTTCCCGTATGCAGGGAAATCGTTGACCGTACAGAACAACAACGCCTAGAGCGTGAAATTTTCCCTCGCATAAGCATCATACACAACGGTTCCCTCATTCCACAGCAACTTCAAATCATCAATCAATGGGGCGAGGTATACATCAATATTATTACCTGGCTACTTGGGGCCAGATATCAAAAGTGATAACATTATGTACCTGCGTTTCATACACAACCACGAAGGCAAATTGTAGATCACTAGTAAAACGGGCCAAGTACTGTGTTGACTGCTTAATGTGCCGTACGGGTTCATCCCGTCAGTACATAGCCTAAACCTCAAATTCCTATCATCACCTCCAAAATGTTCTTTGAACCGTCTATTGATGTTTCTCCACTGAGGTCCATCTGCTGGATGTCTTAATTTCTCATCACTCTTTCTACCCTCTGCGTGCCATCGTAAGTTCTTTGCATCTTTCGGATTCGCAAACAACCATTTGAATCTGGGTATAATCGGCAAATACCACAGTAGTTTAGCTGGAGGGCTTTTTTTCTGAATGGAGGAGTACTCACCATCTTTATGCTCATACCGAGACAACGGACATTTCGGGCAATTGTCCAGATGTTCGTATTCACCCCTGTACAACACATAGTTGTTTGGACACACGTAAATTTTTTGTACTCTACTCCCATTGGACACACCCATTTCTTTGCCTCATAGGTGGTGGTAGGGAGACCATTCTCATCCGGTAGCATATCATGAATAAGCTCGAGGAATGCCGAGAAACCTTTGTCACTCAATCCATATCTTCCCTTCAGGTTGAACAAATTCAATATAGCCGTCAATTTCGTGTACTTAGTGCACGTAGGATACAATGCCGTCTTGGATGCGTCCAACAACCTTTGATACTCATCCAGTCGATCGACAAAATTATCCTCAACGTTATCAAGCATCTCGTTTATTTGCTCATCATGATAAGTCGGTTCACTATCATTAACTCCGGAAGCACTTGGGATCGGTTCCGACTCGACAAAATCAAATGTGTGGTCGGTTTCTCATCATCTTCCTTTCATTAATGTACGAGGACCCGACATTATGTTCAACACTTTCTCCATGAAAAATCCATCTCTTATAGTGTGGCATGAAACCGCGAGTCTTCAGATGGAATTCAATTTCCCCAATGTTTGAAAATTTCCTTATGACACCGCAGTCAACACAAGGACAAGGTATTTTCTCCGCCTTTGTCATGTCCTTGTGCTGCACTGCCGCTTTGCAAAACTCTTTCAACATGTTGTCATAGTGATCCCCTCGATCACCGTACATCCAGTCACGTTCCATACTATATTTGAAACACAAACTGTACGATTAATACCGTATACTCAAAATGAAAATGTTTTTGTATCATGGATTGTATTGCTTTCTATGTATTTATACTCTAATGAAGCGTGACTGGATGCATATTAAATAAGCTAGCTACTCTAACTCTAAGGTTTCACCTAAATTATATACTAGCACCTATATTATTTGAATACATAATTTCAATGATCTAACAAAAAGCAAAGTTTAGTTGCTTACTTGTACACAGAAAAGGAAACTGCAACGGTGATGGAAGAAGGTGGAAAATAAGAGAGGTGGTTCACAGACTTAAATGTGGTGAGACCTGATAAAGACAAAATTTAGATATTGTTATACATATACACATACATCAAACAATATTAATTACAAAGAGATTTTGTTAAAAAAATCAGCATGACCTTTACATAATTTTATCTATCCCATGCTTATTATTAAGCATTCACCAATCATTCAACAACACAAATTTCCATCACAAATCAAACTAATACCAAATTTATTCATCAAACCAAATTTCAATCTTTTGTGGAAACAAAGTATAAAGGAGAAAAGATAAGTTAGATTATATTACCGGTTCTTCCACTCCGTTTTCAATATACCGTGCAATGAATAGGGAAATCTTAAGCACTTCTCTATAGATAGAATAGAAACTCATTAGTTTATGTATGTTAATTGTTCATAATTAGGATTGCAAAATATATATAATAAGCTAAAAAGATGAAGATGTAAGTTGAGTATATTACGGGTTCACAAATGAAGTGTATTCAGCCCCGTACGACTTCAATCTGGTGAGCCCATTTAGTGATTTCCCCCTACAAAGGCATAACCACACAAAATAAGTAAAAAACAAAAATAAACACAAAAATAAAACTATAAAATTAATTAATCGACTCGAAAAAAAATAAAACGCAAATAAAATTGAAAAAAATTAAAACTTATTAAGTAAATATATCCTAATTGAACTAAGAGAAAAGATAAATGAACTACATACTATTAAGCCTACAAAATTAAATTTGAAAGCTAAAAAAAAAGAATTATGTAACTTAATACGAAACCAATTCAAGTAATGACAAAATAAATAAAATAAACAAAGCAAACCGCAAAATCAAAAACAAAAAGCAAAAAATCAGAATAAATACTAAAAGTCTAAAACGAAAGCAAGCGTAATCCTAACTAATCAAATTTGACGTATAATTAAACAAAGTAAAAATAAACAAGAATAAAAAAGAGTAATGAAAAAAACACGTAACAAAATTTTAAAAAAGAAAGCAAATTAAAACTTAGCATGTAAATATATCCTAATTGAATTAAGAGAAAAGATAAACGAACTACATACTATTAACCTACAGAATTAAATTTGAAACCTAAAAAAAAGAATTATGTAAACCTAATACTAAACCAATTCAACTGATGACAAAATAAACAAAATAATTTTCAACACTTGCTCTAGTTTTCTAAGTTCTCCTTGTTACAGATTTTGTTCTCATTCCTACCACTCCATGTTCCTTCAACTAGTGCATCTAGCACACACTTGCCTTATCTTCACCCAAGGTTCTACTCAATTACCCAATTCTCTTATAAACCAAAACCAAGGTGGTTAACCATTCAAGTTTACCTCTACAACACCTAGTTACTCTAGGTTCTTTTTTCCTCAACTCAAACACTTAAGTCATCTAATTTCTAGGACAATTTTGACAAAGTTTTCCCTATAATTTTAGCATTGTCCACACACAATTTCAGCTCACCAACTCATTTCTAATATCCACAACAATCTTAAGCACTAACATACATTAAATTTCTGCACAAACTCATCTATTTCCCCTTGGGTTCCAAGCCCTTTAATCATCATTTTATTAACACTAAAACAACTCAATCTCTTCCTAATTATACAATAACACCACTAATACTCAAAGCAATGTTAGTTCCTCATATTCAAGCAATTAAAAACGAAAAGCAAAACGCAAAATCAAAAACGAAAAAAAAAACAATCCGAACAAATACTAAATGTCTAAAACGAAAGCAACCTTAATCCTCACTAATCAAATTTGATGTATAATTACACAAAGTAGAAATAAAACAAGAATAAAAGAAAAGTAATGAAAAGTAAAAATCAAAAACAAAGGCACAACCACACAAAATGAGCAAAAAAACCACAATTATTCACTCAAACATTTTGTCGAGCACCTTGTGTGCACATATAATTTCACTTCTACAATACTACATATATACACAAATTTCATACACTCCACTAATTCGATCATCCACATTCACATTCAACCACAATTTCAGCAACAATCACAATAAATCCATAAATTTAGGTCAAAATCGATTTACCTTCTTCTCTCCCTCAAATCGCTAGCTGCTGCTGCTGTTTCTGTTCCACTTCGCCGGCACCAACGTTCGGCGGTGACGACGCGGAGGCAACGACCAGGCAGCGAGGAAGGCGCGGCGGCGAGGACGAGGCGGCGGCGGAAGCGAAAGGAGGTGTAGTCGGAGTCGCCTCTTCGGTCGCCAGCAGCAGCGGGAGTTCAAGAGGGTTTGAAGCGTTGGGCTGAAATGCGATGAATTAGGGAAGGGGATGTTATTAAAGGACCTATTTCGGCGGTTCTTAGGTAAGAACCGCCGAAATAGGTCGTCGATATTTTTTTAAAAAAAATGAGCCCCTATTTCGGCGGTTTTTTAAGTTACAACCGCAGAAATAGGTGGTCCGTATTTAAAAATAAAAATAAAACAGACCTATTTCGGCGGTTCTTACCAAAGAACCGCCGAAATAGGTCTGTTTTATTTTTTACAAAAATAGAAAAGACCTATTTCGGCGGTTTTTACATAAGAACCGCCGAAATAGGTATCTGACCATTTTCAGAAAGCGCCCTATTTCTGCGGTTGTTTAACAACCGCAGAAATAGGGGCGCAGAAATAGACCATTTTTGTACTAGTGAGGATTTAGAAAGACGTAATCGTCAGAGAGAAACCTTGTGAGTGCACAATATGGCACGTCAAGTGACCAATGCTCAAAAGAGCTTGTGACGCAATGTAGTAATTTTTCTTTAGCCAGCCAAATTACTTGGTAAGCTATGCCATAAATGATGAATGAACATGGGAGAGACTAACCTATACATGAACCCAAATTTGAAGCAAAACGTCTTCACATTAAAAGATAACGATCTTACGGCATGATAAGACAGTTGCCATACACCCGAACATAGAGGACTCCTAGTGTGTTTACACCAAGAAGGGATTGAGCATAAGATGAGATGTTAGAGTAAACGATTGAGGAGTTGCACCACCAATGGGCAATAGAATAAAGGCAAACTACCATAGTGGTAGAGGCCATGGAGACAATACCTATATAAATTGATTAAGTCATGGTGCGCAGCAAAGCGACCAGTAAATATAAACTGTCAAATATTGACACGGAGGCAATTAGACTTATGAGCTAAAACCGATGTAAGTGAGGAAATGAGATGGGAGACGAACTATGCAGCAACGCCAGTCGTCTAGACCATGCAATGAAATATTTCACAGGAAGCACACTGCCCATTCCTAAAGAACTGGAAGTGCATTCCTAATAGATCAAACATGAGAAACAAGATAATAGGCTCTATGGAAAGAGACCTCAATTGCTAAAGGATCAAGTTCGTACTGAAGGCGAGAAGAAGTAAAATACGTTTAAGAGCACCAGAGATGGATTTCCCTTGATTAAGTTCAAGAAGAACAATAACTTTTATCATGGAACGATGAAAGAGGAGATCGGCAATAGAATACTTCATAATTAGCAATAGATAAACGTGTGACGAACACTATGAGTATACTTAAAAGAGATGTGGGACGACTGCACTCTACAGGGGCTTGCAGGCCTGACAGACTCATTTATGAGTTAGTCGGGTAAGTAGTAATGTATCAGTAAGATACCTCATGCATGTAAACGAGTAGTGTAAGGAACACGAGAAGTAGTCGACTCTGTACCACATTAGCAATACAAGTTTAGACCAGAGCAGCTACCTAGAACAGTGGAAGAGAAAGATCATAGTTAAACCAACGACACAAGAGGACCAGTGAACTCATTCCAGACGGGAAATAATTAAGCATTATGAAGTGCGAAGAGCACAGATTATTAAATGCAGATATCTGACATGTCTATAAACTTTAGAGAAAACTGTAAAGGGCATTAAGCACTAAACAGTAGTTTTAGATTGAGCATCATCCTCAGACCAAAGGTTAGTCGGAAAGAACAATTTAGACACTTGAGAGAAACACTAAGAGCAGGAACATTAGATCTTTAGAGAGACTGATAGACGGGCTATAACTTATTAAGGCCGTGTATTAATAAAGATACCATGTGTCCATTGAGAGACCTTTATTCCTAAGTTATAAGGATGCAAATGGAATATACAATACATTAAGAGGATAAGAAAGGAGAGCTGAGGCCTAAGGTTATCAGAGTCGTGCAGCAGAAGCTAGACGATTGATACCTTAAAGGTTTGATATTCCTATTCAATGGGAAAGGAACGATGTATCTCACATCTTCTAGTAGAATAAATACATGGCTCATCTACCAAATGCCTTGTAGCATTAAAGGCTAGACCGAACCAAGTTGAGAAATTGGTATTAATACCTATAAGAATCCTTGATACATAGACTAAGCCATCAACATGGTTAAGACCCTCTAATCAGATCATAAATGTGAGATAGACTACATGAAAGCCAGAATGATCCATAAGACCTAGACATCTTGAACCTATGTTCAAGGATGATATAATGTTGATTACGTGGGCGTAATTCATTTTAAGGGGGGGGGGGGGGGGAACTGCTTAGCGTATGTTTATGTACCGAGTAAATAAATACGATGTGCATAGCACAAAAAATTTGTTTCACATTAACATATGTATACTTTGTTAGATTAATAATGGTTATTGCGCACAAAGATACGAATACCATACGTAATACATACCTTTCTTGTTAACTCTTACAAGTAAAAAGGAGCGGAGAGACTTCAGGGGAATTAGAATCTCTACGGTATATATATATATATATATATATATGAGACCGAATATGGTAATAGCATGAGGTATGAATCGAAATGAGTATGAGGTATGAATTGATATGCTTATGAGATATGAATCGGTATGAAACCGATGCAGAACCTAATAGGAATTAAATTCCCTAGGTTTTTGCTGAGAGGTGAATTAAGAATGATTGATGGACTGAGTCCACATTTTGGAGATGTATTGATTATGACTAGAATCACTAAAAGATAGAAAATTGGAAATGAGTGAATTATTTGATGTTTGAAATTGACGTGGGAGGTGAAACTTGATTCCCGGGGATCAAGGGAAACTAAACATAATTAGGGTGGAAGGATAGTTCAACACTGATGCTGATCACATCAGGGTTGGATGATTCCTGAAACTCCCTACAAGTGGTCACAATTAATACGTTAAGAATAGATGCATTAGCATCAAGTGGAATTGGAGTTGACTTGTATTTTCAAATAGAGGTATTATTCCTTACTTGACCTCTTAAAAAGGATTTCCTTTTTCTGAGTCTCACCCATGAAGTCGAAGACGTATGTGCCTTTGTCTTCGAACCGGTGACATGGGGAGAACAGAGTGGTTTTGTATTTCTCGCTCATGAAGTCAAGGACGAATGTGCCTTAGTCTTCGGACCGGTGACATGGGGAGAATACGACAAAATTTTGTGATTGTTTTGATCTTCCAAAGGACCACGGACCAGAGAGCGTAAGTGTCCATTAGTCGGTACCTATGGGTGATATCTTACATTACTCGCTCATGAAGCCGAGGACCTGTGAGCCTTCGTCTTCTGACCGGTGACATGGGGAGGATGCAACAAAGGGAATTTTGAGTGCTATACATGCTAAGACATGTTGTGTGATATGTGTTGTATACATATATGACAGACCATATGAGTCTGAAGTTAATATATATAAAAACATGATCTATATGATCTATGGTATGAGATTGTACATGTATTCAAATGATATAAGATACATGGGAACTTTGGGGATAAAGTTCATTTAAGGGGGGTAGATTGAAATTTCCAAACCTAAATATGGTAAGTAAACATAAATTTATGATGTAATAAGGCTAAAGCATGCCTTAGAAACATTGGTAGACAAATTAAACCATAGGAAACACAAGAATACACCATAAAGGCAATTTATGCAAATACTTGCTCTAGACCTTGTGTAACCTTGCTTAGGACCCAAAGGTCATTCCTAAACCTTATTGACATGCTAATAAACATACTAAACAATTACTAAAGAAAACAAAGCTCAAAAACAAGTTAGAACACAAATTGTGCTTTAAAACACACCTTAAAGCACCTTTTTGAGAAATTATCTTAGAAATGAGTTTTGAGTGGATAAATGACCAAGTTTATGCCTTAATCAACATTTGTACTATTTAGTATCACATTATAAATCCTAAATTAAAGAGAAACCAAAAATTTCACAAATTTGTGCACTAATTATGAATAGTGGCCAAATAGTGCTAAAAAAAGTCAAAAGTCTTCCTTAATTAGTCAATGGTCAAATAACCCCATAAATATCTAGGGTAAAGGGAGGGGGCCGGTTTTCAATGGTGAGTCATCACCTAACTCATTCAAATTTGTAGAAAAGAAGAAGAGGAGGAGGAAATTCACTATTACCATTTTACAACAAAAATCTCCTTTGATTTCCTCCCTCCTCTCTCCTCTCCTCTCCTTCTTTTCTCTCCACCATTTTCTTTCATTCTCTATGCTTCAAACTGTAAAAGCTTCAGCCCTCCATTGTTCTTCAACTTCCATGGATTTCCCAAGTCATCACAAAACTCCAAATCCAAAACAAAACAATATTTGTGCTAGTTGAGTCAAGGGCTTCAAAGTGCTCTTTTCAAAACTCCAAAAGCTGAAGTTTGACTCCATTGAAGGAGCTTCATTTGAAGAGTAAAATTCATATTCAAGAGCTAGTTTACACTCTCTTTGGTTTAAGGTAAGAAAAGCTTTCAAAAACCATCTTTTCTTCCATTTTTATACATGGCCAATTTTGACTTCTCATGAGGCCTTGTTCTATCCCTTGTTTTAGCATTATATCAATCTTGAAGAGCTTAGTTCAAGCCTTGCTTTGACGCT